>OU343225.1:218917780-219075291 GCA_910596185.1 Chrysanthemum makinoi
TCGATCAATAACTCCAACATTTTTCAAACGACACGTTAGGATCACGGAGTAGGAAACACAACACTGCGTGAAGTGACCATACGGATAGAATACATCGTCCCGATTTTCACGAGTCCCCAAACTAAGCGTAAAATCGAAATCATTGTTAAGTATGACTCTAGATGCTAACACTACCCATGGAAGTTACTTGTGTAATTACCTTTTGTTCCCATTTTCCTATTTTCCTCTAGATTTTTTTATTTTTGTGAGAAATGAATTTCTTCAAATTCTCGTTTTCGATAACTTTTATTCGATAAAGATATGAAGCTAAGTCGATAATTAGTTATCCATCTTCCCTCGAAAACCATTGCACACAAGAATGAGGTCCATATCAAGGTCCTAATTTTCAAGACGATTTAGGGAGATATCTCCGGATTCAAAGTCCTGGCTTAACACTTATTTCAGCACATTTGCATTTTTGCAATTTAGGCCCTTGGTCTTTTCAACCACTAACTCAATGGGATTACCATTTTATCAGAAGTCTTATTATGACTTTCGATTTTCCTCAACCTTTATAGAATTCTATAACAACGGGGGTACCGTCGGACATAGAAAACTTTTATGGCTTTGGATTTTTCAACTTTAATACATTTGGGCTTTATTTCATGTTAATTTTGTGCCAAACTCCGAATCCTACGGCTTTTATACCAATAGAAACAATAGCGACAAACTATCGTGAATCGGTTGTCTATTACACCGCAACACCTGACAAGTACCTTGATGTGTACCCAACTCTCATGGGCAAGGATTCTCTAAAAAAGAATAAAGAACTAACTATCGCCAAAAACTCAACATCTCTAATTATTTATTCACAAATATGGGGTGAAACAATCTTGTGGAAACAAAAAGCCATAAGTACCTTCGATGGGCTCTAAAGAGAACCATCTACTCCATGCTTAGCATCTAAACTCATAAGTAACTCTATCATTCCTCGATCTCCGAAAATTTAAAATCCCAAATAATGAGATCCTTGGATGCTTAGCCGATAAATTTTAGATTATCTATGGTTAAGGGAACAAGCTAGGGCTCAACACGGGTCAAGTCGAATTCCATTCCTACTCTCTCCAGCGGAAAGTCAACAAGGTGTCAAAACATATATAACTTAGCAATTGCTTCGTAAAATAATCGCATTTTTAAAGTCACTTATTAGAAACTAGCGAATTACTTGTTTAAGCTTCGCATATTTAAAATCACTTAGGGAAGCTTGCAAATTCTTGGCCTTTTGATCTAGAATGGCATTTTATAGCCTCTTGTCTAAGCAATTAGCAAAGGCTATTTCAAGAAAAACGCATATTTAAAGTAACTTTTAAGAGACTAGCAAGGACTTTTCAATCATAAAACTAGCAAAAGCTTACGAATTTTTTTTAAAAATTTTCTCATTTTTGCACAATTTTTTCATTTTCTAAGGAAAAACGGGGTTACGAGAGAACACGGCAGAAAATAAGCAAGTGCGGTCAAATCAAATCGAAGATTACCCACCCCAGACTCAAACGAAACATTGTCCTCAATGTTTAAAGACAAGGGTATCAACGAAAATCTAAAAGCCGTTTATTAAGTAAGCTTAAAGATAAACGTTAGTCGATAAGATTTCGGATATCGGATTTCTTCAAGATCGATCATGAAACTCGAGTGGAGAAAAGACAAACTTCGAAAGCGAGAGTCTTCATATCGGTGAAATCTGGACAAAAACATCAAAAACAACCAAACACGAGAAATCGAAGAGGCTAACCCCTTCACGTCACTTATTAGAAAGTAGAAAAAAGATAGAAGGATAAGCATGGGGTGCCTCCCACGAAGCGCTACTGTTTTTGGTCACCGAGTCGCTAGCCTGACTCGTCCCCGAATTCATTTGTCCTTGGGGAAGAAAATGGTAGAGATACCAGGATCAAAGATGGTATCCTCATTCCTGTAGGAATGAGACTGGGTGGGTAGGGAGGGAAATAAAATGTCGGGCTTAAGAACATAAGGGATAACTCCTCCCAAACTCACAAAAGGTTTATCAAAAAATAGTAATCCATCATCCGGTGGTTTTGCGGGTAGACGTCGGGATGACGGATAGTTAAGAGAATACTACAAAGAAGAAGGGAGCTCATGATAAGGGATAAGATGTGTGGGCACAACAACGAAGGCATCCATCGAAGTATCCTTATCTCGGAAAACTTTTCTAACAAAGAACTCATCAATGCATATCCCGGGTATAAAGATTTTGTCTTCACATGAAGGCTCAACGGGATCAATGATGGTGGACTCATCAGAGAGAAAAGAGTCAAGAACAACCATCAAGAACAACCATATCCCCCTCGGGGTCATGCACAACATCCTCAATACCCGGTGGTATTGGATCATCAATAGCATCCTCAATGATCGGTTCATTCGTCGGAGTATCGGAAATCTCGATCAAAACTTTGCTCATATCAACATCGAAGTAGAATCACTCAAGAATCGGAGGATAAACAACGGTAGTGGGACTGCCACTAATCTCTTCATCAAATCGGAAAGTCTCAAGCTCGGGAGAGAAATCATTATCTTTAACGGAGATAGGAGGCGAACTTGAATTATAGTTAAAGGCTTCAATCTTGGAAATGAGAAGATGAACATTTAACAATGTTTGACGTAGTGCTTCATCCTCGATCTGTATATCATCGGGCTCAATCTCTTCATCTTCTAGCTCAAAATCATTTACTTCTTCTATGTTGACGGGCTCAGAAGGTAAATCGTCGACGAAATCGATGTCTCCATAAGAATCATTATCGGAATCGGAGAACATCTCAAAATGATCGCTCAAAATATCAAGAGAAGGCTCATCACAAATATCATTAAAAACCTCGAACTCACTTGGGCTTGGGACAAGGATCTCAACACTAGTCTCTTCCGTTTCCGGAATAGTACTAAGATGCTCATCCCCCATTATGAGAGAGTCAACGGGTTCAACAATGTTTGAAGAAATAGAATCATCGACCTCTTCCAAAAGGACGTCACTTCTCTCAACCGGTGTGAGTGAAGGGGAAGGGTCGGAAATGAAAGCCTCGAAAGCGGGAGTGGATTGCCACTTTCGGAGGAGTATAATCGTCATCGAATCGAATCGTAATAATAGTTTGAAGTTGACGATATTGGATCACTTTCGCTGCCTCTTAATAACTCACGATAGGTTTTCTGATTAGGATCTTTTTCTTGAGCAGGTTCATGAAGCAATTCTTTTATTTCCTTTAACTTTTGTAATATATCGAGACAACTTTGGTGAAATTCTTGATCATCTGACAGAGTTTGTGGTTGAATTTCTTGGTATTGTGGAGGTGGGTTATAAGGATAGTCGTAATTGTTACAAGGAATTTGTTCGTAAACAATCGGATTCTGCATCTGACAATCGGAATTAACGTGCGGACCTCCACAATACTCACAACAGTATAATTGTTGTGACAAATACGGGTTAGGTTCATAACCAAAGGTTGAGTTGTTAAATTGAACTTGACATTGAAAACCTTGGTGAGGACCACCACAGTACTCACAAGAGTATGATTCTGGCTCATGGTACAGAGGTTGGTTAGGGAAATCGATTGTCTCATTGTAAGGATTGTGGTGAAACTCGGTTCTTGATTTTCCATTGCTACAACCGGGACAATTCCCACCATATTCGGGTCCTCTGCACCATATGCACAAGAGCTGATAAATCGAAGAATTATCCGGATAAGAGTTAGCGATTTCCACCATTTCCGTGATAGGCTCTGATTCTAGAACGGGAGTCATCTCGGGCTCAGAAACATATTCCATTTCCTTCACCGGAGAAGGAGTAGGAATCGAAGGTTCTTCAATCAAATTTTTCCACCATGCTATTATGTCGTCATCAGTATGAAGAGTACCCTTTTGTTCTAGCCGTGCATAAAGACGAGCGAGATCTGGATTTGGATTAATAAAATTCTGGCATACATTACAAAATCCATCTCGACAATTATTTCCGCACCAGTCGCAAATACATTTCAAACATCGATATTGATTCTCGTCCATACGGCTTTGGCAATGAAAACAATGACGATAATCAATCGTATCCATGAGAATTAAACATATAGAGGGTAAAAGAAAAGAATTATCGGGTTAAGAGGATAAAAGAAGAATATTTTTGGGTTGTTAAAACAAATTTTAAAAAGGAAAATCTTTTTGGGTTTTTATATTTAGCAAACTTTGAAAACACAATCTTTTTGTAACCTTTGCGTCAACCGGTGCTCGGTAGCTCCCAAAAGTACTGCTTGTGAGCGGAACGAAGAGTGGATCGATTCTTGATCTGCAATTTAATGTCAAGACTTAGTTTACCAGTGTATAGGTTGTACTTGAGGTGAGCCGACGTAACAATTGGCGTTCGGTTTCTTTTGTTGGTTTTTAATTTTTATGATTTTGTAAACACTCTAGGAAGAATGTTTTGGTGTTTTTAGATGTTTTTGGGTTTTTGAAAAAGATATATATACAAAAAACGACGGTAACTTCATTCGGGGAAAGATCTTCAAATGCACGCGATTCGAGACGGAAATACGAAAATTCACTACAAGCCCTCCCCGGCAGCAGCGCCAAAAATTGATTTGATAAAAATCAATAATAGCATGATGACAACCACCAACCAAAGAGCTAATAACCAGAATTTTAGCCTAAAAGGATCTAATATGAAGATTTTAAAAATATAAAAGTAGAAGCAATTTGCAAGTTAAAATGGATTTTAGACTTTTTTAGAAACTTGTTGTTTTGACTTTTATGAACTTGAACAGCTTATGATTTGCTTATAAATGTTGTTTTAAACTAAAATTACACCTAATAATGCAACCTATAGTGATCCTATATCTAAATGCAAGTGAATCTAATCCTTGATCTAACTGATGTGCTAGTTAAACTTAATTAAGACTAATTTTGACTATCAGTATGTTCTAGTGAAAAATAATGGTGCTAATGTCTTAATTGAACCTAAATGGACTTACTACACTTAATCTAACTATTGATTCAACCTATAACTCAGCTAACTTATCTGATCCAAACACCACTTTTTGTAACTGTTAAGGTATTTAGTTACTCAAATTACTAATCCAAGCAATAATCAAACCAAATACAACTTCTAACTTCTAAATTATATCTAATGGGTGTGTTGGAATCACTCCTAAACCTTTATTCAAGTGTTAGTTACTCATATGTAATAGTTAGCTTAATTATGGCCTTTATGTTTGTTATTAGCCTTTAGCTTATGTAGAAGGCCCATGAGCTTAGGCCAAAGCCCATAGGAGAAAGGAAGGAACTAGGAGTGTTGCCCTAGCTTCCCTCCTATAAATACTCTTGTAAACCTTCATTTGAAGGTTGGTTGTTCAAGTTATTTCTTTCACTACACTCTACGCATAACCGTGTCTTTATATCGTGTGTTTGTGTTTGATTTCTTGTTCAATCGCCTCTCTATCTTTCTATTAAGCTTGTGTTGTAAAACTAGTGACCTAACATTGGTATCAAGAGCAAGGTCGGATTTTTATCATGGTTTGATTTTTTGGTGATGTTTTCTTGTCAAAATTACCTTGTAAATCTGTTTTTTCTACAAAGCCTTAACCTTTCATAAAATATTTTGGGTCTAAACAGTTTTTTAACAAGTTGTGTATCCTTTATGGTAAAAATATTTTATGGGTTAACAAAAAATGTCATAAACTGTTTTGTAACTTTTTTGTTCACATCAGTTTTTTATTCATTTTTTTTATACTCGTATAATGTTTTTTCATCAATACTCGTGACAGTTATTATGGTCAAAAAATGGTCAAAAGGAGTGATATTTGTTCCATCTTTTTCTGGGTTTCTTGAATCTGCCTGAATATGGTCGGAAAAAGGTCGCCGGAAAAAGTCAACCAAGGTCAAAACCCTTTTTTTACGCATAAGGAGCATCTTCAGAGCATTTACGCATAACTGCGAAGTTATGAGTAAGAACAGTTACGCGTAAGGCTTTTTACGCATAAGCATAAGCTTTACGCATAAGCCTTACGCATAAGCTTTACGCGTATGCCTTACGCGTAAGACCTAGTTTACGCCTAAGGATCTTTTTTACGCATATGAACAGAGAAGGAGATGAAGCAGAAGACTGTTTGACCGCGACTAACATCATTGACCAAATACCAAATACCATCGACTCAATTGACCTCAGTTGTTTCCAACTTTCATCGGTCCACAACCTAAGCTACCTCAAACTAATTTCATATGACTCGAATACATCTCATCCATCTCAAACATATCACAACTTCAACAAATACTCTATCCCATATCCAAACTTCTCAATCGACTCAAAACTGAATTAAATCAAAATCGATCTCAGATATGGTTCTATTCCTCAACCTTTCAAAGAATCTTATCTTGAACTCATATCAAAATCATCGATCAATTTTTTTTCAATATCCGAAATATAAGAACAAGGAAGATAACAACTATGTTATCCTCTCTTATACTTGGTTCGTTTAAAACATGATAAACGCATGCAATAAAACCTACCCGAGACCCGTTTTGGATCTTGAAGCCTCTTATTTTCTTGAGTCAAATCATGGAGCAAAAGAAGTCATCATCAAGGTATGGGTGTGATTGATGAATCAATTTTGATGGTGATGTGATGAGGTTCGATTTTGATTTTGATCGATTTATGATGCTATAGAGATGAGATGATTAAGTTTTTTTATCTAATTTGAAACGAATGGAGAGAGAGAGAGAAGTGCTGGTGAGAGTGTTTAAGTGGTAGGCGGATTTCTTTTGAGGATGTGATTAGGTTTATTAGGTGGAGCGTATATCTTATATCTAAGATAATAGGGTAGGCCTTTGAAGTGGATTTGGAATCACCCTTGCACTGGCTATTTCATAAATTGGGCTACTCATTCCGTTTAACATTTGGGCCTATGGGATAACCAAATATGGGTGTTGGCGTGTTGTTGGATACTACATTTTTTGATCAATTCTTTGGGCTTGGTGATGTATTGTTAGACTGTTTGACTGGCCTGATTAACGACTCCAAATAATTTACACTTAAGCTGAATCTTTGACTATCCAAATGTATCTTCTTAGACACAAAGTGTTAATTATTTTGGTACAACTTTTGGCAAGAGGAGTGGTATTTTGGTATGCTAAATTTTCACGAGGATGCATTTTTTGACAAGAATCGGGAAACCATTATCAAATTTCATTTAAACCGTTAACAAAGGCTAGATTTGGGAATTTAACCGCAAGATGTGACTACGGCGTGAATTCACTATTATTTATTTGAGGTTGAAGTGGGATTTCACGGGTGCGTGTACTTAGTATCTGAAGATATCGGGGTTGGTTGGATGCATGATTCTTCGAGATCCTTGTTCGAGCTTTTAACTGGTACGAATGACAAAGACTTAAGTTATCTAGTTGAACTTGATGTAAGGAGTTACGTTGTTGTGCTACGACTTATAACTATCACTTTTAAGGAGTTACGTTGTTGTGCTCAAGTGTCACACTAAGGTGTGGATAATTTGAGAAACTTTAAGTTTACCATTTTTCGATGGAGTTAAGAAAAGGGTTCTTCGTCTGACAATAGTGCAAGTTTAAGTCACAAGTTCGGGTTATACTACTTCAGTCTCAAGTTCGTCATATTGGGTTTTCTCCATCGGTAGTCACTACAAAAAGCCGTCAGAATGATAATGGGGTCGGTAAAGAGTTAGCTGAGAAGAGTATACACGAGAAGAGAAGTTTTATCATAGTGAATCTGCGAGATATTTATGGTACTTCACACTTGTTCGATTAATTGAACATACATGGTTTCGATGTCTCCAATTTCATCATCAACATACGTGGTGTATGATTTTGATTCATTGAAAACATCGGGGGGAAGAGAGTATAGGTGGTGTCTGCTTCCTTTGTTATTTTTGTATTTTTTTTTGTGAAAACCCTCTCCTTTCATGAATTTCTTCAATCAGGGGGAAGAAATGAGACGATCTGCGGTCTAAACGTCTCACTTTAGTGTTATCGTCTCACTTTCACAGAGTTATCGTGCGTGAAGCTACCTAAATATGATGTTGTGATGCCTCACACACGGTCATTTTATCGAGTAATTGCTTGATTTCTGGTAACTATTATTCGATAGACCCAACATTCGTGGGAAGTCATTTCATTTCGTCTTTCGTGGTGCGTTTGGTGTGAAGCATCTACATACGTGAGAAGATCTTGTTGATTTCTTGCATGTTACCCCCCGGAGTTTTCAACAAGTCGATTTACCTTGTGTGGTTTTTGCTCATCTACAAATTCCGCTGCGTACTAAAACTTCAAAAGTTAGAGGAAATATTCACTACATCAAAGTTTTGAATCGCTAAAGGCGGTTGTCTGCAATTTTGGGGAAGCTAATTAAACTTTGCCCAAAAGGAGTGTACGGAGAAGCTGCTAAAGACATGCGGCATGAATTGGGGGGAAGTTAATCCAATTTATGCATATTACATTATTTTCCTACAAGTGAAGAAAACTGTTCTCAAGTCAAGGTACCAGAAGAAGACAAATAGCGTAAACTTTCATCATCCTCTGCACTTGAAGAGCTTATGAAGACCTTTCTTTATTTGTTTTCTATATTTGTAGTAAATGTTGTAAGTAATCCCTTATGTCGTCCCATTGGGGGAATATTGTTGGAATCGCTCTAACTTCGTAAATGGAGCGACATTTGACGGGATTACAGTATCTATCTTTATTACCTTAAACACATGGGCTTGTTATGTCAATTACCCATTGTTGTATGTGTTTGGTTATAAATACCCCTCCATACTTCCATGGAGGGGTGAGTCTCATTTGTGTAATTCACCTTTCCTAATAATAAAACACATAGTTTCTCCCTTCTCTTCATACTCTCTCTCTCTAACATGAAGATGATGTTCTTTCATCTTCCCCGACCTCCCGATTCACCATATCAACCAAACATACGGTCCTAACAGTGGTATCAATTGCCAAATAGTTGGGTTAACACTTTCGTTTTTGAAGTTTTTTTTTGTTTCGGTCTTACGCGTAAACGTGGTTACCACTTTGGTTCGCTTAAAAATTCGTTTTTTACACTTTTTAATCCAAGATTCTTGTACTTTCAACGTTTTAAGGTGTTAAAATACTTGTTTTTGGCAAAAAGTTTCAACCTTTACGCCTGGATCTAAGTTTTTAAGCGTGATTTTGTTCGTGGGTGTCGTCCTACGCGTAACCCGTTTAGCCGTTTTGATTCATCAAGTTTCACACTTTTGTGTTATTTTGGTGATATTGAAGCTATTCCATAACAAAAATCTGGTTTAGTAACAACTTTGGGCAAAATCATTTTTACGAGTAAGCTACGCGTAAGTGAAACCCTAATCTTACGCGTAACTCTATCCGTGGTTTGATCTTCAGTTTCGTAGTTTACTCGTGGTTTCTTGCTTGGATAAGCCTGAAAACACGTCGACTTTGGATATCTTTTGCCCTGTGATAGTGTAAAAGATCATTTGGGATAAAACCCTAAACTTACGCATAAGCATAAAGCTTACGCGTAGAAAATCCTACGCATAAGATTCATCCTACGCCTAAGCCCGGTCTTACGCATAAGATAATCCTACTAAGTTTTCTACGCATAACTTATTGCTTACGCGATAACTTTAGTTTTTTTTTTCCGCGTAAGCTAAAACTAAGCGTAACTCTCATTGTTACGCGTAACTTTGGTGTTTTTACGCTTAAGTGCTACTTGGTTATTGTGATTACTACGCCTAAGGATACTTCATCAACAAAGGTTCATTCGACTACAAAGATCCATTTTTTACCAACACAAGTTTTCAACATGTCACAACCACCATACTCTAACTATTTCCCTTACACTTATTCTCAACGTCAACAACAACAACTAAGTCCACAACATCAACAATGGAATCAACAACAAGCAATTTATCAACAACAATTTAATCAACAACATACTCCACAACTTGCTGCAATTCCACAACCTCAAATGGTTCAACCACCACCAAGTCTTCAAGTTCAACCCTACACAAACGAATTCAATCAACATCCATCAAGGAACACTATGAAGGAACCCACTTGGTTTGCAAAGATGTGTGAAGCTTTAAGTAGCCAACAATCAATTCATGAGGCTGGATCACTTGATAGACCTCCAATGCTCACTCCAGGAAACTACAATCAATGGGTGATAAGGTTCTTTAGGTTTTGTGATCTGAAGAAGCCACATGGAAAGTTCTTAAAGAAGGTTATCTTGGAAGGTCCATTTGAGATGCCTACTGTTATCGTACTCGCCGATCCAAATGCTAATCCACCAAGAGATGAACAATCCAACATTGCTATCGTTGTCGACCTGAATGCAGAGGAACTTCTACACCATGAAGTGATGAACTTGCAATGCAATATATCCTCTTAGGATTACCTAACCCAATTCTTCGAAGTGTTGATGCTCAAAAGACTGCAAAGGAAATGTGGGATCATATTCATCTTCTTATGGAAGGATCTGTACTCAATCAGGAGGATTTGGAATCCAAAATTTACTTGGCTTATGAACACTTCATGATTGAACACGGAGAGACACTAGAGTCTTATCATCATCGTTTTTGAGACATCATCAATGATTTGGATAAACACAACATCATCATGCCAAGCATTGCAGTGAATACTAAGTTCCTGAGTAGTCTTGGTCTGAATGGGAGAAGTATGTCATTTTTCTCCGTCAAGCGAAGAATATGCATCATTCTACATATGGATTGTTGTGCGATTACTTGAAGCCTCATGAAAAGGAAGTTGATAGGGAAAGGATTCTCCGTGCTCAAATAGCTCCACCGACACATCCGGAAAATCAACAACTTGCCTTATATGCTCAAAACAGATATTCTCCTCAACCAACAACTCAACCAACTGCTACAATCACACCATATGATCCTTCACGGCCTCAATCTCAACAAACTCAATTGGTTCCATACAACAACAACAATGCTCAAGCCCTTGTTAGTGAAGCTAATGAGGAATCGATCCGTTCAAGCACTTGCAACAAGGATTTGCTATGATTGCTAATGCCTTTAGCCGTTATACCAACAAGTCCAACAACCGTATTCGTTCCTCATCTTACACAAGGAATCAAGCATTTGTGAACAATGGGCGAGTTGAAGTTCGAATCGTGGTTATGGTCGTCCGGATGGGCGGTGGTCAAGGGTTTAATCTTTGTGGGTAGGAATAACAATCGAGCTCAAGTGGTGGAACAGGGAAATGCTCAAAATGGGTTGAATGGTCTTCGATGCTACAACTGCAATGAGTAGGGACACCTGGCTAATGCATGCCCAAAGCCAAGGACAAGGGGCAGTGCTTATCACAAAGAGGCTCTTCTATTGGCTCTTAAGGATTAAGCTGGTGGAACTCTCACGGACAAAGAACGAGCTTTATGGCAAATGCGACTCGGATGATGATATGGAGGACTTGCGGGCCAATGCAGTTGTTATGTTGATGGCTAATATGCATGAGTTACACATGAGTGACACAGGGCCAGTGTATGACAGCGATGGCTTGTCTCGGTACCCGAACAAACCATATTTATCTCGATCTCATATCTCCGCCAACATCGAATCCGCAAGGCTCAGAATGTTCAAAATGAGTCGTCCACATCTCATTCGATGATTTTCAACTAGACCCGTAGTTATATTTGACGATCAAGATGACCAAACGGTTTCCCTTGATAATCAAATTGACTCCGTGGTTATACTTGAGGATCTCGGTAATGATCATGTTGAGACTCACGTTGAACACGCCAAACTTTTGCCTCATTCAGATTTTGCTCGTTTAATACAAGACCAACAGACCATAGTGGAAAAATGTCATGCCATTAATCAGGGCTTGAAAAGCAAAAATGCACTTGTTAACCAAGGATTTTGAATGTTTACAAAAGCAACTCAACTTTTTCAAAACTCAAGAAAAACGTGAAAACGGTTTTGAAGCAGCCTTTGTCAAATCTCATCAAAAGCGAAAATATTTAGAGGCAGATCGTGATCTAGCGCGAAGAATGCTTTGTTATGCGAAATGGAACAACTGAAACATGAACATAAAAAGCAAATTAATGCTCTCACCTTGGAAAATCAAAAAGCTAAGGCTGAGTTGTTAACTTGTCAAAACAGTTCTCTGCATACAAAAAGCATTCAACAAAGCGAATAGATGATCATCTTGAAGAAATCATCGGCTTGCAAAACAAACTTAAAGAGTTTAAAAGTGTTGTTTACAAACATGGCGAGTCGGTCACGGCCATTGAAAAGTTTACTTTAAAACCCAATCCAAATGGATATGGATTGAATCTTGCTGATTACAAACCTAAGCTTTCAACCAAAGCATTCAAACCAAATCACGAAGTTTCCAAAGAGAATATAAAATTGATAATTACATTATGAGTGTTGTTGAATATCATCGTCAAGAGGAATTAGATCAAGACGAGTAGATCAAAATTAGAAAAAGTTTTTTACAACAAACCTTTTAACTATTCAAAAGCGGTCACTTTCGTCACACCAATGGATTCTTCTAACACACCAAGGATTATCATAAAACCGTCTGAGTCTTCTAATGACAATCCCAAACCAGATTATGCACAAACTTATGGTCCTTTACCATCCATCAGTGAAGTAAACTCAAAACCCGAAAATCGCAAAATTCTTCGATATTTTGACCTTTTCATGGCTGACCTCAAAACTTTACAACATGAGATAGAATATCATTCCGAAATCAAAGTTCAACATTTTCAATCGCCTCTGGCGCGAGAACAAAGAGACATTTTTCAGAAAAATCTTTTACCAAATGTTAAAAATTTGAAAAGTTGTGCATTGTCTTAGGAAAGGGACTTTCATAAGGAACTTGGATTAATGTAACGCCCCGACCCCACAAGGGTAAAGGAATCACAAGTAATGGTGTCATATCAAAGCAAACATATAAACCAAAAGAAATCTTCAACATAAATATGGAAATAATCCAAGTCAAAAGACTTCAATACATAGGTCCCAGCGGAAAAATAAACTCCAAATGAAATGTCTAAAGCATAAAGTCTAAATGGCATCATAATATCAAAGCTAAAATCTCTAAGGTAAGTCCACTCAGCACTCATCCCAAAGCAATACCCGGCTCCAATGTTTAGATACCTGCCGCGGAAGAAAAGAAAAGTGCGGCTGAGCTTCAAAAGCCCAGTGAACGGATATACAAGCAAAACGAATATGAAACGAGAACGAATACGAAATAAAGTGAAAGAAAACAGTGAAGTCATATTCATTTCAAAAGATAATTCAGAATATCAGAATAAGTTTTATAGTTTAACTACCTCGAAGCCCGACACATATGCCATATCGTAAAACATATCATAATCACATAAGGCAACATATTTGTAGGGAGACCTACCGAGTTATGAAGGGCGTGCATGCACGCAGATCAATCATCGGATAACATATAGCATATAACAGATAATATATGGCATATAACAGATCTAGGATGCATCCATGCCCCAGAGACAAATATTCATAATATAATTCAAATTGAGCTCATACAGATAACGGATAAGGGACGTGGCGTAACATCACTCTACTGCCCTAGAGTCATGTCAAGTGCATTTGTGACACGGACATGGAACCCCCATGACTAGTTATAATTGGCTGGTGTCAAACTATCGAAATCAAATAAGAATGTCATAACTGACATAGATCATATTTTATCAAACGTTTAATCATGTTTTCAAAATCAAAGTTTTCATATCATATAGTTCAAAATCAAATGTTTTATGATTCAAACTCAAAGTTCAGATAAGCAACAGCTCAAATATACACATTAGGGTTCATAGCAAAGGTTTAGGAAATCCTAATATGAAAGCGAAAAAGAAAACTTATACGAAACCTTCTTGAAAAGGTCGAATATCCGTACCTTATTCGAAAACAAAAGATCAAAAAGTCTAAGCAGGGAAGCAAAGAATTACTCCTTCTTCCACAGAACCTATATACATTAATGTAGGTATATATTATTAATGATTCCGAAATCGTCACAATGATCCTTTAATATTTTAGGGTTTCCATATTAAATGAGATTTAAATGTTTTAATATTAATATCGTAAATTAGGGTTTCATACGTCTTTTATTAAAGTTAGGGTTTTCTCATTCTTAAATGTCTCATTAATGTATATTAACTTACATGTCACGTCTTTTAATGACTAGTTACTTAACCTAACACGTCACAAAATAATCTTTCCTTTTTATGTTTCACCGTACACGTTTATGATTTTATGTGACATATAAGTTATTTAGGATTTAGTATACTTTATACGCTTTACATATTAAACTAGGGTTTATGTTCACATAACCTTTACTTAAGTAATGCATCTTCAAATCTTATACACATGATTCGGTTCAATCTAGGGTTTCGTTTATTAGGGTTTTACACTAGTCTTAGCTCATCTAAACACTTCACATATTCGTATTATTAAGTTATAAACCTTATTCGAAAATTAAACATGGTTCGGTCCTAATTCATATGTTTCGGCTCTCATTAAATCAACACAAACATGACTCGATTCAATATTACATCTTACTTTACATGTCTCTTATTAGTTACAAGATTAAATTAGTTAGGGTTTGTCTTGTTTTTGGTTCACACCTCTCGGCCACAAAAGAAACAAAACAAAACGCGACGAAACAAAATATAACTTGACATATACATGCAAGGTACGTTAAAGGAAGACGAATAAACATTATACCTTAACTCGTTGAAGCAAAAATTCGACACCAAGGGGTGTTTGATGAGTCTCGGCCGAATAGGGAGAAAAGAAAAAGAGAGCAAATAAAACTAGGGTTCCAAACTTATGATTATGTATGGTATATATAGTTGTAGTATTTGAGTTAAACTAGGAAAGTAATTGGGTTTGGTTTGGGTCCAACCGGTCACACCATCACACGCACCAAATGGGCTTCGGCCCTTGGCTCACGAACACAAACAAACGCGACCCAAATCATTTACGAAACATTAATTCTTCGTCGTACCAAAATTAATTACGTAATATATTTTAGTTAGGTTTTTAAGTATTCACAAGTTAATCTTTTAATTTCATTAAATGTTATAAACATATTTTACGTATTTTATAATTTTTAGTTCCAAGGGTATTTTAGTCTTTATTCGGATTTTAAATTTTCAGGTTTTACAATTCTTCCCCTCTAAAGAAAAATTTTCGTCCTCGAAAATTGAATGAAACGAAATAAAAATGAAAACGAAAACGAAATGAGAACATACCAAACTATTCAAAGAAATGAGGGTAACTAGCACGCATCGACTCCTCGGTTTCCCAAGTAGCCTCACGTTCAGGATGATTTTTCCAAAGAATCTTAACGAATGGAATAACTTTATTCCTCATAACTTTTTCTTGTCTTTCCAGCGAGAATAAACTTCTGGTTCTTGATAAAGACATATCGGATTGAATTTGCTCAAACGGATAAGAAGCAACGTGTAACGGATGATAGTTGTATCCCCTTAGGAGTGATACATGGAAAACGTCATGAACATGCGATAACTGAGGCGGAAGTGCTAAACGATACGAAACCTCTCCTATACGTTCAAGAATCTCAAACGGTCCAATAAATCGAGGACTAAGCTTGCCCTTGATTCCAAAACGTTTCACACCTCTAAACGGCGAAACTTTCAAAAACACACGATCTCCAACTCGAAACTCTAAATCACGACGATGCTTGTCGGCATAACTTTTCGCGAGACCTAGCCTCCTTCAATTTCTCTCTAGCAATAGCTACTTTCTCATTAGTGATCTCGATCATTTTCGGTCCTTCAATCAAACGCTCACCTACTTCATCCCAACAAATAGGTGCTCTACATTTCCTTCCATAAAGAAGTTCAAACGGTGCCGCCTTAATGCTAGCATGCCAACTTTTGTTGTATGCAAACTCTACTAAACACAAATATTCATCCCAGCTGCCGGTCCATTCTAAAGCACAAGCCCTTAGCATATCCTCTAAGGTCTGTATAGTCCTCTCGCCGACCTGTTTGAGGATGAAATGCCGTACTAAAATTAAGTCGAGTACCCCAAGCTTTCGCAAACCCTTCCAAAGCGAGAAGTAAAACGCGGATCTCTATCTGACACAATAGATGTCGGAGTACCATGAAGTCTAACGATCTCTTGTTGAAAAATCTCCGCTAATTTACCAATACCATAATCCTTCCTGATTGGCAAGAAATGAGCAGATTTGGTTAGTCGATCAACAACCACCCAAATCGCATCATGCTTCTTCCTAGTAAGAGGTAATCCAGTCACAAAATCCATAGATATCTTATCCCACTTCCATGTTGGAATCTCCAATGGTTGTAACAATCCACTAGCCCTCTGATGTTCAATCTTAACCTGCTGACAAATCATACACTTCGACACAAACGTCGCCACATCTTGCTTCATGCCGTTCCACCAAAAGTACTTGCTTCAAATCCCTATACATCTTGGTAGAACCAGGATGAATAGTGAAAGGAGAACTATGAGCTTCAGTCATAACTTTCTCACGAAGTACCTAATCATTGGGAACACAAAGCCTATCTCCATACCATACAATACCGTCATTATGAACCTTAAACTCCGTGCGCTTACCTTCTTCAACATTTTGCACCACGGCCCACAGCTCGCCGTCATCTTTCCGAGCTTCCTTAATTTGCAGTATAAGGTTCGACTCCACCTTCATACTAGCCCAGTATCCACCAAAACCTCGTACACACAACTCAACATCCAAACTCTCTAAGTCACGCAAAATCCTAGGCTCAATCTTCATACTCGCAAGAATGCGATTCCGGCTAAGTCGCCAGAACTACATTAGCCTTACGGATGGTTGAATGTTGGTGTCATAATCCTTAAGAAGTTCTAACCATCTTCTTTGTCTCATGTTAAGTTCCTACGAGTGAAAATATACTTGAGACTCTTATGATCAATGAATATATCACACGTCTCTCCATACAAGTAATGTCTCCAAATCTTCAGCGCAAAAACCACGCAGCGACTAACTCAAGATCGTGGGTTGGGTAATTCTCCTCATAAGGTTTTAGCGCTCGAAGCATAAGCTATTACCTTCCCATGTTGCATCAAAACACAGCCTAATCCTTTCTTAGATGCATCGTTGTAGATTTGAAATCCTCCTGAACCAGTTGGAAGAGTCAAAATGGGAGCCGACACCAATCTCCGCTTCAATTCTTCAAAACTCTTCTCTCGTTCATCCGTCCATACAAACTTTTCACCTTTCCTCATCAATTGGGTTAAAGGCAAAGCTAGACGAGAGAAACCTTCAACAAAACGCCTATAGTAACCAGCAAGTCCAAGAAAACTCTGACCTCGATTCCATCGTAGGTCTTGGCCATTTAGTGATAGCCTCAACTTTAGACGGATCCATGGTAATACCATCAGCTGATACGATATGACCAAGGAAAGCAACTTGTCTCAACCAAAATTCGCACTTCAAAAATTTGGCGTACAACTTCTTCTTCCTCAAAATCTCCAAAACTATACGGAGATGTTCTTCATGCTCTTCTTCAGACTTAGAGTAAACCAAGATGTCATCGATGAAAACAATAACGAACTTTTTGAGAAACTCATGGAAAACCACGATTCATCCGTCCATAAACACACAGGCGCATTGGTCAAACCAAAAGGCATAACGAGAAATTCGTGAATGACCATATCGTGCGAAACGCGGTCTTAGGAACATCTTGCTCCTTCACACGTAGCGATGGTAGCGGACCTCAGGTCAATCTTCGAAAAGAACTTAGCTCCTGCGGTTGATCAAACAAGTCATCTATACGCGGCAAAGGATAACGATTCGAATAGTAATACGATTGAGTTCACGGTAGTCGATACATAGGCGCATGCTTCCATCCTTCTTCTTCACAAACAAGACAGGTGCACCCCATGGAGAAACACTAGGCTTAATAAATCCACTTTCTATCATCTCTGCAGTGTTCCTTCAACTCCTTCAGCCTTCTACAGTGCCATACGATACGGAGCCTTGAAATCGGTTCAGCACAGGGAATTAATTCAATGCTAAACTCAACTTCTCGAGGGGGAAGTCCAGGAGTTCATCCGAAAAACGTCACAAATTCGCAAACAACCGAAAGACTTTCAATGTTAGGACTCTCCAAAGATGTGTCCTTAACAGATGCTAGAAAACCTTGGCACCCATGAGCAATCATGATCCGTGCCTTCATAGCGGAAATGAGCTTAACAGATTTAAGGGGTTGAGAACCATGATAAACGAATTCAGGATGTTTTACGTCTCCAAAGATCACCGTTCTAGCATGGCAGTCGATTGAAGCTCTATGGTAAGCCAACCAATCCATGCCTAGAATGATATCAAAGTCGACCATATTGAGAGGATACAGATTTGCAAAGCGAATACGATCATCAAAACGAAGAGGACACTTAACATATTTATGATCAATGATCACATGATTTTTCATAGGCGTAGAAATCGATAAGTGATTTGTTAATGGTTTGGGCTTCATATTAAGTTTCTTAGCAGATGTGATAGATATAATGGAGTGTGTGGCGCCAAGATTATCAAATAAAACGAAGACAAGAAAATCATCAATGAAAAGAGTGCCCGTAATGGTACACGAAGTTCTCTCCTGGTTACGAGTAGTAGCATAAACACGTCCAGTAGTAGTTGGCGGCTTGATGTAGTTTCCAGGAACTGCCGGATTCTTCTTAGGGCAATCCTTAATCTTGTGAGTAGTGGAACCACAACCAAAACATCCACCCGTAGCCTTGAAACACCGCCTGGATGAGCCTTTCCACAAGTAGTACAAATAGGTGGGGGTGGCAAAACCTGGTGTCCTCTGTGACTAGAAGATCTGAAGCACGACCACGATTTGTTCCTCTAGGCCTGATCCTGTTGTAAGCGGTTATTGTTACCTTGGTTCGGACGATCACTTCCATTCCTACCAAGATTTCTATTATCTTGACCGAGTCGACTCGAACGTCCAGTCTCAACATTCCTTCCCGACCGACCCGTGATCATAACTCCTATCCACATGACCTCTCGAATCATAACTCCTACCCGAGTTTCCCTTATAGTCATTGCCTTGAGTCCTACCTTGAATCCGATCACCATCGCGATTACGCTTGTTAGAACCCGAAACCTCATGAAAGATCTCAATGTTACGAGCTGCGTCATTGCAGGCCGACACATTCTCATACTCAATATTAAGCAATTGGTCCAACACCCACTTCTTCAGTCCCCACTTGAAGTGCTTAGCTTGACGCCTACCATCTCCAGCAATCACTCCAACAAAACTCACCAACCTCATAAACCTACTCATGTATTCATTAGAGGTCTCATGATCAAAGCGGTAGATCGCGATAATCCCTCTCATACCTTTGGCGCAAAGATCAGGGAAGTAACGGTTATAGAAGATAGTCCGAAACTCAGTCCAAGTACAAGTCACAAGCAAAAGCGTCGCCTCCTCTTGCTTGTTTCAATGCTTTCCACCAACTCAAAGCATCACCTTCCAATTTGAATGAAGCCAAACGAGTCTTAAACTCGTCTCCACAAAGTACTTCAAACGGCTTCTCAATATGAGTGATCCATCCTCGGCCTCGGTAGGGAGTAGCGGCAGTGCTAAACGAAAGAGGCTTCACTTACCAAACGCTCGAGCCAAGTATGAATGCCGACGGGTTGATTTCCTCCACCACTTCCCGAAGCACCATTCGATTCGAATGTTGTTGATCACTGCTCCATCATCTCGGTGTAGTCAAACCAGGGAAAAGAGAGTTGAGAGCATTCGCAATCGCGCAGCATCCATGTCGGTAGCATCATCGTCCCCTCCCCGAGTTGCGATTACGACGAGTTTGAACCATCTGATCGATATCCAAACGATTAGCAAAATGAACAAAGGTGAGATACGAAATGGAAGTATGAAGGAATCCTAAAGTCTACCCAAATCCTCACAGGTCAAACCTTAAACCCTAAAGTCTCAAAACCTAGGCTCCATATGTCACAGTCCCGACTACAAGTCGTAAAGCACGGGCTCGATGCCATAAATTGTAAGCCACCCCACAAGGGTAAAGGAATCACAAGTAATGGTGTCATATCAAAGCAAACATATAAACCAAAAGAAATCTTCAACATAAATATGGAAATAATCCAAGTCAAAAGACTTCAATACATAGGTCCCAGCGGAAAAATAAACTCCAAATGAAATGTCTAAAGCATAAAGTCTAAATGGCATCATAATATCAAAGCTAAATCTCTAAGGTAAGTCCACTCGGACTCATCCCAAAGCAATACCCGGCTCCAATGTTTAGATACACGCCGCGGAAGAAAAGAAAAGTGCTTGAGCTTCAAAAGCCCAGTGAACAGATATACAAGCAAAACGAATACGAACGAGCGAATCTGAAATAAAGTGAAAGAAAATAGTGAAGTCATATTCATTTCAAAAGATAATTCAGAATATACGAATAAGTTTTATAGTTAACTTCCTCGAAGCCCGCACATATGCCATATCGAAACATATCATAATCACATAAGGCAACATTTGTAGGGAGACCTACCAGAGTTATGAAGGACGTGCATGCACGCAGCATCAATCATCAGATAACATATAGCATATAACAGATAATATATGGCATATAATAGATCTAGGATGCATCCATACGCCTACGCATAAATATTCATAATATAATTCAAATTGAGCTCATACAGATAACATATAAGGACGTGGAGAACATCACTCTACTGCCTCTAGAGTCATGTCGAAGTGCATTTGCGACACGGACATGGAATCCCCATGACTAGTTATAATTGGCTCGGGTGTCAAACTATCAGAAATCAAATAAGAATGTCATAACTGACATAGATCATATTTTATCAAACGTTTAATCATGTTTTCAAAATCAAAGTTTTCATATCATATAGTTCAAAATCAAATGTTTTATGATTCAAACTCAAAGTTCAGATAAGCAACAGCTCAAATATACACATTAGGGTTCATAGCAAAGGTTTAGGAAATCCTAATATGAAAACGAAAAGAAAACTTATACGAAACCTTTACTGAAAATGTCAGAATATCCGTACCTTATTCGAAAACAAAAGATCAAAAGTCGAAACAGGGAAGCAAAGAATTACTCCTTCTTCACATAACCTATATACATTAATGTCGTATATATTATTAATGATTCCGAAATCGTCACAATGATCCTTTAATATTTTAGGGTTTCCATATTAAATGAGATTTAAATGTTTTAATATTAATATCGTAAATTAGGGTTTCATACGTCCTTTATTAAAGTTAGGGTTTTCTCATTCTTAAATGTCTCATTAATGTATATTAACTTACATGTTACGTCTTTTAATGACTAGTTACTTAACCTAACACGTCACAAAATAATCTTTCCTTTTTTATGTTTCACCCCGTAACGTTTATGATTTTATGTGACATATAAGTTATTTAGGATTTAGTATACTTTATAACGCTTACATATTAAACTAGGGTTTATGTTCACATAACCTTTACTTAAGTAATGCATCTTCAAATCTTATACACATGATTCGGTTCAATCTAGGGTTTCGGTTATTAGGGTTTTACACTAGTCTTAGCTCATCTAAACACTTCACATATTCGTATTATTAAGTTATAAACCTTATTCGAAAATTAAACATGGTTCGGTCCTAATTCATATGTTTCGGCTCTCATTAAATCAACACAAACATGACTCGATTCAATATTACATCTTACTTTACATGTCTCTTATTAGTTACAAGATTAAATTAGTTAGGGTTTGTCTTGTTTTCGGTTCACACCTCTCGGCCACAAAAGAAACAAAACAAAACGCGACGAAACAAAATATAACTTGACATATACATGCAAGGTACGTTAAAGGAAGACGAATAAACATTATACCTTAACTCGTTGAAGCAAAAATTCGACACCAAGGGGTGTTTGATGAGTCTCGATTCGAATAGGGAGAAAAGAAAAAGAGAGCAAATAAAACTAGGGTTCCAAACTTATGATTATGTATGGTATATATAGTTGTAGTATTTGAGTTAAACTAGGAAAGGGAATTGGGTTTGGTTTGGGTCCAACCGGTCACACCATCACACGCACCAAATGGGCTTCGGCCCTTGGCTCACGAACACAAACAAACGCGACCCAAATCATTTATTTAAACATTAATTCTTCGATGCGTACCAAAATTAATTACGTAATATATTTTAGTTAGGTTTTTAAGTATTCACAAGTTAATCTTTTAATTTCATTAAATGTTATAAACATATTTTACGTATTTTATAATTTTTAGTTCCAAGGGTATTTTAGTCTTTATTCGGATTTTAAATTTTCAGGTTTTACAATTAATGAAGGTCGTTTTCGAGAAAAACGAAACATCTATTTCTAACACTAAACGTAAAAAGAAACTGTTGAGAAAATATGTTGATCGACTCTTGGAAGATGTCATCTGTGCTGATGTCCATAATGATGTGTTATTGAATTCTTTGTCATATGCATTTGATTATATCTTTGATACTGTTGATTCTGTGGTAAATGTTGAGAACACTAATAATGTGCTTTAGATCAAGTCCTTAAAAGTTGAAAACAAACGATTGTCAAACGAAGTCTCAAATGCAATACGTCGTCTTAATTGGTGTCAAAAAGATATTCACGATCAACAACTTAATTTTCAACACAAAATAACCCATTGTGCAAAAATCTTCGATCCTAAAATTGAGCAACTGGATGATCAAAACGTGTCTTTTAAGTGTCAAATCTCAAAATATGAACAATAACTTGTAAAAGTTAAAAAGGAATATGGTGTCATATTTGATTTACTCAAAAAGACTCGTGATGAAGCATCAAATGAACTTGATCATTATCTTGCACACACTAAAGAAGTTATGCATTTTGCTGGTAATATTCGGTCTGAAAATCAAGATCTGATTCACACTATCTTTAAGTTAAGAGAAATGTTAGGAAAGTATGAACAACTTCCGCCTACCGTGATTAAGAGACTAGCCCCAGTAACACTTAGTAATCATGAACCTAGAATCACTGCTGCCAAATCACAAGTTGTTAACGTGCTTCCTTCTACTGAAACAGGACTAGTTGCGTCTTTTCCAAACGCCCCGTACTTCACGACCCTCTACGAGCAATACATCGAAGAATAGGAAGTTACGACCTAAGAAAAGATCAATAAGGAATGCTAAAGTAGAAGAACACCCTAGGACTATGAATAAGACTCATGTTGCCTCCACTATAGATATTGCGTCCGGCAAATGTAATAGAAATAGTGATGTAACGAATGCTAAACCGTTAAGTACTTTTGATATTCAGTCTGATGCACCTTGTGTTATCTGTCGTAAAAGTATGAATTCTGATTGTCATGACAAATGTGTTGCTAAAGCTATCATCTCTCGTTTAAGGAATCCTAAGAACCGGAATACCTCTAGGCCCACTAATCTTTCTAAGTCTGTGCTTGGTAGACCGCCCTTTTTAGATTCTAAGAAATGCTTTGCTGTCCCTGTAACTCCAGTCACCTCCTAGGAATGTAGTACCACCTAGTGCATTCACTAAGACTAAAGCAAATACTAGTTGGAGATGGCCGAAATGGATATATAACACACTAGGATTTAAATGGATACCTAAAGCTATTGATGTGTGTATGTCTACTATAAGTGCTCTGGAACCCTCTAACATTTCGGGTTCCACATCTACTTCTATTCCATATGTGTCGCCTGTGTGTAATGCAGGTGATACGATCATTCTCTGATTGTTGATAGCGGATGTTCCCCTACATGACAGCAACCTTAAACCGTTATCAAACTTTATTGCAAAGTTCATTGGCACTGCCGATTCGAATGATCACTTCGCAGCTATCATGGGCTACGGAGACTATATCAATGGGAACATCAAAATTAGCAGGTTTTATTATGTGGAAGGCCTCGTCACAAACTGTTTCAAGAGGCCGGTCTGTGATGGAGATTTAGAGGTTGCTTTCAGGGAGAAAACTTGTTTTGATTCGTGTTCTACAAGGAAACGACCTTATGTCTCGCTCGCGTAATTCAAGTCTTTACACTATCTCTATGCAAGACATGGTTGCCTCTTCTCCCATCTGCTTACTTTCAAAGGCAACATCAACAAAATCGGCTATGGCAACCGCCGTCTCTCACATCTAAACTTTCAAACCATCACCAACCTTGCTCGACACAAACTAGTTGAAGGACTCCCACGGTTTCGGTATTCTAAAGATCACCTTTGCTCAGCTTGTGAACAAGGCAAAAGCACTCGTGCTCATTTTCCTTCAAAGGTGGAACACAGCTCTCAGCATGTGCTTCATCTTCTTCACATGGATTTGTGTGGCCCGATGCGCGTGCAAACGATCAATAGCAAACGCTACATCTTAGTAATTGTTGATGACTATTCACGCTGGACTTGGGTCTACTTTCTTCCAAGCAAAGATCAAGCTCCACAGATGATCATCACCTTTCTCACGAAAATAAAAGTTCAGCTACTAAACAATCGCGTTCGACTAATCGAACGAGAGGCCTCGATTTTGTTAACCAAACTCTTCATGAATTTTATGAGAAAGTGGGAATTCAAAGATCGCACATCTATTGCACGTACACCAGAACAAAACGGAGTTGTTGAAAGATCTAAACCGAACGTTAGTGGAAGCTGCAAGAACAATGTTAATCAATGCTAAACTTCAAGATTACTTATGGGCGAAGTATCTATCGTGCATGCTATACTCAAAACCGTTCTATGATTACAAAACGCCACAACAAAACACCTTTTGAGCTTGTCCACAACTGAAAACCGAATCTCAAACACTTTCATGTATTTGGATCTCTTTGCTATCCTAATAATGATCGTGATGACTTTGGAAAGCTCAAAGCCAAAGCCGACATTGGAGTCTTTATTGGATATTGTGATAATTCTAAAGGTTTCCGAATCCGGAATCGTCGAACAAAGGAGGTTATGGAAACGATTCATGCTCATTTTGATGAATTCACGGAAATGGCTTCGAGTATAACACTTGGAACCCGACACAACCGCTTAAACTTCCCCAAACCCCATCATCACCTGAACAAAGCCCCCAGCTTACTCGTCAACAAATGGAAAGGTTATTTGCTCCACTGCTCGCTGACGATATTGATGAACGTGCTCCGGTGTATCCGCATTTGTTTCCGCTCACCGCTTCAACCTCGATAATACTCTTATACCGATACACCGCTACAACAACTACGGTTGAAGAAGCACCACCAGTTGACTCCAACACAACAGCTGAACAAACCGCTTCCAACAATGATTGAACCGCCGATGATGTTCGAATGAAGTACACCGCAGATTTTGATCCAAATGCGTTCTTCAACCCGCTTTGCAAATGAGACGCTGCGTAAGATGTCGCGAATCATCAACAAACCATTTGAATCCTCAGAATCCGCACAATGTATACCAACATCAACCCTCCACACATAGATGGACAAAAGACCATCCTCTGGAAAACATTATTGGCAACCCAAATCAACCAGTTGTTACAAGACAACGTCTTCACGAGATGGTGAACATTGCATTTATGCACTCACCGTCTGCCAATCGAACCTAAAACATTAAAGACGCAATGACAAAAGACAACCGATTGAATCCATGCGAAGAACTCAACCAATTTAAACGTCTTGAAGTATTGGAATCGGTTGAAAGACCAACAGATTCTATGCCATTGGTCTCAAATGGATTTGGAAAACAAATTGATGTGAAGGAAATGTTATCGAAATAAGTCATCTGGCTAAGGGTTATCGTCAGGAAGAGGGTATTGACTTTGAAGAATCTTTTGCTCCGGTTGCTCGCCTTGAGGTCGTTTCGATATTTTCTCGCATTCGCGCTCATATGAATATAACGGTCTTTCGGATGGATGTCAAAACTGCTTTCGAATGGCAACTTAAAGAAACGGTTTATGTCACCAATCAAGGATTCGTTGATCCAACTTTCCCGAACCATGTCTACAAACTGAACAAAGCTCTGTATGGTCTCAAACAAGCTCCTCGGGCATGATACGATAAGCTATCATCTTTCCTCATTGCCAATAATTTACCAAAGGTTCGTCGACCCAACTCTCTTTATACAATATCACGGGGAACATATCTTAATTGTTCAAATTTACGTGGATGACATCATTTTTGGGTCTACACATAAAAAGTTTTCAATCGCTTTTGCAAAACTAATGAAGAAAAATTTTGAAATGTCCATGATGGGTGAACTTACATTCTTTCTAGGATTACAAGTTCATCAATCACCCCGTGGTATTTTCTTGAGTCAGTCCAAATATGCCCTTGAATTGTTAAACAAATTTGGAATGCAAACCTATGACACCTATGCCACACCAATGGCTCATACCAAGAAGCTAGACGATTTACATGGGAAATTGGTGGACCCTACAAAATACCGTAGTATTATTGGGTCATTCATGTATCTAACAGCAGCGTGACTGATATTGTCTTTGCCGTATATCTTTGCTCCGCTATCGGCCGCGACCAATGAAACCCACCTCTCGAGGCTAAAAGAATCCTCGATACATAAAGGGAACCATTAACTTGGGGATCGGTATCCGGGATTCGGTTTTGAACTAATCGCTTTTTGACGTGTGACCACGCAGGATGCTTAGACTCACGGAAAAGTACTTCAGGAGCTTTACAATTTCTTGGTGATAAACTGGTGTCATGGCAATCTAAGAAGCAGGATTGTACATCATTGTCCTCAACCGGCAGAATATGTAGCCATGTCGGCATGTTGTGCTCAAGTCATTTGGATGAGAACACAACTCAAAGACTATGGTTACGTATTTGATATAATCCCGATGTACGCGACAATCGAGTGCCATTGCGATCTCGTGCAACTCGGTTCAGCACTCGAAATCAAAGCACATCGATCTTCGATATCATTTCATCAAGGATCACGTGGAACAGGTACTGTTGAATTATATTTTGTGGGTACGAATACCAATTGTGCATTTCTCACCAAAGCCTTGCCTCCCGCTAGGTTTAATGAGTTGGTCCACCGGATTTGTATGAGGTGTTTGACTCAAGAGGAATTGGATGAACTCCTAAAACAGTCTTAAAACCTCAAACACCAAAATCTCTTTTGTAAATATTCTTCAAAAACAAAATACAAAAATATAAAATCCGATAAAACAACAAAAATATTCTTCTATCTATTTTCTTTCAACATTGCAAGTACATTTCTTCCATCAACACTTTAATCTTTCAAAATTTCAAGATTTTCCGATCAAGTGTTGAGGGGAGAAAATAAACACTTAACTGTTTCAAAACATTCGTGTACTTGCATGTTACTCTATTCTGGTTATTTCTTGTATCAATGGTGGTAAACTTATCTGGTTCAACTGACACTCCCATGACTAAAATCTATAACCTTTCATTATTTTCTTAAGTCAAGGGGGAGTGTCGTCAAAGTTCTTTCTTAAAATCTTTGTTTGGTAACCAAAATGGAAGTTAAAGGCTTTGGGTGAAAATGGAAAAGGTGGAGGGACCAAAACTGTCAAAAGATGAAAGTCATTTTAATAAAAGTCTTCCACCTAACTTCAACTTCACATTTATTACTCATAAACCTAATCAATCCTACGCACCTAAATTCGCTTCTTCAAATCGTGTTTCGATCATCAATTTGTAAGTTGTTTTATGATCTTAACATGTTTACAAACATAGGTTTTGATTTTTACATGAATCCAACGGTCAAATTTTGGTCTATGATTGTTTTTGTTTTCTACGCTAAGCGTATGAACACACAATCAAGAATGGGTGTTTAAGGTTGAAAAGATTGTGTCAAAATTTGTCTTTAACAACAATGATACTATTTTTACCCTCAAAATCCACCCAGAAACTCGATTTGATGGTTTTTCAAAATTAGGGTTCTTAAGTCGAATTGGGTATTTTAAAATGTGAATGTTTTTGGTCAAATAGATTGTTGTGTGATGTTTATATCATGTTGAATTAATGATTTCCAGGCCCTATAACAATCCAGAAACACTAATTGTGTCAAAATTAGAAATTAAGGTTTAATGGTCTTGAGATTGGGTATTTTTGATTCACCATGAATTGGGTGTTAAAACTTCGTTAACAGACTCTCATAACATCTAAGACCTACCAGAAATTGTTTGGAGCAAATCCTATGGATAGATGTCATACGCGTAAAATTTTAAACTTTAGGGTTTTGGCTACGATAAGATTTTCTACCTAACCTGTTAAATGAGTTTCATGCTATGATCTGCCTTGTAAATGACTATACATGTTAAGATTGATGATATGATGATTTTATTTCAGGCTTGCTACGCATAAAACTCGGAATCAAGGTCCTTGTTACTCTACGCATAAGGATCACCTTACGCTAAGAAAGTTATGCGTAAGAGAAATTTTTAGCGTAACTATTACGCGTAAGGGTTCTACAATGGGACTACGCAGTATCCTCGTGAAGGATATGCGTAAATAGTGACTCTACGCATAAGGTTTACTTACGAGTAATCCTTACGCCGAAGGTTATATATACGCCACGCTTAAGTTTTTACGCATAAGGTTCTCCTGTTCCTACGTGTAATATTTCTTACGCGTAAGTCGGGATCCTACGCGTAAGCTTACGCTCACGCTGCGATACTTATCTTGTTTACGATAAGCTACTATTCCTACGCATAAGCCTTGATCAAACCTTCATATGAATTGTTACGCTGCAAACTTGTAAATAAATGAATCATAACGTCACGAATCCAAAAAATGTCACTAATATACTTAAACGTTTGATATGTTGTGAACTATATGTGATAACATAATCTTTAAAACTTAAAGTTAACTAACTCACGAAACGCTTCACGACGTCATTGGACTATTGAACATACAAGTGACTTAGGAATCGTAACAATCATTAACACTGTATATTTAATAATTAGACAATAAAAACCTTCTGTTGACTAACATTATGTCTTTCGATATGTTGGTTCTTTTGGCTAATGTTTTTTTAGATCACGACATGGTCGCTTCAAATGAATGTGGATGCACCGAAGTTTTCACAATTGCTTTGATATCTTCCCTAATGGCTATCCAAGAAAGATTGTAAAGAACAATCTCAGAGTTGACTTTGAAACCCTCACATGCTCGGAATCTTCTTGCTTGATCGCTGTGGATATTCTAAGGAATCATCCGTACCAGAACATGCTTTCACACTCTACTACAGCAGACGAGATCTACATACAACAATTCCGGAATTCATGCAAAGGATCAAAGGTCAAAGTGCGTGATGTGACGCTCAATCACAAACAAATCACCATCACACAAGCGATCTACGGTCGTTCTTCTAATTCCTGAATCGAGCAACCGACTTCTATGCCACACCATCTTGAAGAGACAGCTTCGAAATTCTGATTGATATTGGCTATGATGAAGCTTCAAGAATAATCACTAAGCATTCTCATGTGGAGCTTAAGAACATTCCTCAACCGTGGAGAACCTTCTACATCATCATTACCAAATCGGTCTCGGTCGCGGATAGTGGTTATGAGCATCCCAAGCTCATGGAACTACAAATCTTCTGGTCATTAATCAACAAAAAGGACATCGAAATTGAAGCCCTGCTATGGGAAGACATGATGTCATTTCACAAGAAACTTGGCTCAAAGATTCCCTATGTCATATACACGAAATTGTTGATCCAGAGAGCACTTGGACTTCATCCCGACATTCCACAGAGGCTCAATGACCCTGATAATCACGATATGTTGACTGAGCCTACCCTATCACGTCGAATCAAGGAATCGTCAACTAAGAAATAGGGTGCCGTGCTGCCTGATCACCTTCTGACAAATGAAATCAAAAAACTTGAAACATACAAAAGATATCAAGTAGCAGTAAAAGAAGGAAAAGTTGGTCATCTCGATGAAAAGTCTTCTGGAACACCTATAAGGAAAACCGTAAGAGGAAGTCTGGTAGTGCTGCAAGCACCGAGAGTCGAGGATGTTTCCCGGGAGGAATCCTTCTAAAAGGGGACAGTTCCCGCCAAGGAAGCTGTTCCTATTCCCGTATCTAAGCCTGAACCGCAGAGAAAGCTAATGGACGAGGACTCGGAGGCTACTGAACCAGATGAAGAGACTTTCTACTCTGAATATGCAACCGAAACACCTCCTTCAGCAGCTAAACCTCCAAGTCCACCAGCTGACAAAGGAAAAGGGAAGACTCCTGCACTTGTGCCTTATGAAGAAAGCTCAGATGAAGATGAAGAACAATTGGATACTTCATACAGGAAGAAGTTCAAATTTCTTAGACTCCAACACGTGGCAAAAGAATTTGCAAAAGAACAAATGGGTGGCCCCGAGGTCAAATGGTGCGCTCAACCTTCACAGTGTCCCGATGCGGTTAATCAACCCGATAAGGGATCTTGTACCACCACTTTGGAGCAACAACAAAAGCCCGTGGAAGAAACTATTGAGCATGAATTTGAGGAACCCGTTAAAGAAAAGTCCGAGAAAGATGAGGGTGACAAAGAAAAGTCCGAGACAGAAAAGATCGAAGAGAAAGATAAGTCTCGAGATGACATCGGACATGGATAAGTTTCGCTAGATAGCCCCAAGCTCAATCGAGGAGAAAACCTCTGAACCTCCAAAGGATCCGTAGAGTCTCCTCATGTCTCTTCATCATCGATTCGCCTTCTCATTCTTCACCACCACCATCAACGAAATCAACCAAATCATCATCCGATCAAGAAAGAAGCCAACTCTATCTTGGATCTCTCAATCTAAGAATTGAATCGTTAAAGCTGTCAAACGAGTCAGAAAGAAAGATATTCTCCACAGAAAGTTTACTTTCCTGACGATAACGTGATCTTCATGATGAGGATGACAAGATGCAAGTTGAAAGGGAGTATGTACAGAAGCTTATGAAGGATGATCTTCAAGGAAGCATGGATGAGATGATAAAAGGATACACTCACAAGTTCTTAATGGATGTCATTCCGAAACAGACAAAGGAGATGTAATCCGCACAACTTTATCCGATCTCTTACATTTAGCCAAGCAAGCCATTAAATCAACTCCGATGAATTTGATTATCAATCCAGTTGAAACTACAATCTTCTCAGATGATGAATTAGTAAACCGCTGGTAGCACAAATGTCAACACGCCTCGCAACGTTTGCCTCCCATGAAGCTAAATGTTTGAAGCATTCTTTGCCGAATACCAACTCAATTCATCATTCAGAGAAGAGGCTTTAAGGTCTAAGAGTTCAAGAGATGATGAAGACAAAGATCAAGATAAGGATAAGGAGCCTAAACGCACAAAGAAGTCGGGTGAATCATCTTTGATTCAAGACTCAATGCCGCCTCCACCACAAAGGACTCCGTACTCAACAAAGATCTCCTCCCCGCTTTCACTGTGATAAACCTCAGATTCGAAGTTACCACCCCAGACTCAAAAACCGTGACCACTTTGAGTATACGGGTGGTGACGATGAAGAATACCATGAGCCCCAACAACAACCCACCTCACCCGACAAAGTACAGAAACCAGAATCCTCATCTAGTAACTCGAAAGCTTCTTTCAACGCCCGATTCACATTCCTGGCGACATCTCTGGACTACCTGGTACCCCTTGAACTGCTTCTTTCATTATAAATTTGGATGTATGATCTATTATGTCAATGGCTTGTGCACACATTACAGTGTACAACCTGCTCTTGTAAATAAAGGACCCGTGTGTACCTTCAGTGCCACAATCCTTATAAAAGGAGCGAAAGCTTCTTACTTTTGAGTAAAACCTATCAAACCTTTCATTTTTCAAGGTTTTGCTCAAAAGAACATGTACTTTCCCTTATGATTTTTCAAAACCTCAACCGTTTATATCACTCGTTGAGGGGGAGTACTTGACTTAAAACTTTGTTCACAAATTGTTCACAGTGGTCATTCTTCCCGCAACACTTAAAATGGTCATATTTATTCTCAACTTTTCAAAAATAACATCTTATATGCCATTTTTTAGGGGGAGAAAAAATACGTGATAAGAAATATGTTGTGTTTTGCTATATGAACTCTCGTGTAAAAAGACTTTAACCCATGAATTGACGAGCTCTTAACTGCTAGTAACTCGAAAATACTTGTCCGGGACGGGTAATAATTTCAAGCTAGTTCACTAGTGATGTAAACGTGTCTCAAGCACTTGCTCGAGTAGAATGTACCATTCGAGAAACTCTTGGTAGACATGAACTATGACGGGTTTGACAACCTTTCGAGGATTGTCTACACCTTCAAGGTAGTTATTAGAGCTAGTTGTCACCTAAAAGCTGACAATGCAACTCTTTAACTATGCCACGTAACCGTGTCTCGCTGGGGAATGTCTATCTTGAGTTGATCAATTCAAAATGTGCGAGCTCTTTCCTCACTGTGCATTTAACCGTTAAATCTCTTAAGCACATGTGGAGGGGAGTATTTATGCAAAATCTCATCTCAACAGTGGTTCAAAAATGTTTTTATTCATAAACACCGAGCGAGATTTTTCAAGTAAATGGTTTTATGGCAACATAGGTTAGTCATGAAGTTATAAGGTGACTAAGGTTAGGAATAACCATCCTATGATCCGCCAGAGCCGGATGGATCTACCCAAGGACACCACAAATAGTTAGTATTTAGAAGTCCTTAGGTATGATTGTAAAAAGGAGAAAATGAGAATCGGAGAAAGAAGGAGTTGAAGAATTAAAAGAAATGCAAAGAAAAGGGTGAAAAGAAATAGCCCTCCAGATTATTCAACTTAGGGCAAACACTGGGTTCAATTCATATGCTACTTGGTTGTCACTTAGTGACGCTGGTATTGAAGATTAAAAGTCGCCATGGACCCAGTGACGCATGCACCAAACCTTCTTAACCACTCAAGTTTCTCTCAACAGAAGCTTGTTTCATTCTCACAGGGAACCCTATGTATACTATCGGCTTTCTCTCTTAGAGATCTGCCGATATTGAAGAAGGAGACCCTCTCCCTAGTCTCCGCCAGAAAACCAAACGCACTATTGAGTCTAGAGCCACGAGATTCATCAAAAGATCTCTTAGGTACACTTGACATTTCATCACTTGATATTCAACAATAAGAATTTCTGTGGTACATTATCGAGTCCTTCACAGATTTTAGCAATCTGTAGAGAACATTTATGAGAGGTTCACATTTGTGATCCTCAGTGATTGAATGGAAACTCTGCCGTGGTCAACATCTTACCCTTAACAGCAGGTCGCTTCGGAAACTCCCCGTGGATTGCGCTTAGTGGTCTCAAACGGTCTACAGTCGTGAGGTGATGCTTCGGTGTACCTCAGCAACTCATCTGAATCGTAGGTGTACTTCGGTACATCGTGTTATCTCACTTGTGGGACTCCGATTTAGGAACGGCTTTTGTAAGAATTAGAGTTGTGTTTTCACACTATGCTGTTAACACTCTCGAAGTTCAAACTTGTAAGTGCCGGTATCCGCTTATTACTAACCGTTTTTATGTTTACTTCTTATGGAAGCTCTGGAGCGAAATGATCGTGCAGATTCTCCACTTGTTCACACCAACGACATCATCAAAGAAGTTCTATCTTAAAGCAACACAAAAGTCAGAATGATTCTTCGTCAAATCAAAGAATCTACAAAGTTAAAGACTTAAAGAACTTCATCAGTACCGTAATCCAACGTTAAAGAGTATGTGAGCATGTTGGAGAAAGACGTCGAGACACTGAAGCACGAAGCTGAACTGGGCGACTTGATGCGATAACAACATACTATCTCTTTCATCACAAAGAACAATGATCAAAGAACAAAGTTAAAGATGACGTCAAAGCATAACTGTTCAAAGAAAACTATCTCGCTACACTGGGGAGATGGTTCAATTCAAGGCAATTCTTCTCACAAGAAAGAAGAATGTCAGAAGACGTCAAAGCACTATTACATCAACGCCTTCACCGTTTTTCATCACCAACACTTGAGGGGGAGATTGTTGGAATCACTCCTAAACCTTTATTCAAGTGTTAGTTACTCATATGTAATGGTTAGCTTAATTATGGCCTTTATGTTTGTTATTAGCCTTTAGCTTATGTAGAAGGCCCATGAGCTTAGGCCCAAGCCCATAGGAGAAAGGAAGGGACTAGGAGTGTTGCCCTAGCTTCCCTCCTATAAATACTCTTGTAAACCTTCATTTGAAGGTTGGTTGTTCAAGTTATTTCTTTCACTACACTCTACGCATAACCGTGTCTTTATATCGTGTGTTTGTGTTTGATTTCTTGTTCAATCGCCTCTCTATCTTTCTATTAAGCTTGTGTTGTAAAACTAGTGACCTAACAGGGTGCAAAGAGAACAACCTATATCTACTTAAGCTATGATAAACAAAATCTGCAGTAAAACTCAGTAGTAACAGGAATATATTTCTAATGACAAAATCAAGCAAAAGCAGATGCAAGACTTAATCAAACAAGTGTAATCATGCAGGATTAAACTAAAACAAACACAGTTTTACTCGAAACTAAGTAGCCTACTATACTGATTCAAAACTGAGAAATATTTTTAAGACTTACAAGAGGTCCTGCCACGATGGCATGCACTAAAATTCAAGTACCACTATCCTAAACCATTAACTAATCCAAATTCATCCCATATCCAGATCCATAACACCAATTCAAATAGACAGACCATTCAATCATATTGATTCTGAATTTGATTTTTATTGACTGGGTGAAATTCAAGAGTAGATACTGAGTAGGTGTAAGATTAAGCTATCAGGAAACTTATAAAACTTTGAAAATCATTAATCAACAACTGAATTCAAGACTTAAAACAGAAATTTAACACAATGAGATATTAAGCTAAAATTACTTCATTAATGAAACTTGAGTACAAAGATGGAATGACTGAATTTAAACTAAAAACATTGAAAACATTTAATAACTAGTAAAAACTACACTACTACTCTACTCCTACTCTACATAAATCTTCTGTGGAATCAGGGGTCCTTATATAGCTGAGGTCTTGAGCTGAAAGAAGGATCCAGAAGGCCATTTGTACTTCTTTTGAACGCGTTTCCACCATCATATCAAATCCCAACTATCACCAATTCATTTCGTCCCTTGGATCATATTTGACACGCACCTTGGACCAATCAGAGGAGAGGATTTGATGGAATGACACACGGATTTCCAAGCTGGCATCCGTGTGTCAGTATATGTCAGACGAAAGTACACATTTGCCCTTAATTGTGGCAATTTGGATCAATTAGGCAAGGGGCATTCTAGGGTTCTTACCTGGGTTAGTTTGGGGGGAAAATAAGCGGGAAGGGTTTTTTTAATGTATTTCGTTTTTAATTGTTGACCGGGTTTAATAGGTGGTTGACTTGGGTAAGTAAACCGGGTATGGTTATTTCATTTGGACCGTGGGTGTTAGGACCAGATTTGGGCTTTGTAATACTTTGGGCCTAAGTGGTAATAATTGGACTTTGGATTAGAATTGGATCCATGGCTAATATTAAGGATTAAAAGTGTAGAATCTGATTTTCCAAGGACTAAACTTGTAATTTCTGAAATTTATCCAAGGGCCTTTCTTGACAATCTCCAATATTTCAAGGACCATATTTGCCATCTTTGAAAATTCCAAGGACCAAACATGACAATTCTGAATCTTCAGGGACTAAAACTGCTAATTCTGTAAACTTGATCATATCCTTCAGAAATTATCTTTTCAGCATAGAAATCTTCACAAATGCACAATTCTGACCTTTCGGCTCAGCTTTAGCACTCTCTATCTCTCGTGCTCGGGTTTTTGTCAGATTTGGCTATCTTTTGTGTGTTTTGACATATCCGTACCTGCACATGCATAAACTCAAGAAAACAGCAAATATTAGCAATAAACGGCTCTTTCTTGGTTATTTTGGGTCTGATTTAGATATAGAAAAGGTATGTGTTTTAGCACATACCACTAGCCATGAAGATTGTCTGGGCAGTAGGTTCATCATCGACATCAGAGTCATATGCATCACAATCGGCAACTTGAAAGGCATTTTGATGATTGTGACCTATTTCCTGAATTGGCTGCTCATCCACATCTGTATCATATGTCTTAGCATTCCCCTCTGCAAGAAATAACAACTCCTCTTCATCAAAAACTGCACCATTGTCCTGAGCTTGCACAAGCAACATCTTGTCTCTGAAGTATTCTGCATTTTGAGGGTGTTTTGGAGATGTGCCGTTCCTTGGAATGTGTCCATCACCACCACAGTTGTAGCACTTGATTGGCTTTACTTGTCCTTGATTGGTATTTCTTCCACGATTTTGATTAGCCACATACCCTCCACCTACTCCACCTCTTCCCTGTTCATACTGCCTTCCTTGAATTGGTTGCACCATAACCTTTCCATCTCTGATAGTAGCTTGATTGAGTGGGTTGGATGTTGTTCTGAGGTTATTGTTGGTGTGAGGAGTGGTATTCAGATTTTGACCAACCATGAGAGACAGTTGATTGATGAAGTTTTCCATGATTGTGTTTGATTCTGGAGGCTTATATGCTGGGTCAGGAATGAGCTTGTAGTTACCATTACCCGTAGGTATGACTTGAGAAGCTTTGGTGGTAATTCCAACATTTGTGTAAAAGGCTGTTGAATCATTTGAAGAACTTGTTTCTCCCTGTTTAGTTTTGAACTGTTCAAGCATCATTCTTTCAAACATAGCATGCCTCTCATTCTGAAGAAGGAAGGCATACAGTTGCTCATAGTTGGTGTTCTTTAATCCTTTGGTTAGCTTCACAGAGGTGACGAATTTGTGCCATTCGGGATTCATGTTGTTCACAAACTTTGAGTTCAGCTGAATATTCGGCATGGTCATTTTGATATTCCTCATATCATTCACAAGCTTGTGGAACCTCACATAATATTCATAGATACTTTCTTCTTGTTTAATCTTAAAGTGGTCAAATTCATCATACAGTTGTGATTCTCTATCTTCCTTAGTTAATTCAGAACTCGAGAGAAGAATCTTGACATTATCCCAAACCGCCTTGGATTCAGTGTTGTGATTGATAAGCTTGTAGATATCTTTTGGAAGACCCTGAAGTATAATGTTTGAAGCCCTGATATCAGCATCGAATCTCTTTTTCTCCTTATCACTGAGCTCATCATACGTCTTTGGTCTGTCCAATCCAAAGATCATTGTTCCATCTGCAGCAGTATCAATTATGTCTCTTGTAGTCTCAATCTGATAAGGTCCTTCATCAATTGATTTGAGAATGTTGACCCCATTTTCCTTTCCCAAACAGTACAACCTGATTCGTTGAGTCCATGAGTCATAATCAGTTCTGTCAAACATAGGTGGACGAGTATCTGATCCTGCTGCTTGAACGTCCTCAGCTACAGTAGAAACGATAGTAGGCATGTTGTTAGACATGATTACAAGTTCTACGGGATTTTACAATTCTTTGATTAAACCGGGAAATTGATTCTTTCACGGGATTTTACTAAACCAAAAGAACAACCGTAAAAATGTAGCACGAAGAAGTGACAAGTCTCAATAGACAAGTAGCTAAACAGTTAACTCGCTTTGGTATCAACTCGCTAAACAGTCAACTCCCTTAAAAGACACGTCGCTTAAAGAATCAACTCGCTAACTAGCCAAGTCGCATACAAAGGTAACTCGCTTAACCACCAAGTCGCTTAAACCAACTCGCTGACAATACAACTCGCTTAATAGCCAAGTCGCTTTAAAACTCAAGTCGCTTATAGAAACAACTCGCTTAATAGCCAAGTCGCATATACCAACTCGCTGCTAATACAACTCGCTTAATAGTCAAGTCGCTTAAACCAACTCGCTTCCAATAACAAAGCAACTCGCTTCCAGTAACAAAGCAACTCGCTTCCAAAAAATGCAACTCTGTAGCACAACTCGCTTAGTACACTTTTAAAAAACAACCACTTTATCAATCAAAAACAACCAAACCACAATGATTTAAGCCTTCCAATTCAAAACCTAAACACATATGATGATCCTAAACACAAAAGTACAATCAAAATTCAAAGTTTAACACTAGAAATTGACCAAACGATTCAAACTCTTCTAAACACTTATAACCCCAAAAACCTTATGAAATCCACCAAAACAAAGAGCATGAAAGATGAGTGATCAAACCATGGCTCTTGATACCAATTGTAAGATATAGGATTTCACAAACAAATCAAACCATAATAACATGAGGCGTATACAATGTTTAGAGAGAGAAAGGGAAGAGAGTTGGGAACTATGTGAAACAAAGAAAAATGGTATTGAAGCTCCAACCCTCTACCTTGGGAGGTAGAGGGTATTTATAGTGTCTTACAATAAACGCCACCTACGGGCTGTGGATCATGCATACAGTGGGTAAATACCCGTCCTTCCTCCACGGTGTTACTTAACAAACTACTTAATAACATAACTTGACTACGACTATGAGCTTTCTAACGAATACATATACTTGAGGCGACCGACACTTTAATGACTGAATTTTCTAATTCCTAACAGTATAAATTACGTGTTTAATTATATGACATATGTGTTAAAACGACCACATAGTTTGTGAAATCAGTTTGGTTATGTTCCGTTAATGGTTTTGGACATGTTTGGTGTGTTTACGAAAGTTATAAGGGTTATAAGTTAAGATGATGGGTCAAACCCGGTTTTTTGTTAAAATTATTGTTTAATTATGAAAGCACTATTCTGAGGGTCATGTGAATAATGTTATTAGATGAAAATGATCTTTACAGGTAAACGATGAAATTTGGTAAGTTTGCTAAAATATCAAGTACAGGAAATAGGTCAAACGCGAAAAAGATTGGAAAAACGAAAACTTGGTGATGAAACCCATTTAGCCGCGGCTGTGAAAGTTAGCCGCATGGCTAAATGGTTTTTTATGGTGAATAGTCGTGGCTAAGCAGCATCTATTTGTGTTACTTAGTACGCCCAATGGCTTTTCGTCGTGGCTATACCACGACTATTTTCACTTTGGTATGACGAAGGGCATTTAGCTTTGGCTATTTGCACTTTGGTACGACAAAAGGCAATTAGCCATGGTTATGCTATGGCTATTTGCACTTTGATACGGCGAAGGGAATTTAGCCGTGGCTATTTGCACTTTGGTACGACGAAGGGCATTTAGTCGTGGCTGTTACGCGGCTAAATAGCCTTCATGCCCTTGAAAGACTTTTAGCCTTATGGCTGTGCATACATCCATACGGCTAAACCCTCTCTCTGGTGCCAAACTGTTGTTAATCTTGTAAAGTCCATAACTTTTGATCTAATAATTCGTTTGATTCGATTCAAAAGGACATGTTTTTTTTATGAGTTCCTCTATAACAACAAAATTTAATTCAAGGTCATGGGTTCAAGGATTTGAGGAGATAACTAACATAAGGTTACTTGTCTTTAACTAGATTACAAAATAATGTTTTACACGTGTTTCTTTTGAGATTTTGGCCATGTACATCATATGATCAATATACATAAACATATCTATCATACACTAAGTAGGAAAACAAAGGAATGGATATGTGCACAAGCTTTCTTACAATGATTGGTTTTGGAAACAGGAGACAAGAACAAGTCAAGATTACTCAAAACCAATCAACACTTAGATTCTTTAAATCTTCTTGTAAGCTCTTAGAATTGTGCTATGACTCTTGAATCTCAGCTTTTAACTCCTTGTGTAGCTTCTTATTAGTCCAAGGAATCACCAAAGCAAAGCAAAGACTTGATAGAGATCACTTGTGTCTTTAACTTTGATGTTATACTTGAGCTGTGAAAGTTAAAAGATGATGATGGAGTGGTGGTGAGTTATGGGCATCCAAGGAGGAGGAGAGGGGGTTGTAAAAGGTCTTGGATATCTTAGGAGGTGTATGAAGGAAGTTTTAAGGGTTAAGGGAGGGTATGTGGCTCAAATCTATGCAAGAATGAACACCACAAGGCCATGTGGCCTTGTGAGTAATTTTCATGACTCACTAAAGGTAGTGAGGTAGTTTAAGATATTTTCATAATATCTAGGTAGCTTGATAACTAAGTTTGGTGGTTTAAAGGGTATCATTTGATCCCGGTAATTGTTATCGTTAGGTAATTAAATCACAAAACTTAAATATATGGTAAAAATATAGAATTCATAAAAATGTCAAAACTTTACAATATACCATATTGTAGTATATAAAACGAGTGATGAGTTTCACAGAACGTGTGAATGTTGATAAAACCTAAAAACGTAGGTTTGGGAATGCGTAAGACGTAAATCATACAAGGTTTCCATAAATGGAAAAATGAAAATGTAACTCGTAAAATATTTACGTTAGGAAATTATATGCATGAATCAATTTGACTATCAGTAGTCTAGCGTTGGTTCTGAGTTAAGATACGTATCTTCGTACGCGATTAAACTAGTTTATCGTAAAATAAATTTACCTGAAATGAAATATAAAAATGACGTAGTAATTCAAATAGTGACATCATAATTTGAGAAAAGTTACAGTCTGTACCCCTTAAAGGAATCCCGTCTCAGGATTTAATTTGCGTTAGATGTCGAAGCATTGTTGGCAAAAAGATGTGGGTATTTCTGACGTATACGGTCTTCTCTTTCCCATGTGTATTCTGGACCATGTTGTGAGATTCATTGAACTTTAACAATAGGTATTTGGCTTTGTTTAAACCTTTTGACCTCTCGGTCCATGATCTCTACCGGTTCTTCGATGAAATGTAGATTGCCGTTGAGTTGAATTTCTTCAACCGGAATAACAAGTAATTCGTCAAATAAACATTTCTTTAGATTGGCTACATGAAATGTGGGAGGCACACTATTGAGCTTTAGTGGAAGCTCAAGTCTATAAGCCACTAGACCAACTCTTGCTAGAATTTTGAATGGACCAATGTATCTTGGGATTAGTTTTCCACGTTTACCAAACCGTATGACGCCTTTACAAGGCGAGACTTTCAGCATAACCTTATCTCCTACTTGGAATTCCAAAGGTTTACGGTGTACATCAGCATTTTCCGATCTCTTGCTGCTTGTAGTTGGTTTCTGATTTGTACAATTTTCTCCGTTGTTTCACGTATGAGTTCCAGACCAATGAATTGAACATCTCCCACTTTGCCCCAGCAGGCAGGTGACCGACACTTTCGATCGTAAAGTGCCTCGAATGGTGTTGCCTTTATACTAGCGTGATAATTGTTGTTGTAGGAGAATTTGACTAATGACAAATGATTATCCCATCCATTTCCAAAGTAAATTAAAAAAGCTCGAAGCATGTCTTCCAGTGTTTGAATAGTTCTCTCACTTTGACCATCGATCTGAGGATGATACATTGTACTCATGTCTAGATTAGACTAATACAGTTTCTCGTATATTAAATTTACTTGAAATGAATATATAAATGACATAATAATTCAAATAGTGACATCATAATTTGAGAAAGGTTACAATGAATTTCAGTTTTATTTTTAATTTTTACTTTACTAACCGTCGATTATTGTAGAAACACTAGCTGTGATTTTTCATGCATATTAACGCATGTGAAGTACTAATATTACTAAGGAAGTGGTAGTTCACATATATGTTGTATTTTATGTGTGAATCATACAGGTATACAGACGCCCTTACACACATAAAAATAAAAATTTGCTCACATGCGCATCCTGGAGGATTATACCGAGCAAATCTCAAGGGAGTTGTCGTTCTAATTCTTTAAATTTACTGTATTCAATTTTAAATTTACACAACGAGGATGTTGTATAATTTAAGTGGGGGGATGGAGAATTAGAACACTATTTGTCCTTAACTTTTCAAAAATATGCCTAATATATGCTTAAATTAAAAGAAAAATAACGTGATTTTGTGAAATCAATAGTTGCATAACCCGCACACATAACCCTTAGTTCCATACTGTGAGGATTGAGCCTATTCTGTTTTCCACTATTTTAGCCAAATTCCACAAAATATGAGTGTTCCGGTGACTTGTAGGAAACTTTAGAACTTGGCTTGGTATACTATTCGAGACAACCATAATGAGTATTATTTATATAATTGGAGTGATTTGTCTAACTTAGTAAATTTCTAGGATTACACCCAAATGGCCTATGTCATTTACATGTTATGTGATATTAACTAACTACACTGGTTAGTTAACCCTCGTATAAACCCTCATTTTTAGAGTAAGATACCCCTAGAAAAACCCTCATAGCCATTCTTTTCATTTCTTACACCAATATAAATTTGTTTCGTTACACTTATACACCTTAGCCTACCCTATAGATTAAAGTATGTGGTTGGTTGCTTTTGTAAAGTGTGCATTTCCTATGTTCGTGTGTGTTTCTTATCTTTGGTTAGGTCAGGAATTGCACATCGCAATGGGAATGCGATAGTAGTTATTTTTAATTTTTGCGTGTTTACTACTATCACTAATATTTTTATATCTGAAGTTTTGAAGTATATGGAAAAGTCATCCAGATTTATAATGATGGTGAAGTTGTGAAAGTTTACACCATTAGTTGTTTCTTTATGATATGTTTAAAAGAAATGAAAAAAGAGAAAAATAGAAAAGAAAAAAAAAGAGAGAGAGAAAAAGGAGAGATTGTGAGATAATCGGTTCGTCTAAACTTAACCGGTTCTATATTTTGAGGTAATCGATTATTCGTTGGTGCTTATTATAAACTGACAATTTAAAGTTTTATATTATGGATTGCAAGGGAGTTGGACGTTAAGGGAATGCCACCTAAGGTTTGATTTTATGGAATGATGATTAAGACATCATTGAGTCTAATTCATGTCTACCTATTAAAGCATGAGTTTCCATGTTAAAGTGTGAGTTAGTCCAAGATTTTGTGTTTTTTTCAAGGGATGGTCGGAAGTAATTAACCACATTTTTGTTTATTGTTTGGACATAACCTATCTGTTTGTGATTTTATTTTACACCAATTATATATGTTTTCCATGCCTAATACCTACCTTATATCATTCTTCATCCAAACCTTTGATTTATTGAGATTATGGAATCGAGCAATCTCGAGTATCGTAGTCGTCATTATGATTATGTATTCATGATTTTGTCGCCCTTTTTTATATAATATTATTGGTAGAGATTACTCGGTCCTATTGTTAGCTTATTCGAGTTAAGGAATCGAGCAATCACGAGTATCGTGGTCGTCGTTACGATCATGTATTTGTGGGTTTGATGAATTTTCTGGAATAATATTAGCGATAGAGATTGAAAAGAATGATGAAACGTTAAGCCTTATCATATTAACCCAATTTACCCTTTTAAACTTGTTACTTCTTAGCTTTAGTGGTGGAGATGTGTATCTTTGCCAAGCTTATGATAGAATACTCGTCACGAGTGAGCAATTGAGTGAACTACTTAAATGCTACCACATAGATTAGTTGAGTGATTTGTTGATTTCATTTTCCTATTTCGTGAAGTGTTTGGTTGTGCACTTGAGATTAAACAAATAAATGCTTACATACAAAAATCCTAGACGAATGTTTAGGATACATTTTCATAAGTTTTATCTAAAGTTTACTTGCGGACAAGTAAAGTTCAAGTGGGGGGATATTTAATGACATCCAATAAGGTCATATTTATAGAATCATTTATCCGATGTATATTGCTTGTTTTATATCATTTTATAGAAGATTTTATACTTAATTTCTTAAATGTTTCAATCTCATTTATTATCAAGCAATTGGTGAAAGTTAGCATTAATGGACGTGTTTTGAATCAAAATGGATCAGGTTTGAGAAAGTCCACTAAACAGACAAGCATACGCCGTATAATTCTAGGTAGATACTCTGTATATCAAGACTTGGACGATTATCAAGACCATTGCCTGACTTTAAAGATTACACCGTATCCAAATATTGGATACATCGTATATGAAACTTTTGTCAACAAGAAGAACGAGCTTGTGTTATTCCGGATACGCCGTATGACATTATGAAGATATGTCGTATTCATCTCAAATACTTTACCAAGATATCCAAGATAAGGAAGACCTGATCATCGTATTTATCTTTATGATACGCCGTATCAGGAAGGCGGAGTACCGATATTCTAGAATATGTTAATCTTGGACCCCACACGAAGGTGCCTCAATACATCGTATTGGATAAATCCGATACGCCGTATCATCCGTATTGGAAAAGTATAAATAGAAAACCTAAAGTTCGGTTTTCAGAGAGCTTTTAACCACCAAGTACGAAACTAGAAAACTAAAGAAGACCAAGAAGGTCCTGCCAGTACCATAATTCCATAGGAGAATTCTCTTAATTATTTTACTACTTTATAATAGTTCGGTTAGCATATTTTTCCTTTTTTATTTATACTTTAATCTTTCTGAACATGATAACATATATGATTACTGAGATTATGGGCTAATACCTATAGGTATTAGCCAAGTGTATGATTATTAGATACTTTGATTTGCTTATTTGGATTGATTACTCAATCATTGCGTATTGATTATGTTTATCACTTGATTCATGTTTATGCGTATACGATTATTCATTCAACTGATTCTTGCTTATTCAATAAGTCATAAACTCACCATGGGTGTAAAGTGGACAATAGGCATTATTTCGGTAAGATCAAATATTACTTGGCTTTATATCTAGATCAATAGTGCTATGAACATTATGCTACTAGTAATGAAGTTAGTGCATAAGTGTGTAATGTAATGGTAGTGATATCTTAAGCAGATAAATTATAATCCACAAGTTATATTTTACATGGGTTTCGGTTAATTGTGACAAGATTAATCTATTTAAAAGCTAGGGTTTAGGAAGAAGTACCGCCTAGCTTACATTAAAAAACCACCAAAGAAGTGAGTATCATCATTATAACAATTAGAAAATTATGGAATTTTATATTATTAACTTGGCTAATACATTTTACTTACTATCGTCTTGACCTCTTCTTTATAATTTGTTTTTCTGCTTGTGTGTGTTATCTGTCTCATTTACAGTTTTATTAAATCTAAACCTCGTGCCAGTCTATCAGGCTGAAAACCCTTTTACTGCGTTAGAATTAGGTTTAATTATACTAACTTAGATAATTAAAATACTGATAGATTTAAGTGTAACGTTCCACTCTTAGTAATCGACACACTACTTACTAACTAACCTACCATTGATCGGGTAACTACCCGTTAGTGTTTGTTACAGGTAAAGTCGACATAAAATAAATAGTAAAACTTGAATACAAATATTACCTACACACAATGACCACATCACTTACCGACTTGAGCTTCCACTAGAGCTCGGTAGTGTCCACAACATGTTTCACATTTAAGTGTCTATCGGATGAATCACTCATCATTTCGCTAGAGGAGACTCAGCTTGACAGCAAGCTTAACTTTGTGGAGGAACCAGTGGAGATCATGGACTGGGAAATCAAGCATCTGAAGCAGATTCGTATCCCGATCATTAAAGTTCAATGGAATTTTAGGAGAGGCCCTGAATTCACTTGGGAACGAGAAGACCAGATTCACCGCAAGTACCCACACCTCTTCACCGACACCACACCGACGGATAGGGCTGAGCATCAAAGGTCCAAAACCGAACCGGACCGACAAAACCGAACAAAAAGACAAAAACTGATCCGACCCAATGGCCTGTCGGTTCGGTTTCAGTTTCATGTTTTACATATTTTCTGTTTCGGGTCGGTTCGGTTTGGACCAAAACCCAAAAAAACATACCTAAATACACCTAAACCGAACCAAAACGATGGCCCGACATAAAACTGAATCGACCCGACGGCCCGTCGATTCGGTTTTGGTTTAGGTTTTTCATGAATTTCGGTTTTCAGTTTTGTCAGTTCAGGTCGATTTTGGACCGATGCTCAGCCCCGGCGACGGATGACATAAACTAAATTCCGGGACGGAATTCCTTTAACGGGGGTAGACTATAACAACTCCTATATTTTAGGTCATTACTCAACCATAAACTCAAAAGAATTTAATTTGAATACTTGAAATTATACTTTTACGTATAACTATTAGGTTAAATCGCGTAAACCGGAAAAAAACTTTAAGCGTAAACTGACATTAGAATAAGTTTAGTCTATGTCCAACATGTGTTATGACGTTTACAAGCATGTTTTATGAGTGCATGCATTTTATTTTACAAGTTTTACTTAAATCATTTACATTCACGCATGCATGCATTTAGTCACCACCTTTCTCACCAACACATATATATATACATGTTAATACTTACATAATTCAAGTTTAAACACTTTCCTCCTCATATTTATGTACCTAAACCCCCTCTCCCACCCTTATTTAGAAACTCTAACATTTACATTTTCACATTGGAAAACCACAAAGTCCCATAATTATGTTAAACTTATACCATATGCATTCTTGTGAACCACTTTACAACTTACAAGTTTTCTTTCCCTTATCTTGGACTCTATACACACGACACAACACAAGCTCCAAGAAAACACTCCATCCATTTTTAGATCAAAGGTCACAAAACTACCTAAAATAAGATCCCACTCTTGACTAAACTTGTGCTATATATACTTCACTACCTACCACTCTCATTTCACACATCATAAATACTTTTCAAACTTTTCTTTCTCCTCTATATTGCACAACAGAAAGCACCCAAGGAACAATGGTATTTAGTTTTTGGTTTATAGCTCATTTGGTTAAGTGTTATTAAGCAAGGGTTTGTTTTGAAGAGTTAGGGTTTTGGAGTTGTAATTTTGGGTTTTCATAAGTACTCCTTGTTTTCTTCTGCTCTAATCTCCATCAACACCTTTTAAGCATCCCTAGACTCATTTCACACTTCATTTCATACTTATATATCATTTCATGTTGTTTTTATATCATCTTTATATGTATCGTGTATTGAAAATCAAGTTATAAAAACCCTAGTTTATGTCCCAAATTTTTAGTCGACATTTTTGATATAGAAAACTACTTTAGATTTTTTCGGACAAATTCCTGTCGTACACACTTAGATATAGGTCTTAGGTAGTTCCTCATCGAATTTCATAACTTTTGGAGTTGATTTGGTTTTTTTAAAACAAGTAATATGCAATTGGTTGTCAAAACCGACCAAAAACTAAGTTCCAAACATTGAGCATGTGAATCACCACCTTAGGAGCAATTTGGCATGTTAAGCCTTTTGAACTTTTTGTAGACGAGACATTAACTTAAACATAGCAAGTTGGATTGAGTCATAAGGTTAAGTAACGAAGGAGATACGGCCCCGGGAAGTTGAGTTATGTTTTATGAAATTTAACATCTTTGATACCTGTCCACATTTATGAGTTTCTAGAACAATTAGTATAAAACTAAAATAAATGGTGTACATTTTGGAAAGTAGAAAAAAAATTCTCAAGTTAGGCTTTTGAACTAATTGATTTCATTAGAAAATGAGTTAGATATAGCCTGACGAACTCTGAAAACTTTTTGAAAAGTTGTAACAGCAGGTCCGAATGTAATTGAGTAATATATCCAAAACATGTTTTTGCAAATCGAGGTTTTGATATAATGAAGTAGACATATTTACTTACGTCTAGAGAGTTGAACGGATAAAAACAAACTAGAAATGAAGTGGATACGTCTTCTCAAAGTCGAGTTTCAAATCAATAAACTTTTATTTTAAGGTTTTGAAATCGTTAACGCGTTAATTTCGTTTTTTTAAAACTTTTGACTTACGTAACTTTATAAAAAAAACCTCACTACAAGTATAAAAGGGTGATAAAATTTTGTAAAACTCATATGCATTTAGTACATGTCGTATCGTTTCTAAAATAACTTATTATTCTAGACCGCGTTTAGGAATTCCTTTTTTTATACTCACGTATTACTTTCCCAATTCACTACTTACTTGAGGTGAGTTTCATAGCCCCATATTTACTCGTTTATACTTGTTTTGAAATGCTTAGGTGAGAATACATTGCTTAATTTTACACACGGGCACAAGTGCATAAAATATTTATGTATTGCCTAAGTTACAACATTAGCTATTAAGTCCCCATTTATCATGAAATGTTAATTACTTGTAAGCGCGAATGTTGTGAATAAATCTATTGGGTTGACACCCCCGTCCGGGTTGGTCGTGCCAACTGGTTAAACGGACACATATTATAACAACCCGTAATTTTCCAAGTCATTAATTAATCTTAAACACGAAGTATTCTATTATAAAGGTTACTTAACCATTTTCACGTGTAAATTTTTTTCGTTCATTTAAACGATACAACAATGAAGGATATTCGTCAACCAACTATGTGATGTGACTCACATAACAATTAAATGGTCTCACACGCATATCAACATCGATATAACTATGTATTTGTCATTAATATGTCATGTAAAAGATTTCTATTTGATTTTGCCATCATACGTTATTCCCTTTTAACGTACCATTTAAACGTTTTTAACGTAATGGATTTATGTATAATCAATACTCCCAAAGATTATTTTTAATACATTCATATACTCCATAAAGTGCTACAAAAATACAAACATTATTTTCCTTCACTTCCTATATTTCTTTTATTATAAATACTTCAACTATATATATATATATATATATATATATATATATATATATATACACACACATATATATATATATTTACTTTAGTTACTTAATAACTAAAAATTACATATTTTTAACACCCAATACACCCACAAAACACATTTTATAAAAATTAGTCACACACTTTCTTATTTCTTTTGTAGCTGTGTACTATCTGTTTCTTTTCTTCATACTTTGACTAGAACATGTTAACCATGATACATAATTTATACCTCTTGGACTAAGATAAAAAGTAGCAAACATATTTGTTCCCCAGTAACCTACGTCTAAACCTTACATCACAAGATTCCCAACGCATTTTTTTTACTAGTTACTATGGTATTAATAAAATGTAGAGACCATGATTTAGTTCATAATTAAAGGAACGATGGCAACAACTTGTCCCCCTCCCATCTCTTAACTCACGACACAAACCAAACCTACCTTACTCTCATTTCATTTTTTTAATCAACTAGCTAGCTATGGTCTTATTATATTCAAAAGGCCATAATTAGATGAATTATAGAAGAAGCCTTAAAAGCTTACATTCATTTGACCTCAAGTAATAAACACACATTCTTCCCCCCCCCCCCTCTCTCTTTTCTTGTTCGGCAATACAATCCCAAAAGCACCAACATATGCATTTTTCTAGTGACCTAGCTAAACCTAGTCATTAAACAAATATTATTAGCCATACTTGGATTTCAATATAAAAGAGGAGTGTCTACATTTCATTTTCTCACTTGCAACTCAAATCATCACAACACACCATACGAACCACAAGGAGCAAGAAAGAAAGAAAATTTTGTTTTTGCTACTTCGAGTATCCATTAAGACTCATTGGTGTTGCTAAAAGGGTTTAGGGGTTTTTGGTTCGGGTTAAGATTGAGTTTTCATCCTTTCATCCTACTAATCACCTCAAGTAAGTCACCAAGCAAATTTTTTAACCCTACACTGCTTAATTATGAGCCATTTCATTCCCTAGAACTATACTTGCATGCTTGCATATGTGTTATTATCACCTTGGTACATGTTTGTAACTTTTTTTAAACATATTAAGTTGGTAACTAGTTGCTATGTCATAAGCTTTCATTTTTATGAATACCTAAATTTCATAACGCTCTTAACAAAAATGTGGTAGAGCTAGAGTAGTTTTGAAGTGATTAAAAGTAAATTGGAATGATTTAAAAACTAGAAAATACACTTTGAAACATGTTTATATGAAGTTGTCCCATTTTCTTAAATATGGAAAAATCAGTAACTTGGTGGTAAGATTAGACTAGAAATATAGAAAATAGACTCCATAATGAAAATGTAGCCTCTTGTACGGGTTAAAACGGACTTATAACGAAGAAGATATGTTAGTTTTAAGTTGGGCGACCAAACTAAATTTCTGAAAATATAGTTGTTGTTAGAGTTTTTTAAGAGGTAGAATCGGACGTTAAAAGTTCACTAGATTAGCCGAGGCATTAAAAATCTGTTAGTATACATAAATATGAAACCGGGGATATAAATAACTTAAGAAACGGAGCTAAAAAGACCAAGATACGTTGAAATAAAGTTACGACGAAATCGATTAAACTTCCAGCTCAAAACTACTTAAAATATTTGTAAGTGTCGGGATCAGATTTCCATGTGACCATGTTTAAGCCCGTTTTTCTCATAAATAGAGTCCTTTATGGAAAAATAATAGCGGAGACAAAAATGAAGTAGACATGGCCTATTTTCCAAAATGTCCAATCATTTATCAAACGGATCTATAACGAATAAACTAAAACCTTGTGAACTTGCCCGAAAACCGCCCAAAAACCACGAAAACAGCCTGACTGCCCAACTTCGAGGCCATCTTTATGTGGGATCAGGTTTGATTGAGCTGAGTTTCAGTTCTAAACTTTTGTATACCTTGTACCATACTCCCTAAATCCACTGATTTGAGTCCCAAACTCTGAATAACCACTATTTTACGACAAGTTTTCCGAGGTCACTTAGTCATTTGGGAAACTTAATGAGATAATTTTCGACGTAAAACCATATTTTCTCGTAAATAATTTAAAACGACGATAGTAACATGTTATAAAGTGCGTCGGTGATTTTCCACGATACGTATGAACGAGACCACTACAACTTAATTACGACAAATACTTATTAAGACATTTAAAGTGTAAATAACGACTATTAATAGAAAACATCGACATAACTATGTTTTCACAACTAAAATTTTATGCAAACATGTACAGGTGAGTTCATAGCCTCACTTTTACTCTTTTTAACTGTTTTATAAACTTCTTGGAGGAAAATACATGCTACCACTACTTTTTATGATCACAATTACTTGAAAATTGTATTATGTTTTCCTGATATTATTATTGCCTAAGTACCTACCTCGCCACTGAAAGTCCCTCACCATCATAAACCATTAGTCACCCCGAGTGAATGCAAATATTGTGGATAGTACTATGGGGATTAACGACCCTGTCTTTGTTATTGAAAATAACGGGGGCGCACTATATTTGAATTTCAAAAGGTAATTGGCAATTACCTCCTTGGGGGCAAAAATCATGTACATCAGTATTTGGATGTATGCAGTTGAGTCTTGGTATCATGAGCTTAGGGCAATAATAACCATTTTCCATTATGGGCTTACAACAACGTAGCCTATGTTTCCAATACTTTATACGCGATACATTGTCGATTTTTACAAACCGATATATCTTGTTATTAACCATTTATTTGATTAAACCTATGAATTCACTCAACCGTTGTGTTGACTTTTTAGCATGTATTTTCAGGATAAAAAGAAGATAGCTAAACACTAGAGGCACTTGGGCATTGGCATGACATGGTCATAGACGACTCTGATACATTTTGGGGACCACTTAAACTCCTTTATGGGCCTATATTTTCTACACTAAAATGATGATGTAAACTTGTTTTACTACTATAAATGAAATATTTTAAGGAAAATTTGTTATTCTATACTTTGTGTTGTGATCTAATTGAGTAGCACACCAGTAGCATTTTCTTCCGCTGCAAACCATTTCTGGGGGTGTTACACATATCATTTGGGAACATTGGTGTTTGTCTAGACACCTACATGGGCATTTATACATTTGTGCATTTATGCATACAGAACACATTAAGGCTTTGGGGTCATGAGCTTAGGGAAATGGTAACACTTTTTCTATGACATTTTAATTTTTATAATGCTCATACATGGGAAATCTTGTGGTCCAAACTTGACAATTACATTTGCATAAACCTATGAACTCACCAGTGTTATGTTGACATTTTAACATGTATTTCTTAGGTATGTATGTTGGCTCGGTTTGGCATGCATGGAGTCCATACATAGAGTCGCCATTTGCGATTACATTCACGAAGATATTCCTGCATGAACTTTATATATCATTTGACTATGTTTTTTTGAAAACTCTTTTTATCTTGCTGAGTGACTTGAGAACATTTGATATTTGAAAACTTGTGTCATTTTAACAAATCACATGATGTATCTTTTTAACAGCTCATATAGGGGTCGTTCTTTATATTCTTGTCTTTATGCTATGAACGTCATGCCCAGGTTACCTTTCCGTTGCAACATTTTGAGGGTGTGACAAACACATACGTATCTAAAGCATTGCCTTTGTGTCAGATACTCGTAGTATTAAAATACACACAAACCTCATCTCTCTATACTCTTAGCTCTCTCTCTCTCTTTCTCTAAAGTCTCATCTCTCTTTCTAACCGAGATGGGTTAGATTTGAAGGAGTGTTGATTGTTTAGGGGTTTCGGTGGTTTAAAGATCGAGATACAAGTCTGATGCTCATCTTCTTGCTTAACGAATGGTGTGTAAGTATTTTTTTTCCTTTGTATTCTATTATTGGATTGGTGGATATGTGTTTGTGTTGATTTAATCTTTGTGCTAAAAGTGCTATAACTTTAGGAAGTCCTTAACACGTCGCAAATTATTCACAACCTAATTCCTCGATATAAATTAAACTCAATTATCGTTGTATATGTTGCGTTTTCGTACACTTGGGGATATGTGTTTGTGTTTCTTTATGAAACTTATGTGGTTTAAAATTGACGTTCCTTTTAAGGGCTTATATATGTCCACAGGTGTGGATTTCATAAGTTTTTTAAAGTCTGATATGTGGCCATAGGTAATGTGTTGAATGCATGTTGTTTCTATATGGTTTGTGGGATTTTACATGGTCCTTCAACTTGTGCTTATTTTAGTTTATATGGTGTTAGATGTTGGCAAATAACAAGTAGAAAAAGGATTCGTTTTCATGCAGTATTAGGTGTCAATGTGGTTTGTGTAATCTTTAGGCGTAAATTTAAGTGATGTCACATGCCGTTACAATTTTCAATTTCTTTGTAAGTGATATATGTCATGTTCCGTTTAGTTGTCATGATAGTGTGAAGTTCAACGTTTAGCTTTAAAAAAATACATTTTAAAGTAGGGTTAGCAAGGAAGGACCCGTTTGTTAGTACAGTATTTGTTCACAGATTCATTAGTAAGTTTGATGTTATCATATGACAGCATACGCACCATGTATTTATATTTGGGTTGAACATTGAAGATCAAAATTGACATGTTATTTATTGTTAGAACATAAAAAGTGTAAATCATAAGTGCAAGAACTTCTATCTAATATTATGTAAAAGATATGGTATGTTGTGTAAACGTTATGGTTGTAGAGAGACCTAGAACCCTCGCGACACTTTAATAGTTGCAAGGGGAATCTAATATGTTGAGAGGTATCTCAAAGTTTTGTTGTAAGGGTATAAATACCCCCTACCTTATAGGTAATAAAGTGTGTGTCAATGTTATGTCATGTGAGACTTTCCCTCTATCTCTCTCTCGTTTCTCTCTCTAGGATGGAAGTATTCACACCCACTCACTCTAGATTAATTATACACGTATGATTTAGGTGACAACAATTTGTATCAAGAGCCAAATATGATATGTTGTTGTGTTATTTGTGTTTGTTTAGCTTTAGATCATCATTAGTAGTAAAATATTATGTTTTTGTAGTCTTAAACTCGTTACTCTCTCTTTAGAAATATTTTCGTGGTTTAAAATCTCTAGTTTCGTTTTAAGTGGTTAAATTGCGAAAACGTTTTTGGAAAAACATTTTAGGAGCTTTGATTCATGTTTTGGTGGATTAAATAAACGGGTTTACAATCAAATGATGATTTTGGTTAAGATTAGGTGTTTTTGTAAAGTTTCTAAAAGTGTTTTTCAAAAGCTTCGCAAGTTCTAATTTTAAATCTCTCGCAAAAAGTACCTTCGCAAGATTAGGGTTTCAAACTTAAAAGACTTAGTTTTTTGCGAACCTTAGGAAGATTACGTTTTTATATTTTCAGAGACTTGTTCTTTGCGAGCTCTCTCAAAGTGTGAGTTAAGAGACTTTGGTCTTTGCGAAACATGTTCTTTAGTGATTTTCTAAGCCGTTATAATTTTTGTTACGATACCTTTATTACGAAACCTATTTAGGAGACTTCTTACTAGGGTTTTTGTTACGAAACTTATTAACTCTTAGTTGCATTACTAAAGTTGCAAGACTTTGTTGCTAGATCTGCTTTTACGAGACTTGTAACACCCCAACCCGACAAGGGTAGAAGTATCACATCATGGAGTCATATCAGAACATACTGATAAAATGTTGCAAGCGGAAGTCTTATAAAATAAAATACCAAGTCATATAAACGAATGACTTACAAGAAAAAATACAAACTTTAATACGTCAAAAATGAAATGAAATATCAAAATAATTGCTCTTCAAAATAAGTCCAAAATGATAAGGGAAACTAGGGTCGGATCATTCAAATGCTCCTACTCTCAGCCCAACAAAGCCCAGCATCCCACTTGGTACCTGCCGCATGGAAAAGAAATGCGGCTGAGCTTAAAAAGCCCAGTGAACAGATATAACAAAATAAAAGCTAAACAAAATCAGAAATACAAAATGAAACAAAGGAGACTGATAACGAAGTCGTATCGAAATGAGCACAATGAGTCAATGAGAAACCTACATAACACAATATTAACAGATATCCAGAAGAAGCAGAAATCAAAGGAGACCAAAGCAAAGCAGCGCATGGATGACATATATAAGCAAATATAAATAACCAGACATACAAGTACCGAAATATAATCAAATAGGAGTTGATGAACAGTATCATAAGCAAAACAAGTAACCAAACAATGATCAAGCATAGTGGACAGCGTATCAACTAAACATAAATATGGCACACAATTAAATCAGATAATCAGAATACATATAAGCCAAGTTGAATGCTATAAGCAAGCGGAAGCAGCTAAATTAAATGTAAGCATGGCAATCACACAAGCCAGATAACCCACAGTTAATAAGCAGATCAAGTATAATAACCAGCGGAAAACTAGCAGCAGTATAAGCATGATAGCCACATGTATCAGGTAGGAATACCAAACGAACATCAGGATTGAATGAATTAACTGAACAAGGACATAGCATGGCAAGCTAAAAATCAACTAGACATGTAACATACGTTGAACCATTTCTGTCATCTAACAGTAGCATAAACAGAAGTGTAAACATGGCAGATCAACAACTCAGGTAAACATCAATTACTATGTCGAACTAACAACATAAGCATTAGGAAATAACAACAAAAGTACAAGCATGGTAGTCACAAATAGCAATTAGGAATACTAAATGATAATCATAGCCTACGAAAATAATTGAACGAAGGTATAACATGATAAACGGATAAATCAAATGATTACATACTAGCATGGCCAAACGGGTAAATAAATTAGTCACGTAATAGCATAGCAAATAGATAGTCACATATTAATCATATACTAGCAGGGAAAACAGGTAGTCACATAAATCATATAATAGCAGGGTAAACGGATGAGGTGGTAATATGAAGTATACGCTTGGTAGTCAGCTAAAATGGAATGAGAGTATGAAAAATCAAATGAACTGGAGTATAGTATGGTAGTCAGATGAATCACATAAGAATATTGAATGAATGAGTAATCAATGGAAAACTAAAGATGAGAAATACAGAATATGGTGCATTGTGGAATAACATAAGGTATAATATGAGTGTATCAAAAGTGTAAAGGTTGTCAGAAATCTACCAAGAGCCCAGAAACATATCATATCTTATCATATCATAAGTAACCATGGAGTAGCTAGCTCCTAGAATGTGAAAGACGTGTATTGCACACAACATCAGTCACCATATAAATCATATCATATAATATCATAACAAATCTAGGATACATCCATACACCCCTGCATAAATCATAGTGGCCATAACAAATCATAAATTGCGCGTATCATATCATATCATAAGGGACGGTGTGGAACATCACTCAACCACACTAGAGTCATGCAATTGGTGCATCAATGACACGACCATGTTACCTTCATGGCTAGGAAACATATTGGCTCGGGTAGCAAACTGAAGGGTCAAAGCAAAGTCATAATAAATGGTTCATATCAAAGATTTAAAGCATGGTTCAATATCAAAGGTTCACCAAACTAAAGGGTGCATAGCAAAGGCTCAATATCAAGGGTTCAATATCAAATGAAACATATCAAACTGAAGGGGATCATAATCATAGCAAACGAATATCATAGCGAACAAAATCATATCAAAAGATCATATAAAATGGTCATAGTAAAGGGAATCCTAGCAATGGAATATCATAAGTGAAATAAGGTCAAGGATCAGAAAGTCATGAGAAATCCCTACTGAAAAGGGATAGAATATATGTACCTCATTCAAGGGCAAAGACAAACACAATCAGATGAAATCACAAGACACATAAGATCACTCCTTCCTCGAGGGATCTACAGAAGCGAAAGGGTATACATTTATTAAATGTAGTTAAAGTGTATTACTCCGATTAAGTGTTTTAGGGTTTATGAGAATCTTTCCATTTTTAGCAAGTTTCCAAATATAGTAACTTTCCTTTTTTAGTAAGTTTCCACTTTAAGTAACTTAAACATTTTAATTACTTTCTATTTTAGCCAGGTTTCCCGATTTAGTAAGTTTCCATAATAAGTAACCTTTTAAAAATATCAGTTTTTCAATAATTAGCAGGTTTAGTCATTTATGATGTAATTAATGTCAAATTAGGTTAAAATGATGAAAATGATTATTATTATAGTTTAGGGTTCAATTATGACAAGTTACAATAGTAGAGGGTCAAACTGTCATTATTGTAAAGTATAGGGTCAAACGTGTTATTATCACAAGTTTACTTATTTTACGACTTTAGTCCATTCTTTTACCATTTTAATGAATCAACCTTCATGTTTTAGCATTTACGAAATTAGTCCCTTTACTTTTATTTAGGCCAAAACTTTAGAAAACCCTAAATAGCTTTGATACTCATATTCATTTTTAGCAAGCCAAACATTAACCATAGCTCGTAATCCTACCAAAGATCACGACATCCTTCATGTTTTATTATAGTCGAGACATACCTCATCCCCATCACCCATACGACACAAACAAACACCCTAGACCTATTCAAAAGGTTGTCGACATTTAACAAATTCTGAGATATGCACACGTTTGTATTTATTTGATTTTAGCATGACACCCTTTAGAGGAAACATGTATGGGTAGAATAAAGGTGGGGTCGAACATATTCAAAACAGATTGTACACATGGGTTGAATACAATTTCATTCCATTTGTTATTTTAGGTGACCTAGCTCATGATTTTATGTGAGATTCTCAATCGTCTATATGCATGTTATGAATAGTCGGTCCATACTTTTCTCATGTAGCCTTGTTTATTTTAGTGACACGAATCAAATGAGAAGAAAATAGGCAAGATGATACATGTACCCTTGTATGATTGAATGGAAGAAAGACAAGAACCAAGAGGCCAAGACCCACGACCAGCGCCCCCTTTTGAACCAAGAACCCATGACCAACAGTATTTCCTTGAGACCCTTACCAAGCTCCATGCACCTTTGTGATCGAATGAAGAGAGAGAAAGATTGGCCGCCACTTTTGTTTTTCTAGGGTTTTATGCGTGTGAATTGAATGTGTAATATGGTAGGTTATCAAATGAGAAGTAAATGGAATAAATGGGGAGGGTATACGGCTGAAATCAAGGGAGGACCAAGACCAAATCGAATCTTTAGACGGGATTTTAATTTTAAGTGTAATTATGTAATTCTTGTATAATTCGGCCCATGGGTTATATAAACGTGCGAGATGTATTTTAGACGTAAGGTGCGTCGATTTTTATTTATCTCAAACAAGTTACATATTTATGAGTTAGGTTGGAAATACATTTAATGAGCTTGACATATTTTACGTATTTTATAAATATTAAATTTTGAGGGTAAAATAGTCTTTTCACACGTTTTAGATTTTTAGGGTTTTACAACTCTTCCCCTCTAAATGAAAATTTTCATCCTCGAAAATTGAAGTCGCAGAAGTACACGGAGACGTACAAGTTTAGGGCAGACGTAGCAATCCATAGGTTCACATAATCGTAACAATTTCTGGGCCAAAGAGTACAAAACTTATACGTAACAGATGTCGGTGAGAATCTCGCAAGGAGGTACAGAATTTCAAACAAATGTGAAAATTGACGAATAACGGATATGAGCCCTAATCTATCCAACGGATATGATTCCAATAAGTTCAAATTATATGATCTCAGTATTATCACGTTGATCAGGCGTCATAATACTTGCATCACATAACAAGTCCTTATTGTCATCACATTCTATCTCGGGTCATGACGAATGTAACACCCCTGAAAATCTTAATGACAGCGGAAGACTAATTCGGGTGTTACTTGAATGGAGATCATAGTCAATAATTATAGAAAACGACTCGAAAGAAACGTTTTATTAAAATAGTTATCATTCATCGAAAACTCATAGTTTGTTACAAAACGTTGTAAATAGATCAGGTATTTTTCCCAAAAGAAAGATCATGAGTTTGAAAGAAATGACAACTTTTATGTTTTACACCACCAGATAAGCCTTGCCATGCCCCATTCCATGCCTTGGTCATAATCTTCACTGATTACCTGAGATAACATGCTTAAAAAGGTCAACAAAAATGTTGAGTGAAATCCATAGGTTTAAAATAGTTGAACACAAGTATAAGATCATGATCACTGTAAACTAACAATATCATAAGAAAAATCACAGATTATTATGCGCTAAGCTCATGAAACCAAAACTCAACTGCATACACCGAATTACCAGTGTACGTAAGTATGCCCCAAATGAGGTAATAGCCAATTACCTAAATAAATTCAATATGGTGCGCCCCGGTTATTTCTCTATAACCGAAACGGGGTCGTAAATCCCCATAGTACTATTCACGATATCTACGTTCACTCGCGGTGATTAATGGTTCATGATCAGGGGACTTGAGGCTAAATACTTAGGCAGTACCAATAATCAAGAAGATAGAGCATTTATGAAAAACCTTGTGTTCTAGTTAAGAGCATGTATCTCCCTCGCGGGGTTTGTAAAATAAAGTAAAAGCGAGGCTATGAACTTACCTTGATGAAAATGAACACGCACAAATAGATCAAGCACAATGTAGCGGAGGTTCCAAACCGATACCTAAAAATGATGAGATGGCGAGTCTCAGTAAATGAGCATTTTGGTTCGCGACCAAAATAATAGAGCATTGAATATTCTTACTCAATAGATCATTGGATTGTCCAATCCAATAGTGTGCGTGCGTGCATAACGTTTGAAGTTAATTTGTGTGCTACACTGCCTTAATTAATGATCCTCACTTACGCATAAGTGAAATATTTTCCCCCGTTGTGATCTTAATAGATTTGTTGATTATTTTAACGTGTTTAGATTCCCCGTGTGTTTTATCGGATTTATATATATAATTATAATCTTATAAATATATATATATATATACGTAATACGTTTAACGTTATCCGAAAATAAAATACTCGAATGATCAAAATACTCATTTTTACGAAGTTATGATGGGTTTATAAGTTTTTCCAAACTTATCCCGAATTTACACTTTTTACCCTCAAGTTATAAAAAGTACGACTTTAGTACCTTAACTTTGTTAAAATGACAATTTTTACCCGAAACATATTTTATTAAAAGTTTCAGAAATGACATGTTCAACCCTTGGTAAAAACTGAATTTACAAAAACAGCCCCTGTAGTTAGCTTTATACACCTTAAAACCTTTATTTTTCAAACTTGACATTTTTAGCCCTAAACGTATATTATAACTAGTTTTAGTTAATTACATGATCGGTCCTTGTGGTTTTTCATGCGCACATGCACACGTACAACTACACCTTTAACTTTCGGAATTGACATTTCTAGTCCCTAGACTTTTCACAAAATACTTTTCTTATATATATTCTCTCCTTTAACATTTGAGAAGATTTCCATTTTAACCCTTGGTCTCATGTATTTGCAAAACACATCTGAAAAACATTTTTATAAAACAAAACTTAGCAAAAATGTTTTCAACTTATTTTTAGCTTATACTTAGTGCTTATTGCCTTATTACTAACTCATTGGGCCGGACTAAACCTTAATTGGACTTTATTTGGTTTCGCGTAGAAAGTTTAAGTGTACGGGAGTTTATTAGAGGTTTTACTAGTATGTTGTGACTTTTCTCGACATAATAAACAAGTTTTAACATGTAATTTAGCGAGTGAATATGTGTCAAGTTCTCTATTTCAAGTTGCAAGCTACAAACTAGTGTAAAAAGGTGCGTTTAACATGTTCAACGTGTGATTTACAAGTATTAAATAAGAAACGAGTTGTGATAGGAAACTTACTACACTCACTAGGAGTGGTGGTGATGAAAGAGCAAGCGAGCAGATATATGGAACTCTGAGAACCCCGTGTTCTCCTTATAACCTTACGCTAACACGTTTACCCTTATGATTTCCTTTGTTTTCCTCCTAACTCGCTTCGACTAGCCTCCACAGTGGACGGTTTTCTTTTTGTAGTGTGTGAGAGTTTAAGTGAACTAGTGAGTGGTGAGACTTTGATAAGTGGTTAGGGTGGTTTATAAAGGGAAGCAACTAATGTGTTTCTATTATTTTAAGCATGATGTTCCAAGTTTCCAAGGAAAAGTAAGGTGATTTTTTGTTGGGTCATGGCATGAAAAATTGGCAGCCGAATTTCAAGGGCATGGTGAGCTTGAGTCACTTCACAAGAGGCAAAGAAAACACATTATCCTTTGGTCCCTAAAGTCAAAGCATGGTCAAGTCTTATTATGCTATTTTAATACTTGTTTAGTGTGGCTAAAAGTGTGTGCTTTGTCTCTTATTTCATCACTTTCACACGCTATCATAAGAGGGAAACAAGATATTTGCATTTGCTTATGTTGGTCCTTTGGCTCTCGACAGGCTACACGAACAAAAGAAAAAATAAATGAGATAAGGTTTACTAAGAATTAACTTAAGGGTGTTGGGCTCGGTACATAGACAAGGCCCACGAAAATTTTAAGGGGTTTGGGCTTGGTGAGATGGACGCTTTCAAGGAATAGCCCAAGAGTAGTATTAATCCGTTGGGATCGAACAAATAATGAGGCCCAAATAAAAATAGTGTGAGTTTGATCCGGTTGTAAGGCCCATTAACGAGTTGGGTTGGGTTACGAGGTGATATAAAGTCCAACAAGTTCTGAGGCCCAATACGAATTTTAATATATTTTAATTATAACTTAATTCGTATTTTTACAAATTTTCACGTATTCGCTACGAATTTTAAGATTATCAGGATCGTGGGGAATTTTATTCTGATCACAACGGTATATTTACGAACACTCAAGCTGCGTTGATCATGCATATGCCAAATGATATGCAAAGGTGATGTTTAGAAATTTTCATGATAAAATAGATCGTGCTTAATTTCTGATTAAAGCTTTAAGTACATTGAAATTTTCCGGGAGCTTACAACGAACCACATAACCAACATCACGTCAAAAAAGATACGCATATAGGCAGCAAGTAACATACCAAATCAAACCAGATTCACATACAGGCAGCATATAATACATCAAACCAACTTACCAATCCACCAAGGAAAGAAGACCGCCGACTTGCTCGAGAAGGTTCCTCATGACTCATTACTGATGATCCAAATATAGCCTTAGGCTCACAAAAGTGACAAAATGCAGCAAGGTCTACTCTTACTGATACAATTCATAATGGACGAAAATCGAGATTTATCTAAGAGATATAAAACATAACGTGAAGTTGTAGTAACACCGGAGAATCAAGCCATAGGACTCCATCATCCAAGCTAAGCCCCAAACAAATCGAAGAAAGATACCATTGGTAAAAATCATATAACGAAATATCAAACTAGCTCAAAATGCGTGACGAAACAAATCAGAATAACACAAATCGCGCTCAATCATATGAAGCAGATGAATATTCTCAGCATCTCAATGGTTGGACTGTTGACCACAATATGCCCGAATCTTGATAGCAGTTTCTTTGCACGTCTAAAGTACGCCGGTCATACTTCTTCTGCCCATACGTCTTCCAAGTGTCCACCAGTTGAATCTTGTCTCCGTCTTTACGCCTCTGGTTGATCCGTCCAGCTCCCTCTAGCAGCATCCTGATGTCTCTAGCAGCATTGCAGTCAGGTGCGGCTTCTGCTTCACGAACCACTCCAGTTCAGGAACTTGTTGCAGCAACGCAGGGTCGGCACCCTCATCTTCGACTCTACGATTAGTCTCCATCTAAACGATCGACAAACGAATGCGCGAAAACAAAATCAAATGCGAAAAGAAGAAGGTCAAATCAGCGAAGACAGAAGAATATCAAAGTCAAATCTGAACGAAAATCAAAAGAATCGGAAAAGATCGAAACAGACGGAAGCCTAATGTCTACCCAAGTCCTCACAGGTCAATCCTAAGGTCAACAAGATGAAACCTTAGCTCTGATACCATAATTGTAACACCCCAACCCGACAAGGGTAGAAGTATCACATCACGGAGTCATATAAGAACATACTTATAAAATTTTGCAAGCGGAAGTCTTATAAAATAAAATACCAAGTCATATAAACGGATGACTTACAAGGAAAAATTCAAACTTTAATATGTCAAAAATGAAAGGAAATATCAAAACAATTGCTCTTCAAAATAAGTCCAAAATGATAAGGGAAACTAGGGTCGGATCACTCAAATGCTCCTACTCTCAGCCCAACAAAGCCCAACATCCCACTTGGTACCTGCCGCATGGAAAAGAAATGCGGCTGAGCTTAAAAAGCCTAGTGAACAGATATAACAAAATAAAAGCTAAACAAAATCAGAAATACAAAATGAAACAAAGGAGACTGATAACAAATTCGTATCAAAATGAGCACAATGAGTCAATGAGGAACCTGCAGAACACAATATTAACAGATATCCAGAAGAAGCAGAAATCAAAGGAGACCAAAGCAAAGCAGCGCATCGATGACATATATAAGCACATATAAATAACCAGACATACAAGTACCGAAATATAATCAAATAGGAGTTGATGAAGAGTATCATAAGCAAAACAAGTAACCAAACAATGATCAAGCATAGTGGACAGCGTATCAACTAAACATAAATATGGCACACAATTAAATCAGATAATCAGAATACATATAAGCCAAGTTGAATTCTATAAGCAGGCGGAAAGCAGCTAAATTAAATGTAAGCATGGCAATCACACAAGCCTGATAACCCACAGTTAATAAGCATATCAAGTATAATAACCAGCGGAAAACTAGCAGCAGTATAAGCATGATAGCCACATGTATCAGGTAGGAATACCAAACGAACATCATGATTGAATGAATTAACTAAACAAGGACATAGCATGGCAAGCTAAAAATCAACTAGACATGTAACATACGTTGAACCATTTCCGTCATCAAACAGTAGCATAAACAGAAGTGTAAACATGGCAGATCAACAAGTCAGGTAAACATCAATTACTATGTCGAACTAACAACATAAGCATCAGGAAATACCAACAGAAGTACAAGCATGGTAGTCACAAATAGCAATTAGGAATACTAAATGATAATCATAGCCTACGAAAATAAATGAACGAAAGTATAACATGATAAACGGATAAATCAAATGATTACATACTAGCATGACAAAATGGGTAAATCAATTAGTCACGTAATAGCATAGCAAACAGATAGTCACATATTAATCATATACTAGCAAGGAAAACAGGTAGTCACATAAATCATATAATAGCAGGGTAAACGGATGAGGTGGTAATATGAAGTATACACTTGGTAGTCAGCAAAAATGGAATGAGAGTATGACAAATCAAATAAATTAGAGTATAGTATGGTAGTCAGATGAATCACATAAGAATATTGAATGAATGAGTAATCAATGGAAAAATAGAGATGAGAAATACTGATGAGTGTCTAAATACTCATCATTTTTGTACCATTTAAACTGCAAAAACATCTGAAAACACTCAGAAATGCATCAAAATGATAAAAATATCACAAATAAGTGTTTTATGTGTTTTAAATGCAAAAATATCAAAATCTGGTGAAAAACGTATCAAGTTTGCATAATTGGCAGTTTTAGTCCCCAAGTTTCAAAAGTTGTCAAAAACAGTCCCTGGTAAATCTAAATAAAGAAAAATATCATTTCAAATCCCTAGGGATTCCTAAGTTGTCAAAATTGGTCCTTGAGATTTAAATTCACAAAATTACAACTTAGGTCCTTTAACTTTCAAAATTGTCAAGTTTAGTCCTTTGAGAATTTGAAAATGTCAAAAATGGTACTTGTACTTTCAAAACTTGTCAAAAGTAACCCTTGTGAGAACTTTGAGAAAATGGCAGGAATGGCCCCTCAAGTTTGGAAGAATTGCAGCCTTGGTCCTTGTCATATTAAACCTAACATAGCCTTGTCAAAAATGAATTGGACCCTGCCATTATACCCATTTAACCCCCCTGTCTTTTCTATTTTGAACCCCAAATCAAACAAACAGTACCCTTCCCCTTATCCCGCCACCACCTGCTTGTCTTCCCCAGCTGTTGCCTGCAACACACTAGCCTTCCTATCACCTTTTCTCCACTAACCCTCCACCCCTCATCATCACTCAACCCACTACAATAAATGCCACCCCCTACTAGCTATTTCACAGAGCAACAAGTCAAATCCTGTTTCCCGCCAAAATGATAAAAACAGGAAACACACTCCAAACTCACCCATTGGCCAAACAAAGTGGTGGGATTCAATCAGAAGGACACGTGGAGGCTTTCTAAAGTATAAAAGAGGAGGAAGACAGAGAAGAAAAGTAGTACTTAGTTTTTTTTAAATTCATGTATGTCGTTTTAAAATTTTCAAGCTTTCCAGTGTAATTTTAAACTTTCAAGCTCTTGTTTAAGTATTTTTGAATGTATTTGAACTGTTATCAACAATAAATTTCAAGTTTTATTTTCATTCACAGTTTATGTAAAATTTAAATTTCAAGAAAATCTAATGTTAAGTCGAATGATGTTTGTAACTGTTGTTTTGTACTTATAAGCTTCTATAAGCTCTTATAGAAGCTTTTCTAAGCTAGTAGAACCCTTAAAACTCAGTTTGAATTCAAAACAGAAAAATTCACAAAAAGACTCAAAAATAGCTTGAAAATCAAAAATCATGGGTAATGATGTTCAAGACTGAAGCAAAGTGTATTCTGGATTGCTTTGGTATTAGTGCTTAGTGGTAAGCTATAGGAAAGGTTCTTTGATCTTGGTTCTCAGTTGTGGCATAAACTCAAGTTGTAAGTATATTTCTTGATTTTTGGCATAACCTGTTCTTGTTCTTATCTTAGTATAAATTCTCTTGATTCATGCTTAGTTGATGTTTGTTAGTGATATTATAACTTAAAATTAGTAGGTTGTTAGTTGAAAATCTTAGTTGATAATAATTTTAGTTAGACAGTCAAAATTAGCTTAGTAGTGATTCATAGTTATAAGTTGTTGTTTACTGTGTAATTGTGTTTATCTGATCTCATATCATCATAATCAAGTATCTGGAATCAATTTCATGTTCTATCTTATTGTTATACAACACTAATCTAAAAAACAGCCTTGCTAAGGCCTGTTTGGATCAAGCTGTTTCAGTGAGTTTATGCCTGTTATTGTTGCTAAATCTTGTTTGTGCATGTTTATCTAGATCAATATAGTTCATATCTGTCATAATAAATAGGTCTCAGTAGTTAAAAAGTCAAAATAGTTTGTAATTTAATCTAGCTGTTTAACTGTTAGGAATTTGATTTGCTTAAATCATCATATTAGCTTAAAAGTTGTTAACATAGCTTAAGATAACCTTATTACACCTTAATATCTCATAATTAATCAGTAGGATAGATTCAAAGTTCATAAAAGTCAAAATTTCAGTGCATTAGAAAAGTCAAAATTTTCCCCTGTGCACAGAATTGGTAGTCTAGTTCATAAGCTCTTAGAGAGCTTATTGGTGATCATTAACTTGTGTAATTTAGCTTTTTGAGAAGCTCACCTAGCTGTCTCAAGGTTCTAGTTTTCATTTTTCAAATTCTAGCTTATTTGCTTAGCCTGCTATTAGCTTTTTGTTCTGTCCATTTCATGTAGTACATAACCAATCAGTGTTTTCAAGTTTTTGCATAAGCTCATTATAAACTCTTAAGTGAACACCACTGTGAGTACTTTAGCTTTTTGAATAGCTTAACTGGTCAACTAGCTAATCCAAGTAATTGTTTTCATTTCCTAGCTTATTTAGGTGCTTAAAATTAGCTTAAAAAGTGCCTAGTAATCCATAGAGTGTCCTGTGCAAACAGATAGTAAGTGCTTATTTGGATTGTTTAGTGCTTATTTATAAGTCATTATACTTTCTCAATGGTCATATTAGCTTATTATAATTAGTCTAGCTTATTTCTTATTAGCTTTTGCTTATTATTAGCTTATTAAACCATTTAGCTTTAATCTTGTGCTTATTCTTGTTTTTTGTTAACTGTTAAGAAAATAAGCTCAAAACTGAGCTTATTAGTCGTTTTTGGAAAAAGTCACAGTTGTGAAAAGTGCTTATTTTCTTGTGTTAAATAAGTTTGTAAAAAGAAAATCGAAAAAAAAAATGTTTAGCAAAAAGGGGGTAGGCAGGCTCGAACCTGAGACCTCCCCCTTAGGAGCGTGTTAGAAGGGTACCTGTATGCCAATTGCCCTTGGGACTTGTCTCGTTATAATCTTGCACAATCTAATACTTATATACGTTTTGTCCAGTTTAGCTTATTAGGTTCATTTAGCTTATTTCGAGCTTATTTAAAAACTTTTTTTTTTTCATCTTTTCTATTTTTCTTAAATCTGTATTAGTATAAAGTATTTTCTATAAAAGTTTCAGATTTTTCTCATTTGTTTTAGTATTTTTAAACATTTAATTAGTGTTTTTTAGTAATTAATTCATAATAAAAAATATAAAAGTCAAAAAAATATAAATCTTTTTTCTAAAATTTTCTTTTGTCATTTAGTACGTAAGAAAATTGATTTTACACTCGTAGGCCTTTTATTTCACAAATTTTACGTTTTTGCTTGCGCTCTCGCGTAATTTTTAGACTTAACGTACGTTTTCATTTTAAATCTAGTTTTTAGGTAATTTGAGTTTACGTTTTAGTTAAAATAGTTTATTTAAGTTATTTTATTTTATAAAATCACAAAAACATCATTGTAAAAATAGTGATAGCGTTTATTTAATATATTTTATCTTTTATTTCTTTTAATTTGCATTTAAGTCGCTATAATTTGTTAATCTTTTCTTTAGGTAATTTTCCATCAATATCCTTACTGATCACTATCCTTAGTGATTATTCTATCATCTGATCAAGTGTTTATACACCAATTCATCCTCCGTGGGACTTAACGACCCAGGAATACACTATATTCCTCTGATCTAAATTGCATTGGTTTCTGAGCTGTTTTGAGTTTCTTACGGTTGGTCATTCACAAGTGGCTAGCTTGCATGAGATAACTTGACGGTTTTGCACCGATCAAATACAGAATATGGTGCATTGTGGAATAACATAAGGTATAATATGAGTGTATCAAAAGTGTAAAGGTTGTCAAAAATCTACCACGAGCCCAGAAACATATCATATCATATCATAAGTAACCATGGAGTAGCTAGCTCCAAGAATGTGACAGACGTGTATTGCGCACAACACCAGTCACCATATAAATCATATCATATCATATCATAACAAATCTAGGATGCATCCATACGCCCCTGCATAAATCATAGTGGCCATAACAAATCATAAAGCGCGCGTATTATATCATATCATAAGGGACGGTGTGGAACATCACTCAACCACCCTAGAGTCATGCCATTGGTGCATCAATGACACGGCCATGTTACCTTCATGGCTAGGAAACATATTGGCTCAGGTATCAAACTGAAGGGTCAAAGCAAATTCATAACATAACAGTTCATATAAAAGATTTAAAGCAAGGTTTAATATCAAAGGTTCACCAAACTAAAGGGTGCATAGCAAAGGCTCAATATCAAATGAAACATATCAAACTGAAGGGGATCATAATCATAGCAAACGAATATCATAGCGAACAGAATCATATCAAAGGATCATATAAAAAGGGTCATAGTAAAAGGAATCATAGCAATGGAATATCATAAGTGAAATAAGGTCAAAGATCGGAAAGTCATGAGAAATCCCTACTGAAAAGGGATAGAATATCTGTACCTCATTCAACAGCAAAGACAAACACAAGCAAATGAAATCACAAGACACAGAAGATCACTCCTTCCTTGAGGGATCTATAGAAGCAAAAGGGTATATGTTTATTAAATGTAGTTAAAGTGTATTACTCCGATTAAGTCTTTCAGGGTTTATGAGAATCTTTCCATTTTTAGCAAGTTTTCAAATATAGTAACTTTCCTTATTTAGTAAGTTTTCACTTTAAGTAACTTAACCATTTTAAGTACTTTCTATTTTAGGCAGGTTTCCCGATTAAGTAAGTTTCCATAATAAGTAACTTTTCAAAAATGGCAGTTTTTCCATAATTAGAAGGTCTAGTCATTTATGATGTAATTAATGTCAAATTAGGTTAAAATGATGACAATGATTATTATTATAGTTTAGGGTTCAATTATGACAAGTTACAATAGTTGAGGGTTAAACTGTCATTATTATAAAGTATAGGGTCAAAAGTGTAATTATCACAAGTTTACTTATTTTACGACTTTAGTCCATTCTTTTACCATTTTAACGAATCAACCTTCATGTTTTATAATTTACGAAATTAGTCCCTTTACTTTTATTTAGGCCAAAACTTTAGAAAACCCTAAATAGCTTTGATACTCATATTCATTTTTAGCAAGCCAAACCTTAACCATAGCTCGTAATCCTTTTATTATAGTCGAGACATACATCATACCCCATCACCCATACGACACAAACAAACACCCTAGACCTATTCAAAAGGTTGTCGACACTTAACAAATTGTAAGATATGCACACGTTTGTATTTATTTGATTTTAGCATGACACCCTTTAGAGGAAACATGTATGGGTCGAATAAAGGTGGGTCGAACATATTCAAAACAGATTATACACATGGGTCGAATACAATTTCATTCCATTTGCTATTTTAGGTGGCCTAGCTCATGATTTTATGTGAGATTCTCAATCATCTATATGCATGTTATGAATAGTCGATCCATAGTTTTCTCATGTAGCCTTGTTTATTTTAGTGACACGAATCGAATGATAACAAAATAGGCAAGATGATACATGTACCCTTGTATGATCGTCTGGAAGAAAGACAAGAACCAAGAGGCCAAGACCCACGACCTAGAAACCCACGACCAGCGCCCCCTTTGGACCAAGAACCCACGACCAACAATATTTCCTTGATACCCTTACCAAGCTCCCTGCACCTTTGTGATCGAATGAAGAGAGAAAGAAAGATTGGCCGCCACTTTTGTTTTTCTAGGGTTTTATGCGTGTGAATTGAATGTGTAATATGATAGGTTATCAAATGAGAAGTAAATGGAATAAATGGGGAGGGTATACGGCTGAAATCAAGAGAGGACCAAAACCAAATCAAATCTTTAGATGGGCTTTTAATTTTAAGTGTAATGTGTATGTAATTCTTGTATAATTCGGCCCGTGCATTATATAAACGTGCGAGATGTATTTTAGACGTAAGGTGCGTCAATTTTTATTTATCTCGTACAAGTTACATATTTATGAGCTAGGTTGGAAATACATTTAATGAGCTTGACATATTTTACGTATTTTATAAATATTAAATTTTGAGGGTAAAATAGTCTTTTCACACGTTTTAGATTTTTAGGGTTTTACAAGACTTGTCTTACGAAACTTGTTACCCACCAAAATCACTTAAGGAGACTTATTGAGTTTTGAGATAGTTTGTTGCGAGACTTCACATGATAATTTTTATGAAATGTTGTTTGCAAGACTTTGTGTCTTGAGAGTTGTTACAAGACTTTTACCCACAATTTTTACCACACTCGCTTAGTTCTTAAGTGAATTGAATTGTGAGACGTGTACTATTATTGTTACGAGGCTTGGAATTAATATACTTTCACTACTTTGTTGGTATGAATTGTTTAGGATATTTTAATCAAGTTGTACTATTATTGTTACTTGTACTATTAGTTATCGATTGGGTCGGTTTGCCAACCATCGCACAATAATTCCGACCACCTCATCGTGTTTTCCGACAATAATCTTTTTACAAGAACCAATTTATATATCTTTTTCTGACACTATAACCGTCGCTACCAACACCTCATTATTCGACTTCCGAAACCCAAATTCATGTTCAATAATTTACATTCAACGTCATCACTACCATAACCTCATTCCAAGATTGGTCTTTTCATCTAATTCAGGAAGTTTTAAACACATAATTTTTTTTATAAGAGCATAAGGTATTGTGGCACCCTCCCCCGCCAGATCCGACGTGTCCCTATTTTTGGCGCCGCCACCCTCATGCCACCATACCCCCACCCACCACGCGCCATCTCATCCGACAATTATCTGGCTTGCGTGAAAATGGAAGGAGCAAAAAAATTGGTTTTTCTTATTGGGTTTGTGTTTATTTTGTATTTTTGTGTGTAGTGCGCGTAAGTGTGTTTGCAGTGAAAGATGAAGAATGGATGGTTTGTGTCAAAACCTCTATTATTTTTTATTTTGTTTTTTTATTTTTTTTAATGTTTTTACAAGTGGACATTAGATTTAGCCCAAGTGAAGTTAAAAACAAAAACTTATTTAAAATGGATATCATGAATAAAGTTTATTTATTTATTACTTATTTATTATTATTTTTTTGTATGAATATTTGTATTTTCGTATTATAATTTGTATTTTTATTTAAATGAATGAAAATTTAACTGGTTTGAAACAATGAAAATGAAAATAATGATAGGTCCAAAAAGGTGGTAATGGCTCAAGCAATGAGTGATTGAGTATTTTGGTGTGTGAATGTTAAAAATGAGATGCTGAGATAGCATTGAAAAAATTATTTTGGCATGCCATGGTACCGTGTGCCTCTAATTCGGCCATATTTAGGCTAAGAATTTAAATTAGTTCATCATTTCATTTCTTCCTTAATCATTTCCTTCCCTCAGTTGTGAATTTTTTTTTCTAAATTCTTCCACTTTTCTTTTCTCTAAAAAGTTTAGGGCGCGTTTGGTTTGTATATGGGTTTAAGATTATGATTTTATTTGAATTTGGGTTTGGATTTTGTTTCGATTTATATATTACTTCCTCCATCTCAAAATCATAATTCATATTTCCTTTTCGGAATGTCTCAAAATAATTGTCCATTTTATTTTTTAAGTAAAAACTAAAGAATTTAATGGGAGGATATTCTATTTGAGTGGTTAAAAATTAAAGTGACCTCACTTTTATTAAACTATGTGATTCTTGTCTCCTGATAATAATTTTGAGACGGAAAAAGTATTTGTTATTAAAAAACTAAAGAAAGAAAAAGAAATCACTGAAAATAAGTGATGAATACAAATTAAGGTCTTACTTGGAAAAGTATATGTAAAATGTCGATACTTGTGCAATCCTACCCATTTATCCAAGGTTTGTACATACTAAGGTTGTGTTTGTTTGAGGGGTATAGCACTGTTGGCTTAATATAAACCCCAAAATTATTAGTTTAATAACTTACTTTTTAAATACTATGAAGGTGTACTCATACCACAACAAATTGGTACGATTCATATGGTTTTCTTTTAAAAATAATGTTACGTGATATTGGAGCCAGACAGTTTCGACTATTACTTTTGTCATGTTACTTTTATTTTTTATTATATTTTGTACAATATTTTTAAAATATTTGTGAATCTATATATCAAATATTTATATATAAAATACTATATACTTTGTACAATATTTGTGAACATATAAACCAACGGTATCACCTTTTCTAAATCCACAGCTAGTATTCATGTTTTCTTATTTTAATGGTCATATTTATAGCATCGTCTCTTTCTCTCTACTGATTTAATATTAAAATATTAATTTTTTAAATAATAAATTATATCTTAAAAGCTAAAATAATTAGTTTTATACATATATCGAATCCAAAATTTAAATTCTAATCTAAATTTTAACCATCTACGAACCAAACAGGCCCTTAAATATTTCAAACATTTTCAAAATCCGAATCCAATTCCAATCTTGTTTACAAACCAAACGCACATTAAATATTTACGTAACTTTCAACCTCAATCAATCAATCAATCAATCCTACCCTACACCCTTTTTGAAATAGCATCAACCAAACACACCTTTTTAAGTAGGGGAGATGTTTTGATTTGCAAACTCATGTATAACCTGTTAAAGCAATGTATGTTCACAATACAACAGAAACAGTTTAATGCACATGATCGAGTATTTAATCAAAAAATAATGTGTGCAAATCATTTCCCAAGTGATACTAAATAACCAACGTGATTCCCGTTAATCAAACACAAACATGCGCACCATACACCTAGGGATGGAACTTAGAAAGGACCGAAGGAGGTCGTAGCCTCTCCAATTTTTTTTGACCCTACGTGCATATTATACCTTTTATATATGGTTTTAGTCAAGGTTGTCAAAATCGCGATCCTGCTCGTAGGATCGTACGATCCTACGATCCTACACAGAAAAAACGATCAGGATCTTAACAAGATCGTAATCCAGGTAGGATCGCAGCAGGATCGTAGGATCGCGCTTAAGATCGTAGGATCGGATTGGATCGTATAGGATGGCCTTTTTTTTTTTTTTTTTTTTTTGCTTCAGGTATATTAACTTATGAAGTATAAGTTCATGTCTTAAAGCCCAATGACTAAGAATTTTTAAAAAAAAATTATTATTTTGGTGTTGTTAGTTAATTGTCTCTTGCCACATTAATGAGTGTAAAATCATTATGTTTTTATTGACTATTTAGAAATAGTTTAGATGTGTCTTTTAGGGTTTATTATGAAAAACGATTTCGTGCTTTGTAAAATGTCAAAAACTTGTTTTTGAAGTAAACTATCTACATACTTGACCTAAGTTTGTTCATATTTTATTTTATGTTACATATAAAAGCATGAATATTCTAATTTAATTTATTGGGTCATCAAGATAAAATATTCAGTAATATTATCAAAATATTCTAATTTAATTTATTTGGTCATCAAGAAAAAAAACTTGTGTTGCCCTCTATTATAAATTATTTTGTTTCATTTTCAGATACAGTCCTTTTGTCTTTTTGCATTAATCTATATATTTAACAAAAAAGTTACAAAATCACGTGGTAATAAATTAACATTATCTTTTTGCATAAATGTTATCACGAAAAACCTATAATAAAAAAACATTAAAACAAGAAGTTGGTGCACCGTGCACGTATGTAGTAACTTTGTGCAAGTATGCATCGCAATATATCTAATATTCTACTACTACCGTACTTAAAAATATAACTTTTTCTTTTATCATCCATTTAGATTCGTTTATCATATGAAATACTTCCTCCGTCCCAAAATTATTGTTCACTGTTGACTTTTTTAGTCTTTCTTCTTCAACTTTGACCATAATTATTTTTCTTTGTGTTATATAATACTTGATGAAAAATATATGAATGTATTGGGTTTTAAAATGTATTTTCATTGATATAATTTTCATTAAGTATTATATAACATAAATAAGTATATTAATGGTCAAAATTGAACAAGAAAGACCGGTCAAAGTCAAAGTGGACAATAAAAATGGGACGGAGGGAGTATTATATAGAAACATAAAACTACAACCCCTATACAAAAATATATACATTTTCATACGATCTTACGATCCCGATCTGATTCTACGATTACGATCTTGCAAAGCCGAAAACGATCTTAGATTGGATCCCGATATATAGGCCCCTAAAAGTAATTTCTTCTCAAGTTGGCTCTCCACCAAGTTATACACCCTAGTAAAACCCTGAACACAAACTTGTAAGCAGTCCCCCTTCCAAAACCCTCACCACCCAAAATGCCTCAACACCACCATTTCATCCTCCTCCGCCATTTCCGACGACATTACACCACCACTTCCTCCTCCTCCTCCGTGGTCTCCTCTATCAACTGGGTCCGTGACCGTGCACTCGACCACGCAGTCGAAAAAGAACGAGACTTAAAACCCATGATCAGCTTAAAAAACTTAATAATATCCCAACCATCAAAAACCTTACCACTTTCCATCATTCAAGACCAAAAAACATCATTAAATATACCCATTCGTCCTATCGATTTTATTCGAAAATACCCCTCTGTTTTTAATGAATTTTTCCCATCTGGGATTAGTACCATACACCCTCATGTCAAACTCACTGATGAAACTGTGTCCCTTGATGCCCAAGAACGGCTTCTATTCGATACTGATGTTCAAAAGCTAGATGTCGCGAATCGCCTTTTAAAGCTGTTGATGATTGGTAGAGTTAATAGGATTCCACTTTCGGTTATTGATAGGTTCAAATGGGACTTGGGTTTGCCTAATGATTATGTTCAGAGTGTTGTCCCGTGTTTTCCGGATTATTTTCAGGTTAATGGGAATGATTTGGAGTTGGTTTGTTGGAGTAATGACTTGGCTGTTTCTGTTATGGAAATGAAGGGGTTGAATTCGTTTCCCGTGGGGTATTCGCGTGGATTTGAGGTGGATAAGAAGTTTAAGAAGTGGGTTGATGATTGGCAAAAGCTGCCTTATCTTTCGCCCTATGAGAATATGTTGAGTTTGGAGGGGAAGAGTGGTGAGTTGGATAAATGGGCTGTTGGTTTGTTGCATGAGGTGCTTCATCTTTTGGTACCAAAGAAGACTGACAAGGATAATTTGTTGGTTTTGGGGGAATATTTGGGTGTCAGGTCCAGGTTTAAGAAGGCGTTGCTTGAACACCCTGGGATTTTTTATGTTTCAAGTAAGTTGCATACACACACAGTTGTTTTGAGAGAAGCGTATAAGAGGGATTTACTTGTTACCAAGACTAGACATCCGGTGATGACTTTGAGGTCTAGTTATATTCATTTGATGAATATGGTTAAGGAGAAGAACAAATCGAAAAATGTAGATGTTATTGGAGCGAAAAAGGAAAAGGCTACCCAAGATTCGAATAAAGAAGGAGAAGGAGAAGGCGAGGAATTTAGTGAAACCGAAAGTGAGGAGGAAGTAGATGATTCCGATTTTGAAGATGTGAGCGATAGTGATTCAGACATTGAGCATATTGATAATGAAAAAACTCCCACCAAGAAAACAAATTTTGAGGATCATGAAAATAAGAATAGAAATATTAGAGGTAGAACAAGCAGGACAGTGAAGTTTCATGATTCGCCACGAAGAAACACGCCTAATTCAAGGAGTGGTGAGAACGATGGTAGGAGGAGAGGCAGAGAAAAAGCTAGGAAGAATAGGTTTGATGAAAAGACCGATTCAAGAAACAATCAGGTGTCTAATAATAGAGATACATGGGAAAGAAACCCTCCAAAATCAAGATCATTAAGAACAGAATCTCCTAGTCCAAAAGCTCATGGAAGATCGTCTGAGAGACCAAGTGTTGCAAGAACGAGAGAGGGGCGTTTCTAGACGGAAGCCGATTGCATCAATATGGAATAAGTTCTTCTTACATTAGTTGTGTACTTTTCCGCTGTGCTAAGTTTTGTCATTAAGATTGGTCTTACAGAACACTTATTAGATAGCAGCTTTTATTGAAATCAAATTGCATCTTTTATTCACTTAGACTCAAGGTGGCAACATGTTCTCATAAATGCGTATGGGTTGGGTTATGACTCAAACATGTTTGTCTTTTTTCCAAAGAAAAAGTATTATACTGATGGATATGTCAATTGTGATTAGGGAAATAATATTGTAACAATTTTAATCTTTATTTTTGACTAAAGAATAGATTTTCACTGATTTTCAACATGTTTAGCTATTTTTTTTATTTGACCAATTTAGTATATGCGTATACTCTGTGACTGCATTTCCAAACTGTGTCGGGTATGTTTTAGGTCATTCGTTCTAAATGAACATCATACTATAAACCTGAATAGTATATATGATGTGCTTGTTGAGTGCATATTTGTTGGTCCTTTAAAAAACTATGCATCTATGAGTGTATTTTTAGATCTCGAAAGGTGGAATTGTGAGGCACTGGAAGCTGCATACTCTTCATCACAAATTTACTCTTAGAGGCCAGGGTTGAAATTGTATGACCAGATCCCGACACTCTAGAGTTAGTGTTTGTGGCTTAGAACTCAAATTCGAGCAAAGTTTTCTTGCTCGGTGGTTTAAAAAACAAATGATATCGGCACTTTGTTTAGTTTTTAGATAATGCAGGCTGTAACTATATAATTCAACGCCAGACAAAGTTACCTTCATTTCTTCACTTGTTAACAATGGTCTATATTTGATTATGAACTAATAATATAGGCCCTTCAATATTAATATGGAAACTGCTTCTCCTACAACAGATTTTGACTGACTAAATTGTGTGGCATGGAAGTTGCAAACTCTACATCTTTAATACGGGATCAAGTCTTTTATGCTCAGTATAATCATTTGGAGCCTAATTCACTTTCATAGAACAACACATTTTTTTTTCCTAGTTTATTGATATCTAATGTCTACAGTCTATAATTAGCCTTCTCAGTGTATTCGGTATATTCTGGAATCTGGTTTACTCATCCCCCATGCTTATCATACCATAGATCAACAAAGTATGCTTGTGTTTGTGTGGCATGATTTAATATTTGATGGTGGTATAGAAAGTTGCATTCGTGTTGTTCAGTTGTTGAATTAGTGATCATCGGATTATCTGACCAGGCAATATAGACCCACAATTATAAAAACAGGGTGATTTTGGTCTCCGTTTTTTTATTTTATATAGTTTATTTGGGGCATGGTTATGCTTCTTAAACTGGTCAAAATGGGCTGAAGAAATACATACCTAATGGTGAATGGGTCATATAAATAATGAACTATAACTTTTGATCTGTTGCATTTCATAGATGAGCGAAAGGTATGTGCATCCTTTGAGAGTGTTGACAATCTAAAGTTACTCCACATAGATGTAATTTTAGATTTGCTGTTAACTTTTTTGTTAAATGTGTCTTATTTCTATAACTAAATGACAAAACAACTCAAATTGATGCTCTCAAACTCGAAACCTGAGGGTTCATCATTCTTGTGAAGTACCTTCTTCCAAGTCTACATCTGATCTATCATATTGCCAGCTCATCAAATTTCATAAATGGCTACTCCACAGCTTGAGGTAGTTCTTTTTATATGTTATAGGCTTATGGATGAGTTTAAGTTGCAGAGGATGTTTTGGAAGTTTGAACAACATGAAATAGGCTTTAGTATCATTGTAACACACCCAATGATTTGGATGCATTTGCTTGAAAGTAGTGTGTATTTGTGTTTAATCTGAACCCGTTTGACATTATAAGTATTGAAAAGGACATTCTAGTGTTAGCATGTTAAACCCATTTGAACCCGTTTGACATGTAGTAAAAGTGACTCATTGGTTACCTAACCTGTCAATTTTTCTGATTCTTTTTTAAGATTTGGTGACTTGCATTCAAACATGTTTAGCTATAATTGTTATTTGACCAGTTTAGTAGTTTGACCTATTTGAGATACGCAACCGGCAACCCATTTTGGTTCTTAGTAAAGTGAATGAGTTTAATTCTTACCACTAATTTAGAACTAGATGTCTGTACTCTGTGACTGCATTTCCAAACTGTATCAAGTATTTTTTTTTCAGGCCATTTGTCCTAAATGCGCATCATAACTTTTAGTATACTAGATGTGTTGGTTGAGAACATATTTGTTGGTCCTATAGAAACCTGCATATGTACTTGTACATTTTTTGAATATCGGAAGATTGAATGTTTAGGCACTGGAAGATCAGGGTTGAATTTGTATGACCAGATTCCGACACTTTAGAGTTAGTGATTGTGGTTTACAACTCACATTCGAACAAAGTTAATGGTTCTATAAAATATGAGGTTGGCACTTTGTTTACTTTTTATGTAATGCATGCTGTAACTTTATAAATAAATATGGGACTAAGCTACATGTATTTCCTTGTTAACAAGGTCTATATTTGATTATGAAATAATACTAGTCGGATACCCGCGCACAGCGGCTGCGATAAGTATAGTTATATGTGTTTGCTTACCCGTTTAGTGAATTCGTTTCACAACACTTCGAATGTATATGTGTTAGTTGTAAGTGTTTGTTTGGGTTACCCGTAACTTTCCCGTAGCTTTCCCGCGACATCATTATTCCCGCATATAGAAATACCCTCGCAATCTCTTACGCGTCAAACACTACTCCAAAAGTATATGATTTTGACGAATCAAGATTATATTGATTGAAATAAATGAAATAAAGGTTAAAGTGTAAAAATTTGAATTAAAATAAAATAAACCCATTAAAAATATAAAAACTAAAAACTCATAAAAATATATCAAAATGGATATTGAATTAAAGAGCATAAAATTTTAGAAAATATGGTGAAATTAGATTATAAAAAAAATAAGTAGATAAAAAGATATTTTAATTTAAAAATAAAGATGAATTTTTAGTTGAGAAATGACACATGTTATTTTATAATTGGAGCTCTTTATCTTAATTTTTAGTGGTTAGGAGTTAGGTTGGCTTGTAGTTTGTTAAGAAGTGACACATGTCATCTCATGATTGGAGCTCCTTATTTTAATTTTTGGTTAGAAAAACTCTTTCCATAATAAGCAAGTAAAAAAGTCTGAATTTTTAAGCTTTCTAATTTTAGAAGGCCTAAATGCATTATAAAGTAGTATAGATAGGACCTTCAATGCTGATACAGAAATTGTTTCCCGTGCAACAGATCTTGACTGACTGAAAATTGTGTGGGAAAGAAAGTTGCATACTTACATTTTCAACACCAGATCATGTCTTGTTATGTTCAGTATAATCATTTGGAGCCTAATTCACTTGCACAGAAATACACGTGTATTTTATGAGTTCATCAATAATAATGTCTATAGTCTAGGATTGACGTTCTGTATGTATTTGGTATGTTATGTATCACTCATCCTCCATGCTCACCATACCGTATATCTAGAGGAAATGCTAGTATGTGTGGCAAGAATAAATATTTGATGGCTGTGTAGAAAAATGCATACTTTTACTTTGTGATCGTTGAACCCGGCAAATAGACCCGAAATTATAAAATTTGATGAGTTTGGTTTATTTTTCTTGTCTTATTGAGTTTATGTGGGGTATTTATGTTTTTTAAATGGGTCAAAATAGGCTGAAGAAATATATACCTCATGGTGAACGGGCATACAAGTAATGAGGTGTAACTTTCAGCCAGTTGCCTCACATCTTGTAATTTGATATGGAACTATTAATCTTCTATGTTTGTTTCTTTGATTTGTATTTTAGGTGACTTCTTTTTATTGTTTCAGTGCTGTAGTTGAAGTGAATATTATAGTGGGGTTGAGATAATGGGTCCTGACGCTAGAGGTGCACAAAAACCGGTTTTTACCAGTTTTCGGTTTTTGGAAAACCGGTTTTTAAAAAACCGGTTTTTCCAAAAATCAGTTTCGGTTTTCTTTCGGTTTTTCCTGAATCGGTTTTTTTCGGTTTTAAAAGTTCGGAATCCGTTTTTTTCGGCTTTAAATGTTCGGAATCGGTTTTATCGGTTTTACCGGTTCCGTTTTTGGGTTTTAAATGTTCGGATCCGTTTTTATCGGTATTTTACCGGTTCGGTTTTTTAATTTAAAACATAAAATACTAATACATTTTGAATACAATCATAACTTTTATTTAAACAATACAATTATACAACTAAAACTATAAAATACTAATACATTTTGAATACAATCATAACTTTTATTTAAACAATACAATTATAGAACTAAAAATAATACTAATACATTTCGAAGCTTCTGGCAGCAGCCATCACCCAAAACATATTAGTGTACTCAATTATATCGAGCATTGCCATCACCCGTGTATACTCAAGAAATTAAATCATCCAAAAATTCTTTTACATCTAACTCTTCAACATCAAATGGTTCAAATTCACCTTCATCTAATTAGGTAGTCGGAGGTGATATCCCCATTTCATCTTCTTCTTGTGCTATAGTTTCTTCAACTTCTTCAATCGGACCTTCCAACGATCTTTCATATTTGTACCCTATCTACTCCGTCCATATAATCTTTCAAACATACACATACTTCCACGGATTCTGGGCTTAGTTTTGTCCTTTTTCCGATATAATTCTACCACTATGAGAAAAAGGCGAATTCCGAAGCTACCGTCGAAGCTTGGACCGCTAATAAGTCACGAGCCATAGCGGCTAAAATTGTAAATTAGATTTCCCTTTCTTTCCACCAAGCCAAAATGTCAAAGTTTGCAAACTCATCGGGACTTAAAGTTGTTAAAAAGTTTGTAGCCATATATTGTCCCAAATCGCTTGTTGGGGCCGATGATCGTTGACGCTTTGTAGCGTCTTCACGTAAAGTATTATAAAGGTTTATGTTAATGTGCCTTGTCATTCGAGACCGAACCGGCCGCATTGGGTTTGGTTGTTGACCATATTTTGTTACATAAATTTCAAACAATTTTTTAAAATAATGATTAAATTTAAAAACTTGAGATTCTATATAGTTGGGATCTTCACCGTCTAACCCAAAGGATAATTCTAAATTTTCCATTATTCTTCTTATTAAAAGTTCTACGCCTCCAAGATTTAAACATGGATTAAGTCTGGAACAAGTATAAACCAAAGGTAAACTAGCAAAATATTTTATAAATCTCTTTTTTATAACTTTAACCATTTTTCTAAACATTTGAGTAGGTGAGTCTTTTAATTCGTCTAATTTTTCCGTCATAGCATAAATTTGATTTAAAACTAATGGGCTAGTTGGGTAATAAACACCCGATACTATAGTTGTTGCCTCTTTAAAAACTTGTAAAAAAATAGTTAAAGCATTTAGTCGATCCCAATATTGGTCATCTATTGAAGTGGAACGGTTTTTTTCAACAAGTAATTCATTAAAAGCATGTAAAGTATTACGTTGTCGTAATATATTTTCAAACATAATGCAAGTAGAATTCCACCTAGTAGGTGTATCAAAGGCCGGTCCTAGGGGTGGTTCACCACATTGTTTACGAAAACGTTTGTTAGGAATTGAAAATTCCATGTTAAAGTGTCGGTCACCCCAATTATAGTCTAGCATATGTTAGCTCGTAGATTTGTAGTTATTTACGTTATGTAGTAGTTAATTAGTTAATTTGTAGCGTAGAATAGTATAGTGCAACACCGTGGAGGAAGGACGGGTCTTTACCCACTGTATGCCTGATCCTCAGGCCGATAGGAGGTCGTGTAGTCTGTAAGTATAAATACCCCTTCCATCCATGGAAGGGGTGTGGCTTCTTTGAATAAACCTTTTATTTTCTTAAGCAACTCTCTTCAAGGAACCTCCTCTCAACTCTCTTCATCTCTCTAAAATGGCTTTCTTATTTAATCACAATCCTAGACCACCCGAATCATCAAACAACATAAATATTGGATCCTAACAATTGGTACCAGAGCCAAGGTTGTGTTGTTTTGATGTTTTGCATGGTTTTTCATGTGGTTTGGTATGCGGTTTATTGAGTGATTCTTGCATCCGATTTGTTTAACTTTGTGATGTGGTTCGATACATGTGTGGTAATGTGTTGATGTTGTTGTTGTTGTCTGGTTACGTGTTATCTGTTTTTATACATGTTTACTGATTTTTGTGAAAGGACCAAACTGCATCTCACATGTCTTGGTACATGTTTTTACCAGATTTTAAACCTGTTTTGGTGGTTAAATATATGTGGTTTGTAAACTGTTTCTATTGTCATACATGTTCAAGAACTTTGTCAAAATGTCCGTGGGTACTTGGTTCTGTAACCCAATATTATACAGTTTATTTTTCTGGGTTTATACATGTATTTCTTGGCAGCGAGTTGTGGTCTATTTCATGGATGCGAGTTGGGGTCATAATGTCAAGATGTGAGTTGTGCAACACAAGTCCAGATTCATTGTATCTCAAAAGCGAGTTGACTGTTTGTTCAAAGCGAGTTGTCAGTATTTACTGTCATGACTCATTGTATTCCTGAATGTGAGTCGTTATAATGTCCAGATACAATGAACATATGCGAGTTGCTAAAATGTCAAATGCGTGTTGGTATGGTCAAAAGCGAGTTGGGTTACTTCTGGTCCGGTTTTAATGCGAGTTACTTAACTCGCATATGTTAAGGGTGCAACTCGCTTTTGAGCGAGTTGGGTCAAGAGAGTTGGGTTACAAGCGAGTTGCTCGATGAAGCAAGTTCTCACATATTAAACGGGTAGCGACTTGACTCGACAAGACAGAAAGGATGAAGAAGAACATGACCACTCATCACAAGAATCAAACTCCTATACTATCGTGACTCATTAACCTCTAATAATAGTCCTCATCAAGACTGCAAACAATTCACAAAATGAAAATGATACTACCTCATCACGACCTCATCAACTTCAGTTTGTTACATATTCAATCCAAGAAAATAAGTAATTACAGATCCAACATATATATCATCAACCAATAACTCTACACCATTCAATCTCAGTTTCATAACATCAACTTAACCAAGACTCGATGCTTTAATGAAAAACAAATGAATCTCAAAAACCATTTCGTGTTTGGTGATATATGTATATCATGACCATTAAAAAAGGCCCTCAACACAATTGGTTCATCACAGATTCTTGTTATACTTATTGGAAAATGTTCGAATAAAATGAAGAAAGTTCAAAACCATTTAGGGGTTCAAACCTCTTCTTGATTCGGTTATAAGGAAATAATCAAACGGGACTAAAAGATGATCTCAGTTTGTTTTTTTTTTGTGGTTCTCATAAGTTAAATCCAAGACTTTCAAGAGTCTATAACACGAAACAATCAAACCATCATTGATCAAACGTTCTTGTTATTATATCCGAATATAAAAAGAGTGATTGTAACAAAACTGTTAAATCATCTCTTTTATTCGTTGATTATTTACATAACTAAACCAGGACGTCTCCTAGACTTAATACTTACCCGAAACCTTTAGGAGATTCGTGTAACTCATACCATCCCTGTGGTTTAGACGAATCGTCTCTCTTGCCATCCCTGTGGCTTTGTTCTCTCAATGTTTGAAGTTGTCATTCTTGAAGGATGTGTATGGCAGGGAGAGAGGCGTACAAAGGTGTGAATGTTTAGGGTTTGGTACCTGATCTTAAGAGTTTGATGATGTGTATGTGTTACCGAGAAGGAGGCGATCTTTTTGGAGATATATTAGGGTTTGAGAGATTAAAAATGGGGGCGGATGTGTTTCTGATTTGTGAATTAGGGTATGTGTTAGCATATGAGTTTAATTAGGGTTAAAGTGGTGTGTGAGAATTTATATAACCGGTTATTAATCTTCCTTGGGTCAGATTTGAATTGGTTTGGGCTTTGAGTTTAACTCGTTGGATGGGCTGATACATCAAAAGGTTGGCATGGACGAGTTAATGGGCTGATCTTATATTACATTTGATGGTGTTATATTTGTTGAACGGATGCTCTTCAAACGCAAGTATATCTACAAAAATGTGTCATCCGAATTTTTTTTGTGATACACAAATTTTTTGGATACAAATTTTTGTTATTCATGAAAGAGTGGTATTTTTTTGGTATGATATTTTTCATGGAGGGATACATAAATTCACGGCTTAAGCGAAGATCTGAAAATTGACTACGGGGTTGTTTGGACAATATTTCTTATTTGGGTTTGATGTGAAGATTTCCGGACGAGTCTGCTTATTTCGTCTTCTTTCTTTCTACCCTTCCGCGAAGATGACTTGTTTGGGCGTTTATAGAGGGTGATAAAGACTTGGCTATTTAGTTGCGTTTGTGATTCTTTCTCACTTAACCCACAACGTAGCTATCACTTCGGTGTTTCACTCAGTTGAGAATGTCAAGAAGTTTTGTACATTGGGTACACCGTTTCTTTTTCACGAGGATTAGTACAAGTTTAAGTAACAAATCTGGAGAATTTTACGTCATGTTCGAGTTTGAAATATCGGGTTTACTTCTCCATGTGGTCACTGCATTTGCCGACAGATTGTGTGAATGATGTGTTTACCAATGTGTTTACTGGATGGTTGATGATACTGTTGATGTTGGATAATGAATCGCTGAGGAACCGCTGCATGTTCCCCTAAAACAGATATTCACTGAAACCAAGGTTGTCATAACTCATTCAACCTGACATTGTTTACGGTTTTGTCTTGATTTTCTAAAATCCCGCGAAAGAACATATTTACGGTTTTGTCTTGCTCATATTCTTTAGCAGTGACTCCTCGAGACGTTGTTATTGACTATTTCACGTATTGGACTTTTGACACAAGTTGATTACTTCGGAGTTAATCATTTATCACTTATTTGAGATTGAAGTTGACTTTCACAAAGGCGTGTTCTTATTTGATAACTTGCTCGGGCTTAAGAATTTGAGTTGAAGACTTGGTTTATCTAGTTACCAGTAGTCGAGGTGGATGGTTGAAGACCTGGTTAACTATCACTATTAGGAGTTACTTTGTTTTACTCAGTGTCACACGCATATGATGGTGTGGATAATCGCAAGAGGTGTTAATGTCTCATACTTTGTTTGGGTTGTGAGTACTTAGAGATTTGCTTGAAGCATAAATTCTCTACACAGTTCTTCCATCATTAGGTGCAAGCTTAAGATACAAATGTGGGGAAGTTGACTTCAGTTTCAAGTATGGTATAGCGGGTTTTCTTCTTGATGGTCACTTCAAATTGTCTACATAAGGGTTGATAAAAATAGTCGAGAGAGTCTTCAAGAAGTTTATTCTCACAAGAGTTCAAGTGTTCTTCTCAACAAATTTCTAGTATACGGGCTTATAATGATTTCTGACTCTGAAGTGTCAAAACCAGCAAGGGGGAAGGAGACAAGCATCTAAAAGCGAGTAAACTTGATGAACTTAATACTTCTAAGTAATTGAAGATACCCCTGGAAGACAAATGTTATTACACGAGAGAAACTCAAGGTTTGACTCATGGCGAGTAAACTTGATGAACTTAATTCTTCTAAGTGATTGAAGATATCCCGGAAAACAAATGTCATGACCGGAGAGAAACTCAAGGTTTTACTCATCAAGGCGTTTAGTGTTCTTATTCCAACTATGTGGGGAAAGAGATGGAAGAGTTAGTTTCAGAAGATGAAAGAGGTACACAAGTGTGTGATGATTTTGATGTTATCACAATCATCAGGGGAGAGAGTTTGTGTACATTGGGGCGCTTTCAGTGTTTCACTTGAGTGCTTAATCGTGATTTAGAGATATAATCACTTATTCGGAGTTGAAATCAGAGATAGTCCTCCGCAGAGATAATCGATGATTCGACCGCTTCTTCAATGTTATCGGTTATTCTCTCTTTGGGCATTTGGGTACTTCGGGTTCTTGAGCTTCATACACTTTCTTCGGGGGGGAGAAAAGTATACATCGGGGTTATTCTTTGGCTATTGGACTTAATCTGCTACTCGATGGTATAAGTTTCTTTGTCTTCGGGTATGTGTATTCGGGTTCGTGAGCACTAGTCTAAGAGACTCCATGCATCAATTCAACTACGTGGGGAAGTGGTCTCTTGACACCTTTTGGAATGGATTGCTTGAGACGTAAGTGAAAAGAAATTTGAGAAGATTGTTTTATATGTGGGATGATACGGTGCTGTTCTTCTTGCTGATGATATAACCTCGAACTAAGAAATTGAACCATCTGAAAGTGAGACTTTGCTCAGCTAAAGGATTTTCGGTTTGGGGGGAAGCTGCCAAAGTCTCACTTTCAGATGGTTCAATTTCTTTCTTCGATTCAAGAGCCCTGGAAGCTTTGGTGGTGAATGTTTAAGAGTTGATGATTTCTATCTTCTACGACGTCGTTGCTCGATATCCTAATCTCATTACTCAGTATCATCATCTTCTTTAACTATATCATCTAATCTATCCTTGTAAATATTATTCAGAAAAACAAAATAGAAAAATATAAAACCTTCAAAACCCATAAAAATCAGAAAAATTTCAAAAATACCAAAAATATGTTTTCTCAAGACATGTCTTTCGGTATCGATAACATCTACGGTCTTAGAAATGTCATTCAATAATGGCACGGGACCATAGATGAAGTTCGAGCAGGAGGTGTAAATATTCTTTTTCAAATCATGTCTAAAAAAAAAACTATGGCTTGCAGTTACTTCTGACTGTAACCCGTGCTTAAATTATGGCTTGCTATTATTTCAGATAGCAACCCGCTCTTTTAAACAAGGAAAGCATGTCGCCAAAAAGCATTGTTCCTACACAAATGTTTTTTCGTCTAAAAATTCTTCAGAAAAATATTTGGTGTTTTCAAAAATGGTGGAAAATGAGTTGCTTGAAAATCTATCAGTTTCAGAGTTTTTATAAAAATTAAAAACTCAATCAATGACTTCAGCGCTTTTAAACCTTTAGAAAATGAGTCATTGATTGAGGGGGAGAATGTTTTCAAATTTATATCATCTAACGGACTTTCTTAATTATCCTCGTACTTAATTGAAAATGATGTTAACCTATGTTGAAGGACTAGGTGCCTAGGATATGATTGCTAGGATTAGATGATTAGAGTTTGATGAACACATTATTCCCATACATTTATATGATCTGATTGATATGTTGCATTGACTTTTATTAGTCGATTGTTGTTTGGGTGATGTCGACCACCATATATTTGTATGTGTGTTCACTAACGTATGCAGGTATATCGGTATATAAGAATGTTCCCGATCCGGATCCCACAAATGATGATTGGATGCCGAAAGGAAAGGGTAACTATATCTTGGGTTGACAAATGAAGAAACGGAGCTTAATTGGACTTCTATGGAGAGTTGGCATAAATGCAAAGTAAGAGGTCTCACTTGCATCGCAAATGGTTTTCTTCTAAGTGATTGAAGAAACGGAGCTTAATTTGACCTCAGTTGGCATTCAAAATGCAACGTAAGAAGAAGTCTCACTGCATCAGCAGACGGTTTTTCTTCCAAGCCCTACAACAACATCAACAAAAGCAGCTTATGATTCTCTCTACCTAACGTATCTTTGTGCAGGATACCATTTTTAAACAAGTTTGAATAATTTGATTAAATTGTTTTGAAAATAAATTGAACTAAATTTTGAAAATCACCGGACTTCTTTTTATCAAAACCTAAGTCACTCAATTATTGACTTCTGTCATAGATTGAGGGGGAGAGTGATTTAAAATAAAATATTTTCAAACGATATTTCTTCACAAAAGTTCCGTTTTGTACAATAATTAAGTGGTGATCTAAAAATTTATTGTTATGTCATGGTATGATTTTCTTTAGAATCAAGATCTTTCCAAATGAAATTTTTTCTGTTCTTGTTTGATTGTGAAATTGTTTTATTTTACCTAAAAGATCTCTTAAAACAATCATACCTGACACTAACAATCTTTAATGTCTTAAAATGGTCCTTATCTGTCATTTTCAAAGTTAAATCAAGCCACGTCTTTCCCCAAAATCTTTTTAAATGATTTAAATCAATTGGGATCACAAATCTCAAAAGGTTTGAAATTTTGATCGGGGTAGAGATCGTGAGTTAAATCTCTAATCTATTTAAATGGAATTGGTTTTAGTCCTTTAAAGGCACTACTGCCTCCATGTGTCAAACGATTTCATACACAATGCACATGTTGAGGAGGAGGATTTATCCAAAAAACATGATGAGTATTGAAACCAGGCCACATATTCTCCCATGTTTTCTAAACCGTATTAAATCACTTGGGATTCAAAATCTCAAAGGGTTTGATATTTTTGATCGGGGGAGAATTTGTGATTTAATAATGAAATTTGATAAAAGGTGATCGTTTTGATTTAATTGTGCAAGCTGCTCTCTCATATGTGCTTAACGCTTTCGAATATCGAAGCACATATTGAGGGGGAGCAAACAAACTATCGAGGTACGAAAGCTTTTAAAGTAATTTATAAAGTACCTTGATTGTGTTTTAAAATGGTTTCTTAATGGCGCTTGTGATTGTGGATGTGCTTCAAATTAACTCTTGCCTCTATGTGATAAAAATGATTTCAAAAATTCTATGCACATATTGAGGGGGAGAATTTACCAAAGAAAATCAAATGGCTTTTTCTATGAAAATTGTGATCAAAGAAAATATTTCAAAGTCCTCTTGCCTCCATGTGCTAAACAATTTCTAAATCACATGCACATGTTGAGGGGGAGGTTTTCTAAATGATCAAAACTATTAAGGTACAAAATGCTTTGATCTCGTATCACAAGTACCTTGATTGTTTTTCCAAATGATTTTTCAATTGGTTTTGAGAAGGAATGAACTGTACCAAAAGATCAACCATTTTACTTTATGCATGGAGTTATAAGGATGGTTAGGTTAGGTATTTGTACCCACGATCCCGCCAGTGCCGGAGGGATCTACCTAGGGACAATCCACTAAATAGTGTAGAGTCCTTAGGAATATTGAAAAAAAAGGAGAAAAATGAGAATTTGGGAAGAGTGCGGACTGAGACAGAGCTAGAACTGGAATAAACCCAGCAAGGATCTAGTTATGAAGTCTCGGTAAGCACTGAAAGGGTTGAAGAATGAAAAAGAAATGAATATGAAAAAGGGTGAAAAGAAATAGCCCTCCAATAATTCAACCTTAGGGCAGAAACGGGTTCAATACATATGCTACTGGTGGTTACTTAGGTAACTCCGGTATTGAAGACAAGACGTCATGGACCCAGTGACGTACCGCACTAAACTTCCCAAGCTACTCAAGTTCCTCTTAAAAGGGCTTGTTTCATTCTCACGGGGAACCTACATAATCTATCGACTTTCTTTTAGAGATAGTTGATATTGAAAAAGGAGACCCTCTCCCTAGTCTCAGGCATAGGAACCAAATGTGCACGATTGAGTCTAGAGCCAAGAGATCATCCACAATATCTCATTAGGACACTAAATTCTTGAAGACTTGTTGTTTCACATAATGTGGAAAGTAAGTATATATTAAGAGTCCTACGCATTATCCTTGTGGTATTGCCAGAACATCTGAGTGATATGCATACATATTCACAATGAAGATGGAAAGCCTTCCGGAGCCAACATCAAACAAGCTCCTGGTAGGTGGCATGTGAGATCTATTCTATAGATCAACCATGTGACAACTGGATAGAAACGATGGGGCGATTCACTCGTGAATCAACCTTGGTCTAGGAATGGAATTGACGAATACGTTTGGAAAAACCGTTCGATGTGCAAATCTTCTTTTCTCTAGCACATCGAATGTGTACTTATGTTTTCAAACACAAAAGTATCTCGATTGGAAAAATACTTTTGGAAAACCATTCGATGTGCAAATCTTCTTTTCTCTAGCACGTCGAATGTGTACTCTTTTAAATACAAAAGTATTTTGATTGAAAATTGATCTTTCTCATAAAACCTTCGTCGTATTGCAAAAATCTTTCTTCTAAGCAATACGCGATTGTTTTTAAATCATTTTTCATCAATCGGTGAATCTCAATTATTTGGTTCACTCACTCCGTGTTGTCTTCTTTGAGACGTTCGGTTTGAGAACGGCTAGAGCAGCTGCGAAACCCTGTCAAGGAGATTCTTAGGAATCCAACGATCACAGCGATTTGTCTTGATCAGCGAGGAACCGTGGGCGTGTACCTCAATTCAACGAAAGTGTTCAAAGACACTTTCGTATGTTTTATTCCTAATTGTTGTTTGCAGGTACATTTGGACGGTTGCGGTGATCGAATTGAGGAGTCATTCCAAAGCCGCATGCTCACAGCATCCCCACTTAATTTGAAGAAATCATGACTGGTGCATATCTACATAACGGCTCGATATTTCATACTATGCTTACCTTGGCTGCGCAAATATCATGAACCAGTAAGGCTTCCGCTACTCTGATGGAAAGATGTCATGATTCAAAAGTGTGAGCATGTCGGTCCAAAAGTCACAACTTCACATGATGGCAACACAATAAAGGGTGATCCTGAGATTTACTGTGGCTGATGATCTCAAACAAAGCTCGAAGATCATCAAAGATGTGGATCAGTTAAAGGCCTCCACTAAAAGTACAAATCAATGCGGACTTTGAAGAATCGCTACAAAAGCACAAAGATTGCGAAAGTGAAGAATTCAAGTCTACGAGCTCAAGAACAATGTCAAAGAAAGAATGCTAGGATGCAAAATGTATTTTATGGGGTGACCTCCCTTAGGGGGAGACTGTTAGGAATTGAAAATTCCATGTTAAAGTGTCGGTCACCCCAATTATAGTCTAGCATATGTTAGCTCGTAGATTTGTAGTTATTTACGTTATGTAGTAGTTAATTAGTTAATTTGTAGCGTAGAATAGTATAGTGCAACACCGTGGAGGAAGGACGGGTCTTTACCCACTGTATGCCTGATCCACAGGCCGATAGGAGGTCGTGTAGTCTGTAAGTATAAATACCCCTTCCATCCATGGAAGGGGTGTGGCTTCTTTGAATAAACCTTTCATTTTCTTAAGCAACTCTCTTCAAGGAACCTCCTCTCAACTCTCTTCATCTCTCTAAAATGGCTTTCTTATTTAATCACAATCCTAGACCACCCGAATCATCAAACAACATAAATATTGGATCCTAACAACGTTTATAGTTCATTTGTCGTTCATTACTCGAGCGATATATATTTGTTAACATACCCCTAAATGTCAAACGTAATCTCTCACATATTTTTAATGCCGCTTGAACGGATAAATTTATAACATGAGCAACACAACGGGAATGAAAAAAGCACCATCTAAAATGGGTTTTATATGTAATTTTAACAATTCCATAGCTCTAGTATTATTAGATGCATTATCTAGTGAAATCGTAAAAACTTTATCATCTAAATTATATTCAATTAAAGTGTCATGTAAAATTTTTCTTAAATTAGATCCCGTATGAGGATAACCAAATAGTTTAAAAGCAATTGTCCGTTTAATTAATAACCAAGATTCGAGATTAAACCAATGAGCCGTACCGAGATAAAATTTTCGAACCATGTGGTGCGGTCCAAACATCCGTAGTTATAGAAACAGCATATTTATAATCACGAAAACCATCAATAATATCTTTTTAGCCGTTTCCCATAATTTAAAAGCATCACTTCTAAGTTTAGTACGACTTACTTGTTTATACCGTGAGTGTAGCCTCTTTTGATGATGGCGTAAGCTTGGCGTTGTCGAAGAGGTTGAATGGATAAGTATGTTGAATGACCCACCCCGCAAAATCTCTTTGAAGCGCATCATTATCATATACACAAGTTTGACCATCCTCACCAATAGTACCGTCGGCATTTTGAGGTACCACGGTACATTTGGTTATATGACCCCTTAGTGTAGTGTTAGCCAGGAAGCATAAAAGTTCAAACATTTTTTGCAACGAGCCTTTTCCGTCCCATCCTTCATAATACACAAATCCGAGACCAAACATCGCCTTTTAAATGAAGTTGATTTAACAACATAACATCATCTTGTGTGTAATGTTTTCGTGACCGGAAGACCCACGGAGGGATTAGTGGAACCTTGTTGTGATTGTGAGTTTTCCATTATAAAGAAATTAGAGATTAAAGAGATTTGATGTGTTTTAAACCTCAACCCAATACACATATTTATACTACAAGTTCTAGCTTCAAAATACTCAAAATTCAAAAACGGTAACCAGCACAAAAAAACGGCTACTGATGTTATATCGACGATGGGTTTGAAAACCGGTCAAAACCGCTTTTGAAATACAACGGTCAGATTTTGACCGGTTTTCAAAACTGGTTTTGACCAGTATTGAATTCCAACGGGTATTTTTTACTTGCGCTGACCGGTTTTTAGCGGTTTTCGACCCAAAAAAAAATCGGTTTTCACCGGTTTTTTGAAAAAACCGGTTTTACCCAGTTTCAGAACCGGTAAAAAACCGGTCGGATGGAAAAACTGAAAACCGGTACAACCGGTTCGGTTTTTGAAAACCGGTTTCGGTTTGTTGGGTTCAGTAAATACCCAAACCCATTAATCTAGGATTTGAATAGAAAATAGCCCAAGTGTCTAGTCCGTTAAACACTTACAGGTCACTGAGTGCATAGTCTCGGTGAGCCATCTTCGAGATACTCGATACGAGGCAACAAGCAGGTCTCCACTCAGCAAGATGGAATTTAAAGGGTGAAGACTGAGTCAAGAAGAAGATGGTGGATTCAGTGAGCGATGACAATAACTCACTGAATCCCTAAGACCCCTCTCCAACTACTTACATCGAAGACTAACTAAAGTAGAAGACGAAGGATGTAAAGATCGAAGAATGAGCGGGACATGGCGGAGAAGTTTGAATCGGATAAGGCGAAGTACTTATCAACCAAAGTCAACTTTCCCGAATGGCAAAGATCGTGCTCAGTGTCATCACTGAACTTAGGAAACTAGTCTTGTCTCTTACCTAGAATAGTCTTTGTAAACAGAGACAAAATACATCAGTATTTTGTCTTCTGTGTGATGTCAGTTTGTCACTTAGGAAAGAGTCAAAAATCATACATGTATAAATAGCATAAGAGATGGAGTGAAAAGATTAAGCTTGTGAATTGTAAAAACACACATACACGCAAGCCATCTTTTCACTCCTCCAAATACAACTTAATCCCTGAGATAGCTCAGTGGGTTCTAAGAGTTGTGCTCAGACTTAGCTTGAGCTTAGAGAGGAGTCACCAAACTTTGTTATTTCAATCCCAAGTCTTGTTCGTAAGTACTTGGGTAACGTATTCTTTTTGATTGATTTCTAATAAAGAATATGATGTTGAATATTACTTTGTGTGTTTTACTTATGTTAATTTCAGTCATTGTTCACTATTAACTTGTTTTATATTCTTAAACTGCTTTCAAACGATAGTGAACGGGGAACAACAAGTGGTATCAGAGCAAGGCTAATTATAAAACTTTTTTTTTAGGCCGCTCTAAAAGTTTTTAAATTAGGATCCTAAATGTCTGAAATTGATGTACCCCAACTAGTCGATAAAAAGGGTGGAGCTTATTCATTTGTTGCCCCTAGACTTGAAGTTGGCAAATTCAACAAATGGAAAAAGTGAATGCTTTGCTATTTGATTGGGATGGAACCTTATTATATCAAGTGTATAAATGAAGGTCCATTTGTCCCAAAGACTGCGGAAGGTTTGCCTAAACACAAGCTCGGTGGACCAGGATGAAAGGAGAGTGGTCAACCAGGACCAAAGACTCAAAAGTATCATAATATCTTGTCTTCCTGACGATATTATGGAGTCGGTTAGAAAGTCGTAGTACAGCTAAACAAAGCTGGGATGACCTAGTTCATAGTCATGAAGGCCCATCTGATACCAAGGAAAACAGGATAATGGACCCGAAACTTGAGTATAACACCTTCAGGGCTAAGGACTCAGAAACTCTCTCTCAAAGTTACACCCGGTACAAAACTCTTTTAAATGAACTATCAAATGATGGTGTTAAGTTGTCCAAACATGAAATCCATGTTGGTTTTGTCAATGATCTCCCGAGAAGTGGTTAAATTTCTCTCGGGGACTTAGGAATGCTAATCATATCCAAACTCTTGAGCTTCCGAAATTTATGGGAAATTTGTCTATGAGGAAAACCTCATCAACAGACGATACCTTGACTTAAAGAAGTCTCGGGAAGTCAAGAAGTCCCTGACCACCACCTCATCACCAATATCAAGCGCTTTTATTCTAACAATGTTGTTCAAGATTTTCAGGAAAATTCTGATGATGAGCCCGATGAGAGATCAAGTGAGGAGTACCTAAATGACCTGAACACTGAATTTCAGGAAAGGGCACTCCTTGCTAACTCTCGAAGGTTTATAAAAAGAAACAAAGGTTTTCAAATGCCAAAGCAAATGAGGACACTGAATGCTTTAAGTGTCACAAATTAGGTCACTTTGCAAAAGACTGTGTTTTCAAAAACAATTTCTGAACCCTCTTATAAACCATCAGGGTCAAATCAGTCCTCGGGCTTTAGCAAATTTCAACCAAAAATCTATCAGTCTCATCAAAACTTTCAAAACAAATCTGATCAAAACAAAACTGTTGATTTTGAAGCTAAGTACTATAAGAAAGTCAAAGCTAAGCTTGCATTGCTCGAGGCCAGTTCCTCGAAACAACAAAAGTGTTCAATCGTGGGGTAAAACAAAGGCCTTGTTCTTTGAGACCTTCAACGGGATGAAGAGCCGAGTGTCATCGGATGATGAAATGGTGCATGTCAGTGCACTGATGGCCCTCTCAGAAGAGGACAAGCTAGCTGTTGGAAAGAATCATGCCAGGAATGGAGAATGGGTCAATATCACAATGAAGAAGGTAAATATTCTACTTTATATGGATGATGACTCGATTGGCGATCTTACATGAATTATCTTAATGTTGACCTTAAGTTCGTAGAGAGCAAAGACTAAATCTTTTTCAAAATACAACAAGCTAAGTTTTGAATTAAACAAGTGTAGGGATGAACTACTTCTTTTAAAACAAGCTAAGCTTGAGGCTGTCACTTTGCAAATTCAAAACACTGAACTAGTTAAAAGAAATCAGGCTCTTCAAGATGAACTCAAAAAGGTTCAAGATATTCTTGATAGTTGGACTGCTAAGAATCCCAGGGTCTTTGATGTTGTGGGAGCCCCCAGTAGCAAGAAAAGAGTCTTAGGTGAAGATCATCTTCCTGACTCTCTCAATAAAGACCAGGATCCTAAGCCATTTTTGTCTGGTGGTATGATTACCAATATGTTGACTACTCCCAAACCGAGTAATTGGATTGAAAGGGTCAATCCTGAGAGTAAGCTTCCAAATTTCGATTCTGGAAGGATTCTAGAGCCTGAAAGCCAAGCTCTAAAGAGCATGCTTGGACTCCCTGATGTGCCCAGTAGTACTGAACACACCTCTGAGTGAAGGCGGAATCTCAAGCACTGCTTCCACCACTGTAACCTCTTCAGGGTGCTGCACCAAGCTCTGAGCTTACTCCATTAAAATTTAACCCTCACTCACCAAAAGAAAGGTCTGGACTTGGTAGAACCATCCTGAAAAGACCAACAAAACCAACTCAACAAGAGTCTACTCCTACTGAGACTTCAACATCCTCTGTTCCCACTGAAGTTGACCAAATTCAGCAACTAACTGAGCTTGTGAGGAAGGCGTGAAAAGATGGAATCCATCGAAAAAGCTCCTGATTCAATAAAGGAAACTAAGTCAGCCTCATCTAGCTCATCAAAGTCAAAATCCACCAACAAACCCAAGCTGAAGTGTGAGCTGTGTCATTACACCGGCCATACCACTGACAACTGCTATAGAATCCTTTTTTGCATGATCTGCAAAAAGGATGATCACAGAACTGCAGACCACCTACAGTATGTCAGTCAAGCAAACTATACCAAAGTTGGTCATCAGTATGCTTCATCCTCCAAAACTGCTCCCAAGAATAGAGCAAAACCATTTCCTCTTTGCCCTCACTGTGGGTTTAATGATCATCATCAGGATCATTGCCTCATGAACAAATGCTGTGATATATGCGGTAATCCAGCTCATGAGACTTCCCAACATGACAGTGTCATTCATGCAAGGAGAGGTACAAAACAACCCAGAGTCACTGAGTCTTCCTCAGTTCTCAAATGCAAAACCTGTAGTAGCACAATGCACTCAACCACTGACCATGAGTCAAATACCCAAATTCAAAGAGACCTTGAGACCCAAGCCCACTAGTAAGTGGGTCACTAAGAGAAACTAATTCAGTTTACTACTTGTGCAGAGACACGCCAGGGAGCCTATTTGGCATCTAGACAGTGGATGCTCAAGAAGCATGACTGGTGTGAAGGAGTATCTGCACAAGTATGTAAAGGAACCAGGAACCAAGGTAGTATTTGGTGATAACTCATCATGTCCCACTAAAGGTTATGGTTCAGTAAACTGTAATGGAATAGTTTTCTCTAGAATAGCTTATGTCAATGGTCTAAACTACAATCTCATCAGTGTCAGTCAACTATGTGATGCTACGTACATTGTGCAGTTCAATGACAAACAAGGTACCATCTTCAATGCCAACAAGGAAGTTGTGTTGATAGCTCTTAGGAGAGATGATGTTTACGTGTTAGACATGTCAACACTCTCCCAAGATGGAACTTGTCTCTTTGCTAAAGCCACTGAAACTATCAATTGGCTGTGGCATAAGAGACTCTCACACTTAAACTTCAAGAACCTCAACAACTTGGCAAAACAAAACAAGGTCCTTGGCTTACCATCACTGGTTTTTGCAAAAGACAAACCATGCTCGCTGTGAAAAAGGTAAACACCACGAGCATCATTCAAAACAAACAAAATTTTCCATCAAAAGCTGCCTTCACCTCCTGCACATGGATCTCTTTGGACCTGTCAGTCCAGATCAATCCGCAGCATGAGAAGTATACACTTGTCATTGTTGATGAGTTCTCAAGATACACTTGGGTAAACTTTCTTTCCAAAAAAGTCGGCGGTGATACAATAATGTCATTCATCAGGAAGATTGAAAACCAGAATGACATTACTGTTAAACAAATCAGAACTGACAATGGTACTGAGTTCAGAAATCAAGAGGTTGAGAGTTTCTGTGATGAAAAAGGAATTTCTCAATTTCTCATCTCCTTATACCCCTGAACAAAATGGGGTCGCTGAAAGGAAAAACAGAACTCTCATTAAGGCTGCTAGAACCATGCTAAATGGCCCATCCCTCTCAAAGCATTTCTGGACTGAAGCAGTCAAAACTACCTGTTACACTCAAAACAGGTCAATCATTGTCAAAAGACATAATAAAACCCCATATGAGATCTTCAAAGGTAGACTTCCTGACATCAGCTATTTTCATGTATTTAGATGTCCTGTGTTCATTCATAACCACAAGGATCATCTAGGCAAGTTTGATGCAAAAGCTGATGATGGATATTTCTTAGGCTACTCACTGATCTCCAAAGCCTTCAGGGTTTTTAACACAAGGAGACAACAAGTTGAGGAAACCTTTCATGTCACCTTTGATGAAAGTGCTGAAAGCATCAGGTTCACCAACACCTCAGTGGAGGAAATAGGAATTGATGACTCATCAAGATATCCTCCTGATGAGTACAACACTGAATTCAATTCCTCATATCAAGCTGATGCTGACATCTCATTTTATGTCTTGCCTCACAACCTTCCCCAACCAACTATCAGTGAATTCATTGATAATCAATCAGTCCCTACTGGGATAGGTAATACTGGACCAAATGTTCAGGAACCTGTGAATCAAGAAACCCAACCTGAACAAGACATCTCAACAGATGTTCTGAATGATTCTGTGGCTCAAGCACCAGAACTCACTCCTGAGTCTCCAGTGACCTCTTCAAGCTCAGATCCTAGACCACAATGTAAGTGGACAAAATCTCAGGACATAGAGCTTGTAAACATTATTGGAGAACCCACTGAGGGCATGCTCACTAGAAGCATGGCTGCTAAGTTAACTGCAGCTTCAGCCAATGAATGTCTATATGCTGATTACCTATCAGAAATAGAACCCAAAAGTGTCACTGAGGCTCTAAAGCACCCAAGCTGGGTTCAGGCTATGCAAGAAGAACTGCAACAGTTTGATAAAAACAAGGTCATGACCTTGATTAAAAGTCCTCAGGATGCTGTAATCATAGGAATGAAGTGGGTTTTCAGAAACAAAACTGATGAAAATGGCACTGTCATTAAAAACAAAGCCAGACTTGTAGCCAAAGGTTACAGTCAACAAGAAGGCATTGACTATGATGAGACATTTGCTCCTGTTGCAAGAATGGAAGCCATCAGGATCTTCCTTGCATATGCAACATACATGAACTTCAGGGTCTACCAAATGGATGTTAAAAGTGCATTCTTAAATGGTGATCTCAAGGAAGATGTGTATGTTCAGCAACCTCCTGGTTTTGAGAGTAGTGAATTCCCTGACTATGTCTGCAAGCTTGACAAAGCCCTTTATGGACTTAAACAAGCTCCCAGGTCATGGTATGAAACTCTCTCAGCTTTCCTGATACAAAACAAGTTTGTCCGAGGAAAGATAGACAACACCCTGTTTGTCTATAGGACCAAACAAGATGTCATACTGGTTCAAGTATATGTTGATGACATCATCTTTGGCTCAACAAACTACAAAATTTGCAAACAGTTTGAAAAACTGATGACAAAGAAGTTTGAAATGAGCATGATGGGTGAATTCACATACTTCCTTGGACTACAAATCAGGCAAAATGATAAAGGAATCTCCATCAGTCAAGAGAAGTACACCAGAAATCTCTTGAAGAAATATGAGATATCTGACTATGCCTCAGTGAAGACACCAATGGTCCCTCCTAACAACCTTGGACCTGATCTCACTGGCAAATAAGTCAACCAAACCCATTTTAGAGGGATTGTTGGCTCACTGATGTATCTAACTGCTACTAGACCAGACATACAATTCTCAGTCTGTCTAATAGCAAGATATCAATCCAATCCCAAAGAATCCCACCTCACTGCAGCCAAAAGAATACTCAGGTACCTGAAGGGAACCCTAAACCTTGGACTCTATTATCCAAAATGCTCAGGGTTTGATCTCAAGGGTTACTCGACTCGATTATCTTTGGCTGCAACATGGACGAAAAAGTACCTCGAGGTCTGTCAATTTCTTGGAGGAAAACTGGTCTATTGGAGTGCTAAAAAGCAACAATCGGTGGCTATGTCTTTGAATTGAGTATGTGCTGCAGGATGTTGTGCCAATGTTTTATGGATGAAAAGTCAACTCAGTGACTATGACATCCATTACAAAATGGTACCCATCTTTTGTGACAACACAAGTGCAATTGCAATCTCCAACAACCCCGTCCTTCATCAAAGAACCAAACACATTGATATCAGATATCACTTCATCAGGGACCACATAATGAAAGGAGACATAGAACTCCATTTCATCCCTACTGAATATCAACTGGCTGATATCTTCACCAAACCCTTGGATGAAGCTACCTTCAGGAGACTGAAAGCTGAATTGGGAATGCTTGACATTAAAAGTCAGGCATCTAAAAACCAATCTCAGTAAGTTCTCTGAAATGGTTCCTCCTCCCTGAACGAAACCCACATACTACCTCTTACTGAATGAGTAAGACTCATTCAGGGACCCTGACAGTTAAAATTGAGCATTGAATGAGTAACTAAATGATCCAAGTATCAGTTACTTAAATTTCCTAGGTTGGTAACCATGCCAATTTAATATAGGAATATATGTCTCTTTGTCTTACTGTCAACCATATCAAGGGTCCATCACAAACTTACCTAATCCCCATTGGCATTAAATACCTCCTCTCACATAAAATATCGTGTTGATATTTTATTACTGCAAAAGTGCACTTTTACTGTGCATTGCAACTGTTCCCTTGAAAACCGGGATTTTTACTGCGGGTAGTGGAGTGGTGGCATTAAATGTGGAAATTCAAACGTTTTCTAAAACCGACTCTAAATATTCCCATTTATGCACATTTAACCCCTCTCACCACTCTATAAATACCCCCCTTTTCAACCATAAACACACACACAAATTGTTTTTGTAACAAAACTCTGCTAAAATCTTTTCTCAAACTCAAAACTTTGTGTGTGCTTCAAAATCTTCAAATCCTTTTTCTGAAAAACATTCTTTGTAAACATTTACAAAAGTTTTTCATCACAAACTTGAGAGATAAAAAAAACTATTTGATTGTTCTTGTCAAATTGTTTTTATCAAAACCCTAAATTATTTTTGAAATGGCAAGTACACAATCTCTCCAGTTTGCTTCACAGTGGGTAGGGGATCTTTCAAATGTTGAATTTAAAACAAATAATGTCATAGGCAATTTTGAATATCCTCAAACTGTCCCAGCCTATAAGGACATTATGAAATTTTTATATAACTGCCCACTGAAAACGGCCTTTATTCAGTGTCCCTCAATACTGTACCAAAACCTCTTCAGGGAGTTTTGGGCAACAGCTAAGGCCTTTGACCTGACACCCTCTACTGATGAGAACAACCTTAGACCTCTCAGGGAATATCTCATCAGGTTCAGTCTCAACGGGGGGCAACAATACACCCTGGATTATAAAACTTTTTGCACCTCCACAGGGTTAGATTACGACAAAGGTGTTTACGTAGCCCATCCTGAACCCTCCACAGTGAAGGATGGGTTAAAACAAATCGTTTTAGATCCAACTTTTTTGGACAAGACCCCAGTCACCAAAAGCTCATTTCCCATGGCTTGGAGGATCCTATTCACTTTTGTGATTCAGGTCTTCGGCGGGAACCACTCATCCACTGAACAAGTTAACTCTATTCAGTTGATGATGGCATACTGCTTGATGAATGGGGTCACTGTCGACATAGGGGAGATCATTTACAGTGATCTCGTAACCAAGATACAGAGCAAAACTAGGACGAAATACGTTTCGTATCCTAGGTTTGTCTCTTGTGCTTTGCAAGTGTTACTGGGTACAAACTATCCTCAGGAAGAACAATTTGGTGCTTTACCTGGCATCCTGAGCCAATCAAATTTTCAAAAGGACCCATCCCTTGTCACAAATATTGAATTGACGGCCCATATGGTTTCTGTAAACAACCAGAGGGAATCAGTGTCTCCTAACCCTGCTCCTATAAAGAGAAAGGGGAAGTCTCAGACTAGGACTAAAACCAAACCCAAGTCTCAGGGCCCTGAGGCTTGGAGCACGAGCCTAAAGGCAAAAGAAGCCCCGACTAAACAGACACCCACTTGGTGACCAAGCAACATCCACCCGGTGACAACGAAGGACACCGATAAATCACAATCAGTGCCCTTGGTCCCAACTACTACTCCCCAAGATCCAGAGGGAAACATACCACCCGCTGGTAGGGGAGCGCCTTCCACAACGCCCAAGGATGACATTAGCAAATCACATCCTTTGTCTGAGGGCACACTGAATGATCCCAAAGACTCGGGGGAAACAAACAACCCACTGATAGGGATATCACTGCCACTGACTCCGCTAAAGGCACTGGAAAACACCCGCCAGTGTCTCAGGGGTCTCAGGGGGACAAAGACTCGGAGGGACAGAAACAACCCGCCGATATGGAACCCAAAACCAATCCTAACTCCAGAGAAGGCACTGGAAAATGCCCACCAGTGTCTGAGGGGTCAACGAGGGACAAAGACTCGAGAGGAAATATACCACCGCTGATATGGAACCCATCACCAACCCCTTGTTAACCGTTGCTGATATTACTGGGATACTATTTTCTCGAAGATGCACTTGCGGCAGTGATGATGAAATTTTATCAGCAGGGGCAGAAGTGGACTCTGAGGTTCAAGCTAAACAAGAACCTCAGCCTGATCCACAGGAGCATACTGAATCACCCTTCAAGCCTGACAATGATGACTCCTCTTCCTCCACTGATGAGTTCAAAAGATTTGACAATGTTCTTCCACTCACCGAGAGGCAGCTTGTTTAGTGGATCACCAAAGCTTCAAGAAGGTTATACTCTGAGGTCATTGAAACACTGTGGGAACAACCCACTGAGGCTGCTGCCAGTTATGCTGATCTAAAGGCTGAGGTATAAGCCTTTGATGAAAATGTTCATGAGCACAGGGATCTGATGTATAACAATCTTCACAGACTGGACGAAAACTTGGCTAAATTTCTCAGGCACCTTCAGGGTGTAGGCACAAAGATAGATGAAATCAGAGAATTTGTCAAAGAAGATCCAGCGCTCAACTCTCAAGTGCTGAAGGCTACTGAGGCTTACTTGAAACAATCTTCCAGCCTCGCTGAACTAGTCGAAATGCTCCAATCTGCAAATGTCCAGGGTCTTCAATCTTCAGTCCAGTCTCTTCAAGCTACATTGGGCTCTGTGAATACTCAAGTGGCTACTTTGGCTCAGGAATCTTCTTCCCTGGCCTGGAATCTCGGGCCCAGAATGACTGCTCTGGAAGTTTCTCAGGCAAATTTGGAAGCAAAAGTCACTGGTATTCAAGCCGACACTTCAGATATCAAGGCTATGATCTCTGAAATTTATCAAGCCTTCAAGGGACAAGCATCTCAGTCCCCCTCAGCACCAACACCAACTCTTGCCCTCACTGACGCTCCGACAACAGTTGAGGGGGAGAAAGCTGAAGAAACTCCTCTTCACACTGAGGGGGAGACAACACCACCAATATCTGCAGCTCCAATCTCATCATCACCACCAGTCTCAGCAATACCTATCTCATCAACCCCACCGCCAACATCAACAACAACAACACTGACTGTGATCACACCAATAATAACAACAACACCGCCCCTGGTAGCATCTTCTTCTTCAAGCCAGGACAAAGGAAAAGGCATCATGACAACACCTCCTGAGCCTGAGAAGATTCCCTTTAAGATCGGCGACACTGAATACCTGCTCACACCACAACAGCTAAGTGCCTATCTTGCAAAAGAAGAAAGGAACAAGAAACTTGCTGAGGAAGAAAGAAAAGCAGAGGCACTGGTAAAGGTGGTCGCTGAAGAAGCTGAAAACGTTGGAATAGATGCTAAGAAGCTTAAAAAGGGTCAGGCAGGACAGAAGTTCAAGGAAGCTCAGGCTGCTCAGATGGCTGAAATGAGAAGCAGTTGGAAGAAAGAAAAAGAAAAGCTGAAGCCCTCAGGCAAAGCAGAATTGAGAATTACAACTGGACAATGACAAGCCGAAGGCTACCTGAAAAGATCACAGATGTCAAAATCATCCCCAATACCAAACCACTGGCCATGAATGTTTACAGATGGGATGATAAAAGACACTTCGAGGTTCATGATCCCCTAAAATTCACCGACTTTGGGATCACTGAACTCGATGAGCTTGGTCCAATTATTGAAAAGAAAAAGAATGCGGTGGTTAAGGAGTTGATGAAGATGCTCAGTAAAAGATATGAAAAGACTGAGGGATGCACCAGCACAACTGAGGATTCAGCCTGCCTTAACTACACCTCAAGGATCTCAACCACAATCATCCACTAGCAAAAGGAAGAGAGTTGAGTTCCAACCTGAGATAAAAGTGCCTGGCTTCGAATGCAATAGGGAGCCGCCTGAAGGTGTTAAGTTTGTAAATTGTTTGGTGATTGAAAAGCCTGAAAGAGGGCTATTTTTCATTGATGAATATGGAAACCCAGCGTTCCAAAGGTGGAGCGATATTGATAAAGCTGGAGTGGCAACAATGCTGAGCTACATACCGGTGGCTTCTCAAATTCAGTCTCCGAAAAATATCAAGTTTTGTGCTGACTTAAATGCCAAGATAAGAGAGTATCCTGACAGGGAAACACTGATCACAAAGAAAGTCAAGCTTGAAGCACTGGGAATCCATCTAGACTGATCATTTTGATTAATGTTTTGTACTAGTGATAGGAGCCATGTAATCAGATCAATAAAAGATGTATGTTTTTGTTAAATTACTCGGTGTTCCTGATTGTATTCATTAGTACATTCAGTGTAAGAAGAAGCCATTTGCTCACTTACACTGATCAAACACTTAGGCTATTTGTATATCCAAATAAGGGGAGACTGTTGGGTTCAGTAAATACCCAAACCCCTTAATCTAGGATTTGAATAGAAAATGGCCCAAGTGTCTAGTCCGTTAAACACTTACAGGTCACTGAGTGCATAGTCTCTTAGTGAGCCATCTTCAGGATACTCAGTACAAGGCAACAAGATAGTCTCTCCACTCAGGAAGGCGGATCTTAAAGGGTGAAGACTGAGTCAAGAAGATGATGGTGGATTCAGTGAGCGATGACAATAACTCACTGAATCCCTAAGACTCCTCTCCAACTACTTACACTGAAGACTAACTAAAGTAGAAGACTGAAGGATGTAAAGACTGAAGAATGAGCGGGACATGGCGGGAGAAGTTTGAATCAGATAAGACGAAGTACTTATCAACCAAAGTCAACTTTCCCTGAATGGAAAAAGATCAGGCTCAATGTCATCACTGAACTTAGGAAAGTAGTCTTGTCTCTTACCTAGAATAGTCTTTGTAAACAGAGACAAAATACATCAGTATTTTGTCTTCTGTATAATGTCAGTTTGTCACTTAGGAAAGAGTCAAAAATCATACATGTATAAATAGCATAAGAGATGGAGTGAAAAGATTAAGCTTGTGAATTGTAAAAATACACATACACACAAGCCATCTTTTCACTCCTCCAAATACAACTTAATCCCTGAAATAGCTCAGTGGGTTCTAAGAGTTGTGCTCAGACTTAGCCTGAGCTTAGACAGGAGTCACCAAACTTTGTCATTTCAATCCCAAGTACTGTTCCGCAAGTACTTGGGTAACGTATTCTTTTTTATTGATTTCTAATAAAGAATATGATGTTGAAAATTACTTTGTGTGTTTTACTTATGTTAATTTCAGTCATTGTTCACTATTAACTTGTTTTAATATTCTTAAACTGTTTCAAACGATAGTGAACGGGGAACAACACGGTTTAGTAAAAACCGGTTCCGGTTTTATGGTTTGGTTTTTTTAAAAACCGGTTTATATTTGCACCTCTAGGTCGAGCATAAGTATATAGATTCATAGATAAGGGAAAGGTATGTGCATCCTCTGAGAGAGACGTTGTGTTGATTATCTTTATCAGTGCATAACTACACATAAAGCTAATTTCTAATTTGCAGTTTCAACATTTTTGTTAAATGTGTCTTGTTTCTATAAATAAGCAACAATAAAACTCAAATTTATGCACTCAATCTTAAGACCTAATTCTGAGCATTGACCGTTCTTATGATGTACTTCTGTCCTCTGTTGTAAAAATCGGCCCAGGCGGCCGATTAATCCCCGCATAATCGCTGATCACTCAGTAAGCGCATTGATTTATCATAATCGGCTTATTTAATCGGTTTGGTCAAAGATCGCTTAAAAATCGGTCAACAAACCGATTAATCAGACAAAATCGAACAAAATCGGTTTAATCGGACAAAATCGATCAAAAAAATCGCTTAAAAATCATACAAAACCGCTTAAAAGTCGGTCAACAAAGCGATTAATTGAACAAAATCGGTCAAAGCTCGCTTAAAATGGTCAACAAGCCGAGTAATATCTATGTTTGACTTTGAACTTTGAATAATTATGTATTATGTTTATATTTGAAAACTTGAAATATTTGATCTTTGATGCATTATGCTTATCTCATACATATAATATAACACAATATCTAAAATTGCAATTTTGTGCATAAAAATTCTAATCCGATTAATCCCCGCCTAACCGATTAATCGCTAGGCCCTACCCCGACCGCCTCACTAGCGCCTAGCGATTTTTACAACCTTGCTTCTGTCCATGTCTACCTCCATTCTCTCATGTTTCCAGCTCATCGAATTATATAAATGACTACTCCACGAGTTAAAGTAATACGAGGTAGATGCAGTTATAGTCTATTTTTTATATGTTTTTATAGGCTCATAGATGAATTGAAGTTGCAGAGATTGTTATAAAAGGTCCAACAACCAGAAATAGCAGAGTGCATACACATGATCAGGTGCTTTAATACCAATGGAGCAGATGCAATGTTTGGATGAATTTGCTAGAACTAATTACTAAATGTACGAAGAAACAGAAAGTGATAGAAATTAGCGAACCCCCGTGCCCGTTTGATCTGTGTTTTTTGGTAGAAAACAAAAATGTTAGCATGTCAACCCCCATTGGAACCTATTTGACATGCCATAAAAGTGACTCGTCAGTTACCTAACCTTTCTATTTTGGTGTTTCTAATTTTAGGATTTGGCAATTTATATCAAGCAAGATTTGGTGTTTTTGTGTTTATGATCTCATTTACTATTTTACAAGCATCATAATACTTCATCGTTGTTTGTATCATTGTGGTAGTTGGTCTTGTTTAAGGTGCAACATGTGTTTGATGCCTGGAATAGGATTCTCTCAAGTTGAGAGAATCAACTTGAGTGAAGTTGAGATACTATGAGCCATTAGATCAAATCCATTTAACAAGACACATCTCAACAAGTGGATTACTAACGGTTGAAGATGCCGATGGAACATACCATGATGCCGCTTTCTTATTCTTTGTTGTTGGTGGTGGTGTGGTCGTGATGGTATGCCGTATACAAAACTATCGATTTGAAAATTAATCGGTGGTGAGTTACTATATCGAAAATTAAAATTGGGTGTTGGAACGTTTTGTAGTTGATGTTGTTTTGGTGTTTCGGTTTTGGGTGTTCTTTGAGACATTTTAGAGTTTGAAAGTGTATAAAGAATGTGTTTTAAAGTGTAAACAAAAATGAAATGATATTTGGGTTTTTCTAAGTAAATAATTAAAGCTAAAAGTAAATTAAGTTTTTTTTTTCGAAAACTCCCATAACGGTTATTTTAGCCGTTTGGATTCTTCTTCACCTTTTTATGTTCGGTCAAACTTTACTACCAAGCCAAATCACAAAACTACCCATCACGTGTAGTGGTGGTGGTGAAGTTATAAAGATCACATGTGGTTTGGCCTTATAACACGTCAAATACTACGTTACTACGGGCGGTTTAACCAATATTAACCTTTTTTTTCTTGTATTCTTATTGTTTGATGTTTTTTTTATGCATAATTTTCTATATGAAAGCGGGAACTTTAAATTTTCTTGTAGTTTATTGTGTTTTACTTTTTGTTAAAACCAACTCGAACTTGGAGGTCAAACGGTTAATATGTTCAATGTCAAACAAAGAAGGTGCGGAACTTGGAGGTCAAAGAAGGTTTGGTAAGTCCATCGACTTCACCGAACATACCAGTCAGTAGTCATACAATTCATAATATAATCTACCTCAGTCAAGTGTTCATCTCAATTGCATTTGAGCTATGGTTAGAAATAGATTATGGTCTATGGATGATGGAATATGATGAACTTGAGATGTCGATGCTTGATGTATGTATATCTTATAAAAGGCGGATGTCGACCAGTCCAAAGAAGTTCTTTTCATTAGCATGTCAACTACTGGAAACTCCAATAGGCCGGACATGAAAATATATCCATATACACATATATCCAGTTATTATCTCATCATCTATATAAATAAATAAATACACATACTTTAAACTAGGACTATAAGGGACAGGGTGCACAAGAAAATTAAAGCTATAATAGTAGACATAAGGGCATTCACAGACCAATTATGCGTGTAATGCATTGTAAAACCTCCACATTGGTATGAATTGAGTTCATATCTGAAAAAGCATCTAATATGTGTGGTATGGTACTATGGTGCGCTGACTTACTCCTATTTTTATTTTTAGACTAAAATACACCATTGGTCCCTAAACTTGGCAAAACGCTTCATTATGGGACAAAACTCGGCGTTATCATCGCCAGAGGTCCAAACCTTGGCCTTTAAATGCCAAACTCGTCCCTTGACCAGGATTGGCATAGTCAAACCTAATTTTCTGGATTTCCTACGAGGGTATAATAGACCATTCAAATTTTTGACCCAACCTTCAACCCAGGGACCGATTGTGAGTATGGCTACTAGCCGTTTCTTCCCTGATACGCTTGCATTTAATTTCGCGGGAACCAATACACCCACCCAACAAACAACTTTACCAATCATAATACACCATTATCCAGAAACGTTAAACTGAAAATCGAAATCAAGGATATAAATCCTCATTTCCAGAACTCAAAAGACCAACCCAACCTCCAACAAAACCATGTCGATCGATCGTATTAGCAACATGCCAGATGAAGTGATCACTAACATTTTGAATCGGTTGCCTTTGTTAGAAGCGGTGAGAACCTCTAGTTTAGCGCGAAACTAGAGGTCTAAGTGGACTTTGCTCACCGATGTCATAGTTGATGAGGATTTCTTTTATTATTTAACATATGAGTTTGATGGGAGGCTTGTTACTAGATTCTTAAATCGGCTTATGGGTCCAATAAGAAAGTTTGTCTTCGCTGTAGAGCCAAGATCAATGATTGGAATAGACAACTTTCATTATAAAGAGATTCGTGAGTGGCTCTTGTTTTTTGCTGAGCATGGAATTGAGGAGCTGATTATTACAAACTGGTATGGTGACCCAGTTACGTTCCCAACCCAACTTTACTCTCGTAGTGTTGAAACATCTGGTACTTCATGTTTGTTCTTTGGCTTCTCTGGAATATTTTCATAGTTTCCAAATCTACTGAGCTTAGAATTGTTTCATGTCAATTTTGTAAGCGGTACAGTTTGGGACTTTATTGCTGGTTGTCCCTCACTTGAGTCTCTTAAAATGAATCGTCCTAGTACAAACGAGATGAGACTAAGGGATATTGCAAATGTTAGGAATTTGAGGAAGTTAGATTTGAGATTCGGTCGTTATAATGTTGTGACGACAATCACAACATCCGATATCTTTCAGCTGACAAGAATTCAAAATCTTGAGACCTTTACATTGGATTTTGATGATTGCACGGTAAGAACAATTTTAGTTTTACACTTATGATTTTACAATGTTAAAGAAATGTGTAACAGTAATGACATTTAATCTTTATAAAGAAGCTAATAGGATGAATGTGCCCTTTCTAGATTAAACTTAGCTGTCTTATGTGGATTTTGGGAATATTGTTATGTTATCGTTCATCATTGAAATGATTGTGGATTATGGAATTTGGATACATGCATATGTGCAAATAAACATTCCTAAATTCCCATGTTTGAGTATCTCTCAACACTATTTGATTTTTCGTGTGTTCTACCTTGGAAAATTTTCCCAATGTTGTACATTCAGCCATGGCAAACGTGGTGTTTGAGCTTTTCCGAGAGCATGAATAACTACTTGCGTGTTCCGGTCCTTAAGACCATGAATATCGGGCTTAGGAGTCATGTGGGAATGAAAATATCATGAACAACTGGGAGTTGGCTAGGAAGGTGTTGAAACTCCAGAGCTTCCCCACAGCCGTGGTAGATTTCTTTAAATGTATGGGTTACCCTATGACAATTAATGTTGCTAAATTGTTTTGGCATTTTGGTACACTATTTGTTTATATGGTTTGATTAAAATTAGCTTGTTCATATGTTGTTGTTTGTGCGTATTGTAGGTGATGCAAGTTTGACAATCGAAAGTCAAACTTTCATTTAGCATATGTTGTTGATTGTGGCAATTTGATTGTAGGTAGTATTTGCAATTTGACTATGTAAAGTCAAAATTGCAAAACCATTACTCAATATTTGACTATGTAAAGTCAAAATTGCAAAACCATTACTCAATATTTGACTATGTAAAGTCAAAATTGCAAAACCATTACTCAAATATTTGACTTTGTAAACTCAAAATTGCAAAACCATTACTCAATATTTGTTTTGGAGTTTATTGATAATTTGATATGTTTTAGAAGTTTGACTTAACAAAGTCAAACTTCTAACGGTTTTGTGTTGTTTAATCTTCAACTAAGTTGTAGTATACGTAAGTTGGCAACTTAAGGGACCAATTGTGTATTCTAAAGTGATTATTGGGCGGGAGTTTTAAGTATGACAACGGCAACCAAGAAAAATTCATGGACCGAGTGTGAAAAAAAGTAACTATTAGACCCTTGACCGTCTCTTACCAGAGACGATATTAACTAGTGCACACCAAACGATAAACTCATCCACCACTTTTTCCACACACAAACAATTTTCCAATGGCAGATTTCCCCATTTTGAATGAACTCATGGAGGTTGCTGATTCATCAAATTTGAATGATCGTATGGCTATCTGGTTTGAACAAGAGGCTGCCCAAGAAGGGATTCTGAAGAAGTAGTTCTTCAGTGCATTCAGCATCTGAAGACATGAATCATGAAGCGGAGGGAGCTGATAGAAGAGAATGAAGCTCTGGGACCTCGGGGAATTGCGCTTGACTGTATGGATGCGCTTGACAACGGCAACCAAGAAAAATTCAGGGACTGAGTGTGAAAAAAAGTAACTATTAGACCCTTGACCGTCTCTTACCGGAGACGATATTAACTAGTGCACACCAAACGATAAACTCATCCACCACTTTTTCCACACACAAACAATTTTACAAAGGCAGATTTCCCCATTTTGAATGAACTCATGGAGGTTGCTGATTCATCAAATTTGAATGATCGTACGGCTATCTGGTTTGAACAAGAGGCTGCCCAAGAAGGGATTGTGAAGAATCTAGTTCTTCAGTGCATTCAGCATCTGAAGACAGGAATCATGAAGCGTAGGGAGCTGATAGAAGAGAATGAAGCTCTGGGACCTCGGGGAATTGCGCTTGACTGTGTGGATGCGCTGACGAAAATCCAATCGATGCACACACACCAACTTGCCCAACTCATACAGATTGTTGGTGAAACAGATGAAGCTATTCGTTTTAACCAAGATTTTGTTAAGAAAATGGCTGAACATAATGCCTGAATTTTGGGTTTTCCATGGGGGTAGATAAAGGCGGTCTTTTGGGTGATAGTTTTGGGAATATAGGTTGCTAAAAAAGGTATGTAAATTGGCTTTGATGTAGTTGTTTATGATCTTTAACAGACTTTATTAATGATAAAAAATCATCTTGGTTATGTGTTGTTTAATCTGTTCTTGTATTAATGATATTGGGTGTATTTTAGTCTAATTAGTATCAACAAAACCAAACACCCCCTTGTATCAGCAAAAGCAAAGGCAATGGTTTAAAAAGATGTATTGAAAATGCAAATACTTTAGCACTAAATCATAATGTATCACCAAACATCCCCTTGTATCAGTTAAACCAAACATCCCCTTTTATCAGCAAAAGTTGTTACAGCAAAACCAAACACCCCCGTATCAGCAAAATTAGAGGCAGTGGTTTAAAAATACGGGTTGAAAATTCAAACGCTTTAGCAGTAAACAATAATGTATTAACAATGGTGTATTGTAACATCTTGAATTTTGACTTACCCAAGTCAAACAAACTTATGAAAGGCAACAAATTGTAACTTACTATTGTGGTATGACTTGGGTAAGTCAAACCTATTAAGAAATACAAAACGATTTCAAACACAATTACTTAAATAAGAACCCAATTTTTTATTCATCGATTTCATATTCTCAAGAACTACAAATGTTACTATCATCTAAACATACACTTAGCTAGACCCACAACTCTCCCTATAATCGTTTTCCTTCTTTTCCTTCCTTTCCTTAAGATATTTAAACAAAATTTCCAGATTTTTAATCCTTTCTCCCAAATCGTTAAACTTTGATAACAAGATGTCAGCCTCTTCCTTCTCCTTCTTAACACCCAAACCCTTTTCATTTGGGCAGTCTGCTTTCCTCAACGAACTCAACAAAGCCTTCCCCTTATCGTTTTGTGCCATTATTGTTTTTTTTTTTTGCTTTGGGTAGAATGTGTGTTGATTGTATTATAGGGTTCAATGTTGTTCGTTGCCGATACATATATGGTTGAAGGTTGGGTTACATTTTAACTATGTTGGGTCAAAAATGTGAATGGTCTATTATACCCTCGTAGGAAATCCAGAAAATTAGGTTTGACTATGCCAATCCTGGTCAAGGGACGAGTTTGGCATTTAAAGGCCAAGGTTTGGACCTCTGGCAATGATAACGCCGAGTTTTGTCCCATAATGAAGCGTTTTGCCAAGTTTATGGACCAACGGTGTATTTTAGTCTTATTTTTATTATTGCATATTAATTTTATACTGTTGAATGTCTCATTTTATTTGTTGTTTCTTTGCATAACATCTTTGTGTAACAAATTTTAAGATGATGATAGTTTGCTGTTTGATTAATTTTATTTTGCTTAAAATAATAGTTTAAAGTCTTAGATTGGTTCTAACTAAGTTCAATTAAGGTACTACTACAATAATTTCTGTTTCATATTTTGTAAGTTATTTTATATATATATATATATATATATATATATATATATATATATATATATATATATATACTATATAAAATGGAAAAATGGTCAAAGTGGAAAAGTGAAAATGTGAAATTTAATATTGAAAACATGGTCAATGGAGAAGAAAACATATAAAAGTACAATTTTATTTTAAAGCACATTACAAATCCAATTGTGAAACCGAACAAAACCGGTTGACATTTTGACCCACATCGTTTGAACTTGTTTTTTTATGGGTTCAACCAATTTTATGATGATGACGTGACAATTTTTGAAAGATGTAAGTTTTAGTAGTTTTTTGTAATTTGTCATTTGTATAATGTTATTTTTAAAAATGTTCTCTTTTAATTTTAATTTATGAATCTATATTATCAATAATGTTATGTAGTTTTAAAATCACAAAAATAAATAGTATTGTTATCTTTAGCAATAAAGTAGCTTTGAAGAATGCAAATATCTATACAAATTGATAGATTAAAAGCTATGTTCTAACTAATGCTTGCTTAAAACAATCTATTAGAAAAATACTAAGGCTATATATATTTATATATAACTACTCTGTTTGTTGAAAATTTGTTTCATATTTTGCGTACGCGGTCTTCGTCTAGTATATATATATATATATATATATATATATATATATATATATATATATATATATATATATATATATATATATATATTTGAAAAAGGCATATTATAAAAGAACAAAACAAATACAGTCAAGCTAAACAAACCTTAGCCAAAGCCACCACAACACACTTACAAAAAAAAAAAATAGGCTCCCAACGAGATAACAGATATGCAAGTACTTTTGAGATATGCTTTATGCTACATATATATTTTGTAAGTCATCGTATTTTTAAGTCTTGTCTATAGTAAATTACAAACAATGGAATATACTTAGTATTTTAGCATAAATAGAAATATACAAATGATTTGTATATGGTAGATTATATAGGTAAATAAAATATGTAATGAGTTGGAAATTTATTAAACTGTGTGAAGTTTAATGCATTGTGAATGTCTTGTATAAACGGGTGATATAATGATATGACGATGATGTGATAATGTATTAAATTTAAATGAGTGCAATGCACCAGAGATGCTTTAAGTTTTTGCGACCGAATGCATTTCATCAAAAACGAGGTCTTTTAAAAAAATAATTTACACTACGAAACAAAATTTTATCGATGTCCCGTGACACCGCGAGACCCGTAGTTCGTCAGCTATACATAATCACTTTTAACTCTATTTCGTTCGTTCATGTCCATATCCGAGAAAGTGAAAGACTTTGTAATTTAGTACTCCTAAAAGATGACCCGTATTTACCGTTTTGGCAAGAGGGAGAAATAAGTATAGGACCCTTAACTTTTGTGCATTAAAATCTTTCTAGTTATCATGACATATGAAAAAAAAAATGAAATGAGAAAATGATGAGTGATAGTTAGTGGATTTCAAATGGCAAGCATATTGATTAGGAGGATATATTAGAAATAAAAATTAAGAGGATATATGATTGCTCAATTTTCAAGCTATAGGTAATGCAAAAGGTTGTAAGAAGTTCTAAAAGAAAGTAAAAAAAATTTGTTTTCAGTGGACGTACATTAGATGAAAAAATTATTAGAGTTATTGAAAGTTAGTTAAATACGAGCTGTGCTTTATAAATGTGATAATTATGTTTCCTTCAAAGATAGTGAAAGTTGCTAAAGGAGTTTGTTACACTTAACTAGTGGGAGTATCCTGGACTAGATTAAAATACATTAATCATCGAGAGTCTATGATCATATCGAAGGCGGTCGGGAAATGGGCACGGAAAATGCGGCAAGGTCGGTGTCTTTGTCGGCCTACGTAGACTCGGCCGTTGATGGCCTCACAAAATGATCAAGACTTTCACGTGGCGTTCTTTGAGACATGCATAAATATTAGTCATCATGGGCGGTTATGTGTGATTTTTGTTTTACAAGTGAAATGAAAAGCGAGCTGTGCTTTATAAATGTGATACCTATTATGACGATTTACGTAGTTGCAACGAGCTACCCGTGGATATCCTCAGACGAGAAGAAGAACAACGTGTCGGAAGAATGAGACATTTTTTTGGAGATTATTTAGTGTGTGTTTTTTTTATATGTAAAAGGGTAATTATTTTTTTAAATGTAAAAGATAGTAGCGCTCCAACGAAAGTGCTACCCGAGCTACACTAAAGCCCAACCCGACTCCACTCCGTCCTACCTAAGTGCTCAAATTTATTATGATTACTTGAACACCTAGAAAGTTCAAAGTAGAACAATTCTATATCCTTTCAAGTACGCCATTTCGTGAAATAAAAATAATAATAATAAATACTCCCTCCGTCTTAAATTTATTGTCCACTATTGACTTTTTTAGTGTATCTTCTTCAACTTTGACCATAATTATTTTTGTTTGAGTTATATAATACTTAATGAAAAATATATGAATGTATTGGGTTTTAAATGTATTTTCAGTTGGTATAATTTTCATCAAGTATTATATAACACAAATAAATATATTAATGGTCAAAGTTGAACAAGAAAGACTGGTCAAAGTCAAAGTGGACAATAAAAATGGGACGGATGGAGTAACATGGTTAAAAATTTATTAGTATGTAGTATGTATATCAGTATATGTACACACAGCTTAAAACTTTATTACATATGAGTAATAGCTAGGCCTGAGTCTAGTTTGAGACGTTGTCATGAAGCTTTTTTTTTTTTTTTTTTTAAATGTTACATTGGTGCTCGTTATTTAAGGCAAGTTTCAACTGATCTTAAATCATCATGCACATATATTTCAACTGGTAATTGTACTCCGCCTTAACCTTTTGAGTTTTGAGGGAGCACAGCACACATAAGTTTACACTGAGATATTCATTTAAATATTACTCCCTAACTTATATACTTTAGCTTTTTTTAAAAACCCTCTACATCATTGAGATGATAATATAGATCACTCCCATAAGTTTCGTACTTTCGTTATTGTGAACTGCTTTCTCTAGTGAAAAGGGAAAAATGGCTCTGAGTCTGGAAAGAGGCAGTGCAAATCGAGCCACCATGTTCATGATGGTTGCACTGGTATGGCTAATGGTTCAATCTATAGAACAAGTGGATGCTGCAGTCTACACGGTTGGAGAGTCTAGTGGCTGGTCCTTCACCTCCGAGAGTTGGACTAAGGGAAAGCGGTTCAAGTCAGGAGATATGCTCGGTAATTTCAATCTTAACTTCTATCTCAGCAAGTGTTGAAAGGTTAATCTGTTTTTCTATGATTAATGCCATATAACAACATGTTTAGTAATTCTGGCATTTTCTCTTCATTACAAAGTTCACCTAAATTTCATATGCCAAGAAGAAATATAAATATATACTGTTCGCTGTTTTTAGCATTAACAGATTTAACGTCAAAAGAAAAACCAGCAGTATTTGTAACATGTTTCTCTTGAATGATTATTAAATATTATGAAATAATGTTAGTACTAACTAGGTAAGCAACGATGTACCGGTCAATTATGCTAACTTCATAGACTCATAGGGCGTTAGGACTTGGAGTCTAATTAATTTAAGAATTTTTAAAGGGAATTCTAAGGTTGTATATCTGTATTCCCAAAAGTTTTAGCATTGCAGTAAGAATCATAAACTCATATGTATTTCTAAATCAAAAATATACAGTACCTAACATTTCTTTCAGGCCTAATGACATGAGTAACCATGAATCGTCAGCATCTATTATGTTTTTGTATTTATCACTTTATGAAATATGCAGTATTTAACTATGATTCAACAATCCACAACGTGGTGGCTGTGAACAAAGGAGGCTACAATAGCTGCACTGCTCCAGCAGGTGCGGCAGTCTATAAAAGTGGTAAAGACCGTCTGAAGCTGTCCAAGGGAGCCAATTTCTTCATATGCAATGTTGTTGGCCACTGCCAGTCTGGGATGAAAATCGCCATAATAGCCGCCTAGTCCAATGCCTTGTGTTTATTAATAATAAACAGTTTTGTGCTTGTTATCCATTGGAGAATCTTTGTTTGATCTTGTACTAATGAATCAAATGTAATGTTTTAAACGATCTTGTTTTAAAAAAGTATTTCTGTCTACTTCAGTTTGATTTTTAATTCAACAACCAAACTTTATGCTTTTAAATTAGCAAAAAAAAGGTTAAAAACACCTTCTATGATGTTTTTTTACTTGCATTGATTAGCAAATATACTTGCAGGCATCTGTATTCTCTTAGATAATAGGTACACTAGGAAAATAAAACAAAACATGGCTTTCTAACATCTTTACCTATGAATACTACATAGTTTTTGTAACACATAAAATATTACATAGTTTTTATAAATAAAAGTAAAAATAACTTTAGCAGGGTTTATATTCCCTAAATTTGAACCAAAAAATACTCTTCATTTTCATATTCTCATTCAATAATTTTAGCCATCATGGACAGACCACAAGAAGAGCTGCAATTCTTAGGCCTCTTTGGCATATACAAAGAGACCATTAAGACAATCATATCATGGAGAAAGATCTTCACTCAAATCTCCCTGACCTTCATTCTCCCTTTAGCTTTTATCTTTCTAGCTCACATGGAAGTTTCAAATCTAATTTCGAGAAAAATAATGCACACAGATTTTCAAAAACACATAACTCGTCCAGGAACCCTGCGTTACAACAAACTTACAGATGCCTTAAGATCTGAATGGATTACATATTGGATACTCAAAGCCACCTACTTCACCTTTCTCATCGCCTTTTCGCTACTCTCTACTTCTGCCGTTGTCTACACGACTGCTTGCATTTATGCTTCACGCAATCTTACATTTACTAGTGTCTTTAGCGTTGTCCCAAAGGTCTGGAAGAGGCTGATTCTCACTTTCTTGTGTGCGTTTGTGGTTTTCTTCATCTATAACATGCTTGCAATCTTGGTGGTAGTTTCCTACATGCTCCTTTTGCCTGACAACACAATTGGTGTCGTCGTGTTCCACATTATGCTGATTTTGTACTTCATTGGGTTTGTTTACATAAGCATAATTTGGCAGATGGCTTGCGTTGTTTCAGTGTTGGATAGCTCATATGGGGTTAAAGCTATGATGAAAAGCAAGAATCTGATTAAAGGGAAACGATGGGTGGCAATTTTTATTTTCTCGAAGATACATTTATCTTTTTTCGCGGTACAAATTATATTTGAGCTATTTGTTGTGTATGGGCACGCGTTGGGTGTTTGGAGAAGGGTAGGGTTTGCGGTATTGTGTTTGTTAGTGCTTTTGAAGTTGTTCCTCTTTGGCTTTGTTGCTCAAACAATCCTTTATCTCGTCTGCAAGTCATACCACCATGAGAATGTTGACAAATCAAGCTTGGCTGATTTCCTCGAAGGTTATCTTGGTGACTATGCAGCTTTGAGTGCAGATGACAATGTTCAACTAGGGCAAACCCATGTTTGATTGGATTTCAGAATAGCACAATATATAACTTGAAGACCAAACTATAATATATTATTACTTGTTAAAATATAATGATAATTGTTGTGAATAGTGATACCGGATTGAAGAAAACCCGCAACTTAAATATGAAATACTATAAAAAATGACACATGAATTTAACATGGAAAACCCTAATAGGGTAAAATACCACGGGTAAGAAAAGATACATGTCACTATGTAGAATTTAGGAGTTACACATACTCTATTACACTAACTCTTTAACTAACTCACAAACATTTTATTAGACTTTGCTATATGAAATGACTTTATTAGACTTTGCAATATGAAATGAGATGTGATGTAGAATGAGGCAAACTCCATTGCCTTTTATAGGCCACATTTAGAGCCAAATGAACCAAGAGCTACAAGCCTTTTATTTTATTCAAGAGGCAAATACCTTTTTCCAAAGAGTCATTACCCTTTCATATCTAACGATCTCTCACTTGAAGATTCGATTGAAACTCAATCAATCTTCACACTTCATCCAACCTTGTCATTTTTGTTGCTTACGTTTCTGCTAGGCCACATGAGGACCGACGCCATATAAACTTGTCACAGTTGATTGCTTTCGTCTGATAATCTGTCACATTATCATCAGTATGAATTTTCTGCATATTTACAGTTCCTTATTCCACTTTCTCACGAACGAAGTGATACTGAACTCGTATTTGCTTTGTCTTTGAATGAAATGCTAGATTACTTGCAAGATACAAGGCGCTCTGATTGTCACAAGATAGAGTAATTTTCTCTTGTCTGTGCCCGAGCTCTTCAACAACATCTTCAATCATACTGCTTCTTGCTAGCTTGAGAAGCTACGATATATTCTGCTTCTATTGTTGACATGACCACAACTGACTGCAGTTTTGAAACCCAGTTTACTGTTCCGCCAGAAAGTGCAAAGAAATAGTCAATGGTTGATTTGCTTACATCAAGATCACCTGCATAATCAGAATCAATATATTCTTTGACAGTAAAATCTGATTCCTCGAAACATAATGCAACATCTGAAGTTCCTTTAATGTATCTACGGATCCTCTTCACAGTTTCCCTAATGCTCTCTTCTAGGTTCTACCATGTACCGACTCACTACTCCTACTGTATTAGTCTTGTACAAATCATCGTGAACATTAAATTTTCGACTGCTAATGCATACGGCACTCGAGACATCTCAATCCTCTCTTCTTTACCGCTAGGACTCATCTTGGAGGATAACTTGACATTACTAGGAAACAAGGTTGATATTGGCTTACAATCTTTCATATTGAACTGTTGCAAGATTTTCTTTAAATAACTTTTTCTGTGAAAGCCAAATCCTCCTACTAACTTTATCTCAGTGAATTTGCATCCCCATAATCTTGTTTGCGGGTCGAAGGTCTTTCATCTCAAATTCCCTAGCCAGTTGATCATTCAGTTTACTAATACGATCTTTGTTGGGGCCTGCTACCAACATGTCGTCAACATATAACAACAAAATGATAAAATCATTATTTCAAACTTCTTGAAATATGCACAAGGGTCTGCATGTAGTCTGCTATATTCAAGGATCCTGATGAAAGAATCAAATCCTTCCACCACCAATCTTGCACGATATCGCTCCACTTGATCTTCACCGTTTCTCTTGTTTTATACACCCATTTATTTCCAAATAAGTTTCCTACCTCTTGGTAGTGGCATCAACTCTCATGTTTTATTCTTATGGAGAGCTTCAATTTCTTCTTGCATTTTTGCATCCATAGCGATGCATCTAGGATATTCAATACCTCTTGAAGAGTTGACGGCTCTCCTTCATCTATAAGAAGACAGTTACAACGTTGCTCTCCATAACATAATACGAGTGCCACATTAGACGTTTTCTTTCACAATTAAGAGTACGGATCGCTGGAGCTTGAGACTCATTTGTCGCATTCACTTCATGCTGAGGTGCAGTATCATTTTGTTGAAATTGCTTTTCCATTTGTATTGAAGTAGTTTCTTTTGTTATGCTATCATCTTCTCCATTATCTTGAATCTTATCTTTTGTAAGGACAACATCTTTGCTGGCGACTACTTTGTGGGTTGTGGGGTCCCACAAGCGATACCTCTTTACTCCGTCAACATATCCTAAGGCTGAGCAAAATCAACCAAAAACTAACCCGACCCGACGAACCGAGCCGAATCGGGCCTAACCTGACCGAACCGACCTTATTCGGTTCTGTTTTTGGTTTTGTATAATTTAAGGTTTTATTCGGTTCGGTTTTGGTTCCGATAGGTTTTACTCGGTTCACGTTTTACCCTTAATTGTTTTTGGTTCGGGTTGGGTTTGACCCGTTGCTTAGCTCTAGCATATCCCAAGAACAAGCATTTTCTGGATATCGGATCCAACTTTGTAGTATTTTGGGTATTGTACATCATGTGCACCAAAACTTCCAAATATATGAAGATCTGAATAGTTTACTGGCTTTCCTGCCCACATTTCCATTGATGTCTTCAACTCAACTATAGTTGAGGGTGAATGATTTAGTATATAACATGCAGTATTAACTGCTTTTGCCTAGAATGATTTTTCCAACCTTGCAGTTGCCAACATTGCTCTTGCTCTTTCTAACAAGATTTTGTTCATCCGCTCTGCCACTTCATTAAGTATCAAATTCATTACCAGTGTATTCAGATCCATTATATGTCCTCAAACACTTGATCTTTTTCAAGAATTAAGTTCAACCCGCACTTTGTAAACTTTGAAAACTTCAAACACATTAGACTTTTTTTTATTGGGTACATCAAACATCTCGTGGAATAATCATCAATGAAAGATACTTCGTACAAAATACTTTGCTCCTCCTAGGGTTAGAACCGGCCCCCGCCACACACATCAGAGTGAACCAATTCTAGAACATAGACACTTCTAGAATTTGATGTCTTGAGTTTTAGGCGATTCTGTCAGCTGATAACAACATGCTCACAGAAAGGTAAAGAAACCTTTGTGTGGCCAAAAAGTAGCTTTCTTTTAACAAGAATCTCCATTCCATTTTTAGACATATGTCCAACCTTCCGATGCCATGTTACTGTAACATTATGGCTCGGACTATGCGAAGCAACATATGCTTCCACCTCCTTCATTATCTCTCCTTTTAGCTGGTATAAATCCGCAGCCACCTTTTCTCCTCTAATAAGTACAAGCGCGCCTTTTATGATTTTCATGATCTCGTTTTGTATTTCCACCTTTACCAAGATCATGCAATTGTCCTAAAGACAATAAATTCTTCTTTCAGCCTTTCACGTGTCGCACATCTCAAATTGTATGAACAGTACCATCATGCATCTTTACCATGATACTTCCAATTCAAGTGATCCTTAGTTTATGATCATTGCAATTGTACACAGATCTGCCTTCAGAGTTTGATTTATATTGATGAAACCATTCTATTCTAGCGGTCATATGAAAAGTAGCTCCTATATCAAAAAATCATACATATACAAATCTCTTTTTGCCTTCATTTGCAACTGCTGCTTCACAGCACAATGCGTTCCCATCTTCTGAAGTGCTGGCAAAATTTCCCTGAGGATTAGAGGTATTTAAACCCCAAAAATCCTTCTTCATGTTACATGGCTTGCCATATTTGTAGCATTTGTAACTCTTCTTCCTTCCTGGTTTATATTTACCATGATTGTGACTCCCACTGAGGCCACGTTCTGTTGACCTCCCTCTCGCCACCACCAAAGCCTCCACCTGTCTTGAATTGGTCTGCTGTCCTCTCTATTGTTGCGCCTATTTTCTTCTTCCAAAATAGCGGTTGCAACATCATCGAAGACTAGATAGTCCGAAAGTACATTATTGGTTAAGTTGATGATGAGCCAGTCATATGAGTCAGGTAAACGCTGAAGTAGAATTTCAACACGTTCATGTGGCTCTATTATACAACTCAAAGAAGTGACTTGAGAAAATAGAGTATTCAAACTATTGACGTGCTCAGTCACTGAAGTAGATTCTGTCATGCACAGAGCATATAGTTTTGTGTTAAGAAAAATCTTATTGTAGAGTGATTTTGCCTCATACAATCGAGCAACATGATCCCAAATTTCCTTTTTAATTTTCTTTTCCTATATGCTCAAGAAAACTCCATTTGCTAATGCCAGAAGATATCCAATAGCATTTCCATCGTCCTATTTACTATCATCCGTGACATCTACTGGCCTTTCACCAGTTGCAGCTAAACATTTATCCTTTCTTTGGATAGCCTTCATTTTTAGCTTCCACAATGAGAAATTAATCCAATTGATTTTTTAAATTTCAAGCTATAGCTATAATCACAATCTTCTTTACGACAAAACTATTATTTGTTGATAATAGTAACGAACACCTTTTGAGTGAGTATAATCTTACTTATCTTTTGAAGTGGAGGGTCCACTTATTAGTGGCAACCGCAGAGTATACAATAAATAATTATACACAGTTACACACACTCAACCTTAGCTCTAATACCACTTGTTGTGAAAAGTGATACCGGATTGAAGCTAACCTGCAACTTAAGTATGAAATACTATAAAAGATGACGCACGGATTTAACGTGAAAAACTCCAATAGGTAAAAACAACGGGTAAGATAAGATACGTTTCACTATGTATAAATTAGGAGTTACACATTCTCTATAATTACAAAAATAAACACATTAATATCTCTTGTAATTAGGAGATATTACACTTGGGCTTGTTTCTTTTTTTTTCTGGATTAAGTGGGTGGGCCCCTTTCTGTTAATAAGTCTTAATGGGGAGGGGCACCCTTTGGTTTCTCTCTCCATATAGACTATTTAACAGAAAAAGAAACATGTTATATGTGTGGCCGCACCACTATCTCCCATTAAGACTTATTAACATAAAAAAGAAACACCCCCTTAGGGGGTGTTTATTTTTCTCTTAGTGGAGAGGATTGTGGGCCCAGAACACTTAATATCTTTTAATTGAAAGATTCATTAACACTACACTCTCCTTAATAAGTGGCTAATTAAGACCTTCATATTCAGTAAACACCCCCCAACTCTCTAACTAACTCACAAACACTTTAAGAGACTTTGCTATGCAAAATGAGGTAGAATGTAGAATGAAGCAAACTCTATTGTCTTTTATAAGCCACATTGGGAGCCAAATAAACCAAGAGCCACAAACTGGCAAATACCCTTTTCCAAAGAGTCATTACCCTTTCATATCTAACATCAATATGGCAATATGGGTTTTAAGTTGCTAGAAACTAAATTTTTCGGGCACTCAAGATTTGAAAACCCATATTGTGATATTACGCGCCCACTAATTTTAACATTATTAATTGCCATTGCTTGCTATATCGATCAGTAACATTTGTCAACTATTACAATGAACCACTAAGGCTAGACAAGCGTTGGTGTATGACATTGGGTTGCTAGCATCATCTAGCTGTGAGAGCTTAGACTCGACTCAACAACTAAACGAGCTTTATTGACGTTTTCCATATACTATTTTAAGTATTTTCACTTTTTTAGCTAAAAAACGTTCGGGAAAATAAAAGTTCTACGTTGTTTCAAAAAGGTAAAAAGAAAACAAATTTTCAATGAAGGATGTTCAATTTTGGAGCTAACATTTCTTTTCGAGTTGAAAGGCATGATTTCACATTTTAAACCACCTAGACTTTAGATAAGTCTCAGCGATACTTGAACCACAACCAGTTGGTTAATATGCCACTCAAATACCGCTAAACCAAAGTACACTTGGTTCAAGGTTTTTCCAAAACGTACTTGAAAACTTGACAAAATTTAAATACGTTTCATCTAAAACTACTTGCACTTGATTAGTTTTTAAAAAGTTTCTGGAAACCAAATTCGCAGATATATGGGTAAAGTTCAAGTCCGACATCAAATCCATGCTGTTTCTGCAAGTGGCGGGGGAATCATAAAAAAGTTGCCATAATGAACAAAATGTAAGGATCCATGACCAACTGTAACAAAACATCCATACATATGATTCTTAAAATCACAACACATAGATTGATTCAATTTGATTGCATATTCAATATCTAATACAAGTAACCCCAGAAACATCTGAAAACATTAAAATAGCATCATGATAACATTTTTGGATACTTGAAATTCGAATGTCTACCATGATCCCTCAGCACCCACAGTTGGATTCTTAAAAGCAGCAAAATCCCAGTAAGTCTTCAATGAATATGGCTGGGAGATGGTCATACCTTCCTCTGTAATCTTAAGCTATCTGTTGTTTAAACCACCATAGCGTCAGAAAAAGAAAAAAAAAAAGATGTTGAAACATCTAATATACAAAGATGCATGCAAGCGCCAAAATAATGCCCAGCATCCATTTGAATATAGAATGTAGATAAGCAAAAAGAGTAGTAAAAATTGGGCAGGTCAAAACAGATTGGTAGTTAAACCAGATGTTTTGGTATAGTCAGGTTGACCCCAAAACTGTCCAAAATTTTCAAGTTTTTGTAAATAATTATGTCAAAAATGATTAGAAATATTTCAATTTCAGTTATCATCCAAACTTATGATATAAAATGGTTATAAGAGGTTTTATGCATTAAAATATTACAACTTGAAGTCTTGCTCCTTGTTTAACCCATTGGACATTTAAATGCATACAACCTCCTAATCGATACAATTAAACAGTATGAGCGTTATTATTATAATATGGTTTTAGTAATTATAATTAACATAACCCAACCGATTTTGATGCACACACAAAATTACCCATTTTAACCCAAAATCCACACCACCCATATTCACACCTCTACTGAATACATAATGCTACAGATAATTGAAATAAAACAGCATAAAAAGACTCACCTGAACCTTGTTGACAGCAGACCTGTCACGGTATAGAAGGTTGCGCATGCATTTCTCCAATAGTTTGACACCCTCTTCAAAAGTTAAGTCATCCCTCCATTCTTCACGAAGTATTGGTAGGGCAAGGTGATTACCAAATCCAGTGGCAACATGATCATCCTCAAAGTGCACACCAATCATGCTAACCTGCACGTAAACACAAAGAAAACATGAGTTGTCACGCACTCATGTGCCATTTACAATATGTATGGATTCAAATGAACTGATATATGTTAAAATAGATGGAGAAAACCCAGAAGTGAAATAGAAGTGTGGTCCAGGAATTACCGATCCAAGATACTTCTGGCCGTTTTTCACTCCACCAAGTATAAGAGAATTCCATAATGGATCAAATTTGTTCCGGCGATTGTACATGACCCGAGTTAGATAATTGTGCACCTCTTTGGGGCCAAGCGAGTTTCCATCATCCCACATATTGTCGTGCAAGCTGTATGAAACATCAGATACTGCTTAAAACTTATAAATTACAACTTATATTCATAAAAAGTTGGGAGTTTCAACATACATATAAATGGGTCGACTTATGTTAAGTTCTACCAAACAGATATTAGCGTTAATAGAGACAATTTGAGTTAACAGTCAAAATCACCAATGGTGCATTTTCCATGCATATACAACAATCTTTGTATTCAATGCTGACACAATATTTATCCACATTTAATCAAAAAAAATCAGATCAACCCAAGCCTGATAGCCTAAAGGACCAGAACCACTTTTGACAACCTTACACTCACTGCAAAGCTAAGACAGATGAATTTGCCTTCAAGAACTACGCTTAATAAATTATGAGCCACGGATACTTACATGAGTTCATCAAGGTATTTTAGAATTTCCTGGTAATCACTGATTTCCCCGCTTGCACCAAGAAGAGTATGTTTGCCCACCTGCTTCAATCGCTCAATACTCTTATAGCGAATGGTGGATCCATATGACCCTGTAAAAATGTACAAGTGACCAAGCAGTATTAGCAGAATTCAGTACAGGTGATTCCAATGCTACTTGAGCAAATTTTGTTAGGCTGTATTTTCAATAAAAAAATTATCTACACTGCATACATTGTTTCTTGGGAGTTGGGATAGTAAATGATTATGATTCGGTGGCTAACAACTTTAAAACCCGAAGGTAGTACAAAGAAGAACATATACTGGTCTTTGAAATGTGTAATTTGTCATGCAACTTCTTTATATATTTTCAGTTAAGGTAGCAATGCAGAAGTACGTTAAGAAAATAAATAAACATGTTCAAACCAGTAACCAGATCTACTTGTTTTTCTTTCTTTTTTTTTCTTATTATTTCTGTTATGTAGTAGTTTAGGATTTTATAATATATGTTGTATTGAATGTTACTTCGCTTATAACTGGTTAGAATTACCCCCCTGTTAAATAATATTTCTAAATACTGTCTCATAATGGTCTACAGCACATAGATAATTTGGATTATCACCAAAAGGTACAAAACAACTTGCATGTTTGATACAAGTAAAGAAAAACAAAGAAATTCAGATGTCTTTTTAAAACAGCAAATAAACTTCATTCGCATTTGACAGTTGTTATAACAAGAAATTCACGTTTATGTAGTAGAAATAATTAATGTGTTTAACTTTAATGCAGTATACTGCAAAAAATTGCATATATATGTGGTTGATCATTCTTTGAGTTCTAGTTCTGCTACTTGAAAAAGCTCTGGCTTAAAGTGCATTCGTGGTAAAAGATGATTAAAATTTCTCATAAGCAAGAGTTACTTAATTTTTTTTATCAGAATCTAGAGAAACATACTGCTTCTTGGTATGATCTAACTACATCATGCATTTTCTGTCACATTATATGTTGCATAATAATGGCCACTAAAACTTCAAAGTTAAATCGCTAAATGACGTCAACTTGACCTGGTCAAGTTTTAAAGTATATGTAAAACCATTGTATCAAGTTGCACAGCACATCCCTTATCAGATGAAGCACATAGAATTGATAGTAAGCACATGTCAAGTACAGAAGTGGTTCTAACAAGTAACCTATTCATAAGTCAGATGATTTAACAAGCATCTTACCTCCCATGTCAGCAGCCATGAGAATACCATCTTTGTATTTGATCCCAATGACAGATGTACCCGTCACATATGGATACCTATTTCAAAAACAAAGAATCAGCTTATATGGCCACTTCTTTCTACTATAAACAACTTCATGAACAAAATAATAACACAATCAGACAAGTTGCTATCAAAATCTCAAATTATTATTGATAGCCCAAGAAACATAGAAGATTCCAAGAAAATTAATAATATATACCCAACAAATGACTTGTGTCAGAAAGTCCAAGTTAATATTAAATATAAATGTACTTCCATTGTCGAAATGCAAATCTTGCATAGGCTAGACGAAAAACGCCATTTTAGTTTAGCCTGTAGTATGGACTAAAAGCAAGTGTGTGTCTAGATGTTGGATTAAATCGATAGAAACTTGTTACTTTAACAAACATGAGATTTAGAATAGAAAAATTTACAGTGAATAATACAGGTAAAGGGTACATACTGAGTCCTCTGAGAATCTCCTTCTGAGCTCAATAAAGTGTCCATCTCCTACATAAATACAAACCAGAATCAAACGAGATGATAGTAAACAGGAGCAGCTAAATGACATTCATATTCAGTTTTTTCCCAGAAGACTTGATTTTAGTATTCTCACGCCGACAATCAAGCATCAAATAAAGCACTATCTACCTAATCCATTAAACTCGTTTTCCATTACTTCCTCTCTTATACCTTATTCCTTTATGTTAATTAACTTAAGTAAATAGTTTACATTAACGGATTGTAAAGATCAGAGACACCTAAAACTGGATTCTTTACATAAATAAATAATTGCTAGACTCTTCTTTTAAGATTAACGATCTTCTCATGCGTTTACCTAATTAGTAATAAACAAGGCTGGTAACCCAAAACTTATTCTTTTATAAAAGGTTAATAACTCAAACACTAAAATAGCAATCAAAAGGGAAATCATAAAACAGATAGTATAGAAAACAAGAATCAAAATAACTTCAATTAAGAAAACGAAAAAAAAAAAAAAATAGGGATCTTTCAAGTGTACCTGTGTTTGCAATTGCTGAAAGTGAAAGTATTTGTGTGTTTTAGGTTTTAATTCAAAGTATCCTTCTCCCCAAGAAAACTACATTTTCAAAATTAACCCTAAACTTTTTGTTTTTTTTACTAAGGTCCTTTCAAGTTTCTTTAGCAAATGGATGTTCGGACGTAGCATGTAATTTCAAATTCTCAAGTATTTCAAATCTCCAAGGGTTCTAAATCTTGATATTTCAAATACCGTCATGCTTTTGGTTGACTGGAATTCATGAGATTTAAGATATTGTATTATGTTTGGTTTGCAATTAGACTAAAAATTTTAAATGAACTATTTAGATTATCATTTTACGAATATGAGCGTCGCCATATTTGTTTATCAAAATGAACTTTTAACACATGCGATTTTGTAGGCGACTAAAAGTACTATACTTGATTTGCTAGGCGACTAAAAATGGTAAACGACCCAATGTTACTATTAAATACATGACCCATAAAGAAAAGCAATATCACAACCGTAGGATACAAATAGTTAACCTATTTTAAAAAGTCAAATCATCACAATCGTAGGTTACAAATATATCTAAAGAAACATCATAATCCCATATGGCGCAACAAACCGGATCCCACCCAACCCCAACAAACTTCATTTATAATTTGACTAGTGACAGACGAAAATTAAAGTGAGATGGTAACATGTTTAGTTCATTTTGGTAAACAATTGAAAAAATGTTTATATTGGTAGAATGATGATCGGAGTGGTCTATTTTAGTAATTTGTTTTGCAATTATTTTATCTAGACGAATACTCATCAAGCGGCGATGTATAGCGGCGAATAATTATATTTGTAAACTAGTGGTTTTGGTGCGACACGAAGGTTCAATTGGTAGTCATTGCGGAAAATTTATGGGTTAAGCGAAAAATATAAAAGTTTGATATTTAAACAATATTTAAACTAATAAATTAGTGGTAGATGTTGTTACCATTTTTAATTAAGGGTATGTAAAAAGTAAATTGAAATTTTAAAAGATACTTTGGATATAACACATTACTTATTTTTAGGTCATTTAGTGAGTTTTAGTTTGTTTAAGAGTGATCCAATCATCCATTCTAGAGATCACCTTCTACTTAGTCGAAAGAACACATCATATCAAGATGATACAAAGTGTTGTAGTGTTAGTGTAGTGTAGTGTGTCCGTAACATTTGTTACGTACTTGTTGTATCTAGATATACATCAAGTTGTCCATCATCTTGTTTAGTTAGATTGGGTAGATCATTGTGATCTTGTTGAGATCAAGAAGGTCTCGTGAAGCTTGTGTTGTTAGTGTGTAGATCGGGTAGATCGTGTGTAGATCGGATAGATCATGTTGATCGTGAAGATCGGGAGCGTCGGGTTGATCATGTAGATTGAGTATATATCGTGGGGATCTTGTAGCTTGTGTGATTTGCAAGGATCGGGTAGATCGTGTGTGAGATTGGTACTAGCTAGATTAGTACTCGATATTTAGCTTAGTTCGAAAAATAATGTAAGATACATTATATGGTTTTCTCCGCCTAGAAGGGAGCTTGTTGATTAGTGAAGTAACTCTCGAGTTGGGTACTCGAGGAGTGGAGTAGGCGAAGAGGAGCTTTGTGACCGAACCACTTAAAATCATCGTGTCTTGTTTGCGCTTTCCTTACTTATCTCTTTACGTTTATTTTTGCATTTACCGCTTTATGTTAGTTGTGTTTGTGTCATGGCATGTTATATGTCTTAGTTTGTGTTATTGTGATATGCCTTATTTGTTGCTTTATATTCTCTAGCTCTTGTAAGACTAGTAAGATTGTTGTTAACACTTTTCATATTGTGTCACACTTGATCGGGTGTTTGATACACAAGGTTTTAAGTTTTTAAATGGGAGCGTATTCACCCTCCCCTCTACGTTTCTCACAATTGGTACGAGCCACGTCACTCAATTTTTAAAACAAATGGTTTTCAAAATTGAGTACGATCCATGTATCAAATTACCATGATGGGGATAAAATATGAAAAGTATTTAGTTGCTTAATACTTATAAATTTTGTTGATTAAGTATACTTTGTCATACTAACTTGAAGGTTTTCTTAAACCAATAAAATAATAGTGTTTTAAGTGTCCGGTCATGTATTTAGACGATTAGTAAAGTGATGTGGTATATGTCAAAATATACCTTTTCTTTATTAAAACCGACCCAAATAAACCGAAATCGGTCATTAATGCTTAATATCGTGTGTTTCTTGAGTTTATGCATGTGCACTCGAATATCTCAAAATGGACAAAGAAAAGACAAAAGCAGAGAAAAAGAAAAGCGAGCACGGGAAGAGAGTGTGGCAGAAGCGGGAATTGAGTTTTACGGTTTTGGATCATGTTGGGCATATTTTCATCACACACCCTCATCATTGGCATATTTATGATGCGAGATATTGCAACCACACAAGGAGTTTTACTTCTCGAGGGATCTCAAGAAGTTTTGCAATCCTCGAGCGGTGTACTGATCGTTGTAGTGTAGTATTAGGTAAGCCTCGGGTATTGATATCGTTCTCTAGGGGAATAGTGTCGTTGGTGAAGTGTATGTTGAATTAAGTCTAAAGGTGAGGGATGATTATTTTTGTATTTTTATATTTTTATATTTTAAAAATCTCGGTTTTGAATGGGAGGCGGAATTAGTTTCTAGTCAACTAACCCAAACTACTGACTAAACTAAAGTGCAATCTCAAGAGAAGTGGCGTATCTACTTATGATGCATTAATCCTTGCTAGCTATCCATTCTACCTACTTGAATTGTCACATCCTTGTTTTAATTGGTGTGTGTATTCCATGTTTTATTTATAGGGAGGTCTGGGTGGTCCCTAATTCTATGAGCATAAACTCACGCAATAAATACAATGAAAGCCAACTAGTGCACTCTAGGGCTATAGATCACTATTTAGGACGTTCAAGCTCACAACTCGACAATTGAAGCAAGTTTTCCGTAATCTAGTGCGACAACCAATTAAACAAGAAACAATAGGATTCAAGAATTATAAACTAAATAAATTAGACTCTTTGAATTTGTCACACCTTAATGATAAAGATAGATACAAGCATCAATAAGAAAATAATAAGATCTAATCAATTATATACAAGTTTCACACAATCATAAGAAAACACTAGATGAATTAGCCAAGCATAATAATAATTGAAGACATGAATTAAGATAGAATCAACAAACCATTACAAGATGTTTATGGAGTGATTGAAACCCTCTAAGTTGCTGTAAAAACACCTACCTAAACCCTAGAATCAGACTTAGGGTTTAGGGCTTACAAAAAGTCAAGTTATAATGTTATATTTATAGGCAGATTTTCTGTCGGCAAAGGGTGACGGCGTCAGCTCGATAGTGTGATGGCGTCCTGAAGAATTTTTCACCAAACTATAGATTTTCTCGCTCTGGTCGCGTGGGCTTTTGAATTACCTAAATCGAGTTCGTATGCAAAGTTATGGCCAACGATATCGGCTACCGCTCGCATGTTGTGATAGTATTGATCGACCTATACGGCGTCGGTTGAGATGTGTGGCCGTCGGTATTGATGGCGGCGTCGTCGAATCTTGGATCTTAGGAGTGCGGTGTAGATATTGTGAGTGGCGCCTTCCACTGGCGTGGCGCCGTCGATACTGTGATCGAGAATTTCAGCGAGCCGTCGTCGGCACATTCGATCAAATCTTCATAGAGGGACGGCGTCGCCTTTGGATGGGACTATCGGGTTGTTTATCAGCCTTGAGTGTCTTCGATCTTGACTTTGCCATTTTCTTCATGTTTTTACTCCTTTTCGTCCAAATATGCTTCATTCGACATTTTGCTTCCAAAAGACCTAAAAAAAAAGTAAAAGGAGCGAAATTAAGCGATGCGGATATAAATGTGTCGAAATATGGCTTAAATGACCCCTAAAGTGTATGTTTTAAATCCTTATCAAATATCCCTACACTTGGTATTTGCTTGTCCTCAAGCAAATGTGCTTTTGACCAATCAATTTATAAGTTATGGGGCATTAAGCATTTGTTAAAAATAGTGTACAACAAGTAATAGCGCCACAATAGTCATAGCAAGCACATAAATTATATACTAGCATCTCACAAGTGGTGTTTGGATTCTCTCATCTCTCGGGTTTATATGAAATAAAATATGAATGGAAATGGAAGATAAACACTCATTACCTGGCATAGTAGATAGATTACCATAAGCTTGAGAATAGATCAAACCTCCACCGCTTTGGCGTAAGAACCTAGGAACAACTATCTAAGAGGTCTTTACAAGGGTTGTAGCGTTAGGCTTAGGGTAGGGAAACAAAGGGTTTTGTTGGATAGGGGATATTAGTGGTAGATAGTCAAAAATCTTATGTTACAAGCATGCAAAGCGTGGCGTTGCTAAGCCAAGACTTAAACTAGATAACTTGAAACAAAACAAACATAAATTTAAAGACATAAACATAAAGATAGATGTAGGATGGTAGCCCGTGTGTTTTTTTCTTCATTTTTTTTTCATTTTTTTAACACTTGTTTTTTTTGATTTTTTTTTGTACCTTTTACTCTACTATCCTCGATAACATCAAAATATAAGGGATTTATAGAAGCATCCCTACACTTAGTTTTTATTTCTCTAACACGAATTGACCCAATTTGAAAAGATCAAAACACTCTGAGTATTTAATTACGTAGACAAAATTTGAATTGTTTTCCCATTACTCCATAAAATATTACTTTTTACCCATGAGTCCCAATCGTCCCAAAGCGTGTACAAAAGATATGACTCGACTTAGCAACCATGCAAGTAACTAGATAATTGAACTAAGGGTTTAGTAATGATAACAATAATGCACTAAAGATGAGTGCATACAAGGTAGGCTAAGGCGATTTGGTTGTACATTTGGTGGTGGATTGTAAACAATGCTCTTCATTGATATTCCGGAGACCGAAACATCATGAGAACCGCGAAAAGGATAGGCTATGAGGGGTTAACTAGGGGTATCGTGTACTAAAGATGAGTACATCGCAAGGGTGTGGGGTAATTACTCAACCGATGTGGAAGATGTAATTATAATACAGGCTTCAAACAAGGGTTATCCTAATGCCTCTTATCATTTAGTTATTCCTAACTACACAAGTGTAGTCTCACTAGCGATCTCGGAATGCATCACAAAATAAGTTCTAGATTCTATTATACTACCGGTTTTCACTAAGCATTAAATATGAATGCTTTTATTCCTAAAGATCTAGGGGTGAACCTCACATTTTGGGGTGGAATTTGAGTGGTAAACGGTTTTGTGCTAGTCATATAATTCCTATCCATGAGACGCTTTATTAACACTAAAGTTTAGCTCGTAAATGTCATAAAAAATTTAAAGCGAACATTGTCCCCAATGTTCCCAGAAAGCATCAAAGTTATATAATAAAGTTAAGTAAGGAAAAGAAACTAATACTCCCCTGATTAGCTCGGTAGGATATGTTTGAAGTTGCGGTTAAATCCTCTTCCAAGAGAAATGCATAAGTAATAAGCTTCATCGGTATGTGTTTCTTCTTCTTGTCCAATATAACCTGCACACTTATAAGATAACGACAACCCAAAGCATCAAGCCAAACTAAAAAAAATCACAACAAGATGTAATTCGGACTTAGAAATAAAAACAAAAAATAAGATATAATGCTTGTGGAATTGATGTTTCACAGTTTTTGGAAAATTAAGAATGGAAGTTTCCAAAAATTACAAGTTAGACCGAAAACAAAAATGAGAATCTGTTTCCACATTGCTGACGCGTCGGGTTTTAATCCGGCGCCTTAGGTTGTCTTGACAGAAAGGGTTTGGTACATTTTCGGAAAAATTAGGAAAAATTACATCATTAAAACACGAAAAAATTCACGCAAAACATCCATTATGACTCGATACAAGCATTTGACTCTAACAACACACATATATATCAATTTCACTAGTTGTAATTCTCATGTTCATGTTCTTAAAAACTTATGTGATCTTCCCTACACTTATCTTTTGTAAAATACCTTTATATGTAATTAAGACGAGGTTAAAAACAAAATAAAACATTTTCACAAAGTCTAACATGAGAATAAACAATAATGAAAAAGATATATAAACACACAAATAAAAATGAAAAACAAATATGCAAACAAATACACATGGGTTGCCTCCCGAGGCACTTGTTTTGTTCGGTCACGAGATTGACTCTACCATCATTTAACGGATAAAGGGGAAGTTCTCCCTACACTTAAGCTTAAGTGCGGGTGATAGTAGCGATACACACCCTTAGGATGGAGATTTGCCACGTGAGGTGAAGGGGGTGTGTGAATGGCTTCCTTCATCCTAAAACTACGGGACTAAATGGGTTGATGGGTGGGTCGGTTCCTTTTTTGTCTCTTAGATGTATATCTAAGGATGGAAAATTATGTAAAGATTGAGGTTCCGGTTCATCACCACTAGGAAATTCCCTTGAACTAAGAGTAAGGTTGAGACTACAAGTATTCAAACCTATATCCTCTAGTTGCTTTTGGTTCAAAGTTTTTATCTCCATCGGGATTCCTAAAGTCTCTTCTACTACTTCCGGGTAAGTCACGGGCGGTGTGCATGCCTTAAATGATGGTGGGACTTGTGGGATACCTTGTGGGTCTAGACTCTTCACCTTATCCCACCATCTAGATCACTATATGCTCGTCATGTGTTTTGGTGGAATTTAACATAAACATGTTCTTAAGTATCTCAAATCCTCTCTAGCCATTTCAAATTCTAAGTTCGATTCATAGGAATCTTCCTCAATAAATTGATCACTAAGTTCCATTTTCCTAGAGGGTTCATCATGTGTTCGTTGAGATTCAAAGTCATTGATCTTAAAAACTAAGCCTTTTTGTTCAATGTGCTCATGTTGGCTAAATCCTCTGAATTGTTTCCTTAGGTAGTGATGAAACCAAACCTAGTAATTGATCAAACTTATGGTTTAAGGCTTGGTTGCTTTCCACAATATTTTGACACATTTGGTCAGTTTTCCTAAGGGCCTCACTAAAAATAGTTTCTAAACATAGAGATTGTTCATGAGAGTCTATCCTAGATGAAGGCTCATACGATGCATAGGTTTCACTAGATGAGGTATTTTTTGGGCTTGATGGAACTCCTAAGGTGAAATCCTTAAACTTTTTATGAACTTGGTCTCTTTTCTCAAGTTACTCAAATATATCTATATAAGATCCCGTTCTTATAACCTCATCCCACCATCTTGATTGATCCGCCTTAGTAATGTTATATTTTTTCATGAGAAAATCTAATCGCGGATATAGTGGATTCGCATTCTCCATAATGGTGAACGGAAGAGTCAATGGACAAGTTTTAAGAACAAAGGCACAAAGAAAAGACTACAAGAAAGCTAAAAAGAAAAAGCCTCACTTGATAGGAATCTTGTGAGTAGACCTAAGAGAGATAGAAATCAAGCCTAAGCAATAACTATTCCCGGCGTGCATGCAAAATCTTGAGAGATATTGCAACCTCACAAGGAGTTTACTTCTCGAGGGATCTCAAGAAGTTTTGCAATCCCTCGGTTAGTGTACTGATCGTTGTAGTGTAGTATGGGGTAAGCCTCGAGTTGAAATCATTCTCTAGGGGAATAGTGTCGTTAGGCTGAAGTGTATGTCGAATTAAGTCTAAAGGTGAGGGATGATTATTTTTGTATTTTTATATTTTAAAAATCTCGGTTTTGAATGGGAGGGCGGATTTAGTTGCTAGTCAACTAACCCAAAAGCTACTGACTAAACTAAAGTGCAATCTACAAGAGAAGTGAAGCGTATCTACTTATGATGCATTACTCCTTGCTAGCTATCCAATTCTACCTACTGAATTGTCACATCATTGTTTTAATTGGTGTGTGTATTCCATGTTTTATTCATAGGGAGGTGCCGGTGGTCCCTAATTCTATGAGCATAAACTCACGCAATAAATACAATTAAAGCCAACTAGTGCACTCTAGGGCTACAGATCACTATTTAGGACGTTCAAGCTCACAACTCGATGATTGAAGCAAGTTTTCCGTAATCTAGTGCGACAACCAATTAAACAAGAGACAATAGGATTCAAGAATTATAAACTAAATCAATTAGACTCATTGAATTTGTCACACCTTAATGATGAAGATAGATAAAAGCATCAATAAGAAAACAATAAGATCTAATCAATTATATACAAGTTTCACACAATCATAAGAAAACACTAGATGAATTAGCCAAGCATAATAATAATTGAAGACATGAATTAAGATTGAATCAACAAACCATTACAAGATGTTTATGGAGTCCCTCTAAATTTCTGGCAAAACACCTACCTAAACCCTAGAATCGGACTTAGGGTTTAGGGCTTACAAAAAGTGAAGTTATAATGTTATATTTATAGGCAGATTTTCTGTCGGAAAAGGGTGACGGCGTCAACTCGATAGAATGATGGCGTCATGAAGACTTTTTCACCAAACTTTTATTTACTCACATCGGTCGCATGTGGGCTTTTGAATCACCTAAATCCGAGTTCGTATGCAAAAGTTATGGCCAAAACATATCGACTACTTTGTGTGCATGTTGTATTAGTCTTGATCAGCTTGTGGCGTCGGTTGAGATGTGTGACGTCGTCAGATCTTCAGTAAGAGAGATCGTCTGAATCTTGGATCTTAAGCGTCTAGGTAGATTTGTGAGTGACGCCTTCCATACTTTAGGCGTGGCGCGTCTACGTAGGATATAGGATTTCACAAACACACTAAACCATAATCAAATGGGGCGTTCAATATGTTTAGAGAGAGAAAGTTCTAGAGAGAAAAAGGGAAGAGAGTTGGGAACTAGGTGAAAACAAAGAAAAATGGTATTGAAGCTCCAACCCTCTATCTTGGGAGGTAGAGGGTATTTATAGTGTCTTACAAATAAACTACACCTACGTGGATCGGGCATACAGTGGGCAAAGACAGGTCCGTCCTCCGGTGTTACTTAAAAAACTACTTACTAACATATTATGACTATGACTACGAGCTTTCTATCGAATACATATACTTGAGGTGGCCAGACTCTTTAACGACTGAATTTTCTAATTCCTAACAATCTCCCCCTAAGGGAGGTCACCTCAATTTACAATGAATACAAAAAGATATTACATTAGATTGTTCTAGGATTCTTGATTAAGTTCATTGCTCATAAGCTCGTAGTATTTGATTCTTCATGTTCCGCATGTTTGGATAATTTCAAGTGGAGGTCTTTAACTGATCCACGTGATAATGAGTTTTGAGCCAAAGATTCATCATCTAACATAAATCTTACTCATCCATTGTGGTGTTGGTATTATGTGATGTTGTGACATTTGGACCGACATGCTCACATTCTGGATCATGATATATTCTCATCAGAGTAGCGGAAGCTTTTACTGGATCATGATATTTGCAGAAGCATGGAGTGAAAGTATCAGAGTCGTTGAGGCACTTATCATGATTTCTTTAGAGATGAATGTGTGTAGTGAGCATGCTATGGATTGACCGCTTCATTCGATCAATGCAAACGTCGCGCACTCGCATACAACAAGCAATAAAGTGCACGAAAGTGTCTTTGATCACTTTCTGAATTGAGGTGCCACCGGTTCCCGTTGATCAGCAAGTACGCCTGTGATCGTATAATTCGAAGAATTTCCTTGACAGGGTTTCGCAGCTGCTATAGCTGTTCTCAAACCGGAATGTTTCAAAGAAGACAACACGGAGTGAGTGAACCAGCGAATTGAGATTCACTGATTGATGAAAAGAGATTTGAAAAACAATTGTGTATCGCTCAATAGGAATTGTTTTTGCAATACAACGAAGGTTTTAATGAAAATCAATTATCAATCATAAACACCTTTTAATTTTGAAAAATTAGTACACAGTCGATGTGCTAAAGAAAAGAGTTTTTAAGCACAACGACCAGTTTTTTCAAAGGTATCCGTCAATCCATAACCTAAACGGATTGATTCAAAAGATTGAATCGCCCCATTGTTTCTGTTCAGTTGTCACATGTTTGATCTATTGGATAGATCTCACATGCCACCCACCAGGAGCTTGTTTGATGTTGGCTCCAAAAGGCTTTCCATCTTCATTGTGAATATGTTTGCATATCACTTTGATGTTCTGGCAATACCACAAGGATAATGCGTAGGACTCATAAGATATAATCTCTCTTTCCACATTGTGTGAAATAGAGTCTTTGTGAAAGTGTCCTAAAGAGATTTATATGATGATCTCGTGGCTCTAGACTCAATTGCAGTATTTGGTTCCTATGTCGGAGACTAGGGAGAGGGTCTCCTTCTTCAATATCAACAAACTCTAAGAGAAAGTCGATAGATAATGTCGGTTCCCCGTGAGAATGAAACAAGTCCTTTTAAGAGGAACTTGAGTGGTTTGAGAAGTTGTAGTGCAGCTATGCCACTGGGTCCATGACGTCTTGTCTTCAATACAGTGTTACCTTAGTAACCACCAGTAGCATATGAATTGAACCCGGTATTTGTCCTAAGGTTGAATTATCGGAGGGCTATTTATTTTCACCATTTTCACATTCATTCTTTTTCATTCTTCAACCCCTTCAGTGCTTACCGAGACTTCATAACTAGAACTTTATTGGGTTTATTCCAGACTAGTCTTCTCGCCCAGACTCTTCCCATATCTCACATTTCCTTTTTTTCATCATACCTAAGGACTTCTACACTATCTAGTGGATTGTCCCTGGGTAGATCCCTCGGTTCTGGCGGATCATGGGAACAAAACCTAACCTTATCATCCTTATATCACCATGCATAAAGTAAATTTGGTCGGTCTATTTGGTATTGTTCATCTGCCATTGAAACCAATCGAAAACCATTTGAAAATCGATCCATACTGTGATATATTATCAAAGCATTTTGTACCTGAATTATTTTGATATTTTTAGAAAAGAGCTCCCCTCAACATGTGTCATGTATTAGAAATTGTTTTAGCACACGGAAAAGAGGAAGAATTAACTTCTTTGATTACCATTTTCTAAAGATGTCATCATACTTCGAAAATCAAGTAGATAACGATATTGGAGAAGGATGAGGTTTTTCAGTTTGCTTCCCTTAATATGTGCCTCGAGATTTGAAAAAGTTTTGCACATACTAGAGGGAACCTGCACTTAGAGACAAATCAATCACGTTTCAATTTTTTATGGTTTAAAGATGCTCCCCTCAACATGTGCATGGAAAATTTGAAATCGTTTGGCACATGTGGGAGGAAAGTGCTAAACACTTATAAAACCAATTATCAAGTTATCAGTTTAAATCCAATTTAAATCACAAATTCTCCCCCGATCACACTTTCCAAATCCTTTAAGAATTGTGATCTCTATTGATTTAAATTAAATTTTGAGAGCTTTTGAGGAGAATAGTGACTTGCTTTTGAAAAAAAACATTTTTAACCTGATAAGGATCGATTGGACTTTAAACTCCATTGTTTTAAACATGCAAGATTGTCTTTTGAAAACATTAACATTAGCAAAGGTTTTGAATCAACTGTATAAAACATTATTCTTTTTGGATTTTTCAACAATAAACCTTGCTCATTTACGTGTCAATTGTTTGAAAAATGACCCTTCAAAATAACCTTTTTAATTCGAATAAAATCATTCTCCCCCTCAATCAATGACACAAGTTGTTGATTGAGAGATAGAGATTTTGTTGGGAATTATACGTTTGAGTTGATAAGACAAAAAGAATGAAACAAGAGGGACTTAATATGACAAGAAGGAAACCTACAAAAAGATGGAAGGACTTGCTTGCAAAAAAAGTTTTATTTATTAGTCCTTAGTAGAGATTTGTAATCCCTAATCCTCTAGTATATAAAGAGGACATGGGGTGTAGGTTTTAATTATGTCTTCCAAGATGTAGTCGACTTAAAAGTGTGTGTGTGTCCTAGGCGTATAGTCTTGTAAACGCTTCTGGTTATTAGTAGTTCTAGGACGTTCTATAAACGTCTAGGGTTAGTTAGTAGTTAATGAAAAACCTTTAATAATAACATTGATGTTCTTTATTATTCCGCCGCTGTATGTATATGTTATTGTTATCCCTAGTCGAGCTTATAAACGATCTTATCAATTGGTATCGAGCGGGGAGCCTTGATATAGGGATCTACAAGGTTTTTCAAGAAAAGATGCAAAATTTGAAGCCTACAATTTTTCGTATTCTTCATAGGTCGTTTTCAAACAGCGATAACTTTTCTTGAACCGTTGGATCGAGCTAAATTGTTTTCGGTGCATCTCAAGATATCCATCTAACTTTTCACCGAGGGATTGTGAATTAGAGCTCTCAATCAAAAGTTATAAGGTCGATGCCCTGCTGCAAAAATTTCGTAGGCTTCTGCAGGACTGTTTTGAAACGATCATAACTTATTCGTTAACTGTTGGATCGTAACGAAATTTTGGGTGGATGTTCTCTATATATCAATCTAACTTTCTACTGAAGGGATCTTCGACTGAGCTTATGTGAAAGATATATGTCAGGTCGGTTGGTCTGCCTGAAAAGTACTGAACACGCAGTACTGCTATACCCTTTTCAAAGTAATCGTTAGGGTTTTTTACAAAGTATCGCCTGAATTAAAGTACGCCATTGGACGAAAAGTACTTCTTGGAGTTTTTAAAGTAACGCCCATATATTTTCAAAAGCACGCCCGGCAAGTCCATTCAAATATAATGGTTTATTACAAGGAGATTTGGAATTGGGGAAGTCGGCATAATTATTGTTATGGTTTTTGACGACACACACACAGTTATTGCTCACACACAAGGAGTTTGGTGATTTGTTCTTAAAAAGGATTCAAAAAGGCTCGTATTTGATTCTTATGGATTAATTTATTACGAAGAAGGTTGAATATCATTTATTTAATGTTGTAGTTGAGTTTCACTGGTTTGTGTTCTTATCATATAGCTTGATGAATCTAGCAATGTGTGATTTTTCTTATGATGCTCTATGCACACATTGGCTATCACTTAAAGGAGTTACATTGTAGTGCTCAATGTCTCATATTAGTTGAGGATTTTGTCAAGGGATTGCGGTCTACTTATATTTGGTGATTAATAAGTATGGAGTTCCGTGGATAGTACAAGATTTAAGACACAAGTTTGGGAAATTCTACTTCATCAAATTCGTTATACTCGGTTTCTTCACAAGTAATCATTACATAAAGCCTACAGATTTTGAAGAATCATTTGATCTACATGCATCACTCAAAGGGAAGTGTTTGATTTTACTATGTTGATCATTATTACTACGAAGTTGCGTTTCTATTGTTTTGAATCCATTTTTCCTATGGTGCGTAATGGTGGGCGATTTGAAGCATTGGAAGTCTTAGATTGGAAGTATGATATTGGTCGTGGTGGTCAAGATTATTGTTTGCATACGTTCCCTATTTGGATAATAAAAAAGGGAAGAGATGTTTGAGTGCCATGACATGGATTAAGGGGAAGACAAAGGAAGACATACTTGTTTCATTCATGGTGAGATTTCTGATCTCAATTTCTCTACTTCGTCTAGGGAAGTCGTGTTCAAGAATGGTTTTGTCATTATCAACTAGGGGAAGATTGTTGGGAATTATACGTTTGAGTTGATAAGACAAAAAAGAATGAAACAAGAGGGACTTAATATGACAAGAAGGAAACCTACAAAAGATGGAAGGACTTGCTTGCAAAAGAAGTTTTATTTATTAGTCCTTAGTAGAGATTTGTAATCCCTAATCCTCTAGTATATAAAGAGGACATGGGGTGTAGGTTTTAATTATGTCTTCCAAGATGTAGTCGACTTAAAAGTTGGTGTGGTCCTAGGCGATAGTTGTAAACTTAGGTTATTAGTTAGTAGTCTAGACGTGTTCCTATAAACGTCTAAGGTTAGTTAGTGTTAGTGAATGAAAACCTTTAGCAATAACATTGATGTTCTTTATTATTCACAAGGTATGTATATGTTATTGTTATCCCTAGTGAGCTTATAAACGATCTTATCGATTTTGACAGATGATAAGCACAAATGATTTACACGAATAATAGAGTACGAGGTATTTTCAAAGCAATTTAGTTTGCATTAGATGGCAAATATTTTCGAAGAATCATTTGACGGAAAATATTTGGAAAGAAAACATTTGTCTTTTTGGTGACAAACATTTGTTTTAAGAATCTGAGCATGAGATTTGAAAAATGAGATAAAGCATGGCTCTATCCTTACTTTTAAAACGGGTTACTGCCAAATGACAATAAACCACCATTTTTCTCTCCTCATTTTTTTAAAACGACTATGTACATTCAAGAACATCTAAAGACCGTGACATTCTTTGAATGTCAACACAAAGTCCGTAGATGATATCGAATAAGGAAAACATGACAAAATAACAATATTTTTGGAATTTTTCAAGATTTTCTAATTTTTATGGGTTTTTGAGAATTTTAAAATTTTATATTTACTTTTGAGGGTTTTAAAATTTTGTATTTTGCTTTTTGAATAAATATATACAAGAGATAGATGAAGAAAGACCTTTACTCCTCTTCTTCCTCTGAAGACGTTTAAGTGTTTCCGGTTGAAGACTCTTTAGACCAAGTCGCGGGAGGATAAACTCAAAACGTTCTCTAGGAAGAGCTTTGGTGAAGATGTCTGCTAACCGGTATTCAGTCCTCACAAAATAGAGTTCCACCACACCTTTTTCCACTTGTTCCCGAATGAAATGATGTCGAATGTCGATGTGCTTGGCTCTTGAATGTTGAACGTTGTTGCAAGAGAGAGCAATGGCACTTTTATTATCAGAGTACAAAGGGATTTTGTTGAATTCAAAGCCATAGTCAGATAATTGGGATCTCATCCATAGGATTTGAGCACAACAAGATGACATGGCTATGTATTCAGCCTCTGTAGAGGAAATAGAAGTACTCATTTGTTTCTTTGAAGACCAGCTCACAAGCTTATCGCCTAAAAATTGAGCACCTCCGCGTCGCATCGACGAGTGTATCTTGACATCCTGCATGATCGCAATCCGCATAGGTCGTTAGTGAAATACCGTGTCCTTCGGGTACCAAAGACCCATATTGATGGTTCCTTGGAGATACCGAAAGACCCGTTTAACCGCTTCAAGGTGCTTTTTGGTAGGCTTAGCCCGATATCTAGCACACATGCAAACATCGAACGAATGTCCGTTTCTACTGGCCGTGAGGTACATCGGGATCCAATCATACTACGATATTTCGTTTGGTCTACCATGATCCCTGAGTGGTCCTCATCCTGTTTAGTACGCTCTATCATAGGAGTGTCAAGGGTCACTAGAATCAAATCCAAATTTCTTTAAAATCTCATTTGCATATTTAGATTGATTTATAAAAATGCCTCCGGGGCTTTGTGAAATTTGTAATCCCAAGAAAAATGACATTTGTCCCATCATTGACATTTGAAATTTGGAACCCATTTCATTTGAAAACGATCACATTCATTGGGGTCAGTCGAGGCAAAAATAATATCATCAACATATATTTGAATGTAAATTAAATGTTTGCCCGACTCGGTGAACAATGTCGGATCAACTGCTCCTTTGTGAATCCAGTAGATAGAAACAACATAGAGCGTATCATACCATGCCCTTGGAGCTTGTTTTAAACCATAAAGAGCCTTCTTCAAACGATAGACGTGAGTAGGATGTTCTGGATTCACAAAGCCTTCAAGTTGGCTGACGTATATGACTTCTTTAAGATCTCCGTTAAGAAACGCCGTCTTTACATCCATATGATAAACCACCATGTTCTTACTTGCAGTATTAGCCAAGAAGATTCTGATTGCCTCGATACGAGCAACTGGAGCAAATGACTCTTCAAAGTCAATACCCTCCTCTTGACGGTATCCTTTGCAACCAATCGAGCCTTGTTCTTTAAAACATCACCATGCTCATCAAGTTTCACTTTGAAGATCCACTTTAGAGCAATCATAGCAACAACTGGAGCGGTACTAATTCCCATACATCAAGTCGATCAAACTCATGAATTTCTTCTTGCATGGCATTGAACCATTTGTCTTCATTCATGGCAGTTTTGACATCTTTTGGTTCGACCTTAGAGAGTACGGAGTTGAAAAAGCACCATAAGGCATCGGTTTCAAGTTGTTTCCGTGTGGATACTGGACGAGAGGGGTTTCCAATGATGTTGTCCAATGGATGATCATGTGTCCATTTTCTGAGGTGTTCGTGTGGTTGTTGTTGAGGAACTAAAGTAGCAGAGTCGATTTCTCCCGATGAAGATGGTTCGATGATGATTCAGAGCAAATATGTTTTCAAATGGTGCATCTTCGGAGTAGCAAAGGGATTCTCTCCATCAAGGTGCCGAAACATTTCCATGATGTACACTCGATGATTGATGATTTGTTGATGAGATAGAGTGATCAGCAGGCTTCTTGACTTAGTGTCATAGAAATTGAAGGGTTAACTTCATTGACAGGGATAGTAAAGCCTCCGATGATGGAATTGACGATCATTAGCATTTGGCTCGTAGTGTTCATCAAACATTGGATCAAACAATTTCTTTAAACCATCTTCCGATGGAGGTACATAAGGAGTTGCTGGCGAAGAATCGTATACAAGAGTAGAAATGATGGGACTACTTGAAGATGCTGGTCCAGAATGGGTTGTCCTGGAGCCATTGGACCGTCGGCTCATCGAACGTAACGTGAATTGTTTCCATGATATTTTGGGTTTTTTGTTGTAGATTCGGTATCCCTTTTGTTTGGTGCATATCCTACAAATACTCCAATGTCCGCTTTAGCTTTAAGTTTGCCTAAGTCTTGGCCCTCATCAGTTGGATAACACAATGCACCAAACACACGAAGGAATGAGAGATTAGGTTTTCTATTGTGGACAAGTTCATATGGAGTTTTTCCATGATCAGTGTGAATTAGGGATCGATTTTGAGTGTAGCATGCAGTGGCAATGGCTTCAGAAACATTGAAACCTTTGAGTAAATCAACATTGTTCTTGCGGCTTCCACAAGAGTTCGATTTCGCCTTTCAACTACACCGCTCTGAGGAGTTTGTGGAACACTTCTTTGATGACTGATTCCAACACTTTCATAAAACTCACTAAGTCGTTTATTAACAAACTTAGTTCCATTGTTCTGCTCGATGATTCGACAGTTTTGTTAAGTCGAACCTAGGTGTTTGATAAGTTTGATGATGATATCCGAGTTTCATCCTTTGTCCTTAAGAACTTAACCCGTGAATCGAGTAATCATCAACCACAACTAACACATATTTCTTCCCAAAGATATTCTACACTCTCATGGGTCCACATAAATCCATGTGAATTATATGAAGAACTTCTGTAATGGAGTTTGTAGGTTTGGGTTTGTGGGCATACTTCTTGCTTTTTCCTAATTGGCATGCTGAACAAAGATGATCCTTTTCATACTTTAGTCTAGGTAAACCAACAACTAAGTCCTTTCGAGAGATCATTGCCAAGTTCGTGATTGGACGACGATGCCATAACCATGACTTTGTTTTCAAAGCCTTTGACAACAAGCAAATTGGAGAAGACTTCATCATATCTTCGATAGAGATGGTGTATAGATTTGAACCACGAGTTCCTCTTAAAAGTTCTTTACCATCAAGTTCTCTAACGAAACAAGTATGTTTTCTGAAGGCCACTTCTAGATCAGAATCACAGAATTGACCGACAGAGAATAAGTTATGACCAAGACCTTCTACGTAATATACCCTGGAGATAACACTATCACCGACAACATAATCTCCATAACCCATAATTGCACCGAAATGATCGTTCCCGAATCTAACAATCCCGATGAATTTGCTCACGATTCATGAGCCATGACCGACTCCATCATATGCTTAGAACGGCCGACTCCGGTAACATAGAACGAGTTGAACGATCAGCTGAACAACACATACAAGAATGGATAATCGATAATTGGGAACCCCATGCAAAATGGGTTCCACTTGGTTAGTAATAGATTGGAACACCCACATCGAAGTAGAAACAATGGAATCATCGAAAATGGATGCGCAAGCATGTCCGTATTTGACCTATTCAAATATGTTCACTTCTTAAGGGAATAGTTCTACCAGTAGGCATCCATTTTCTAGTGGGCATTGTCTTAGAAAATTGAGGGCAGAACTCATTAACCTTATGGCCAGAAGGTATCCATTGATAACCTATTTACTAAATTCTTCCCGTGGTTTCCACTATTTTCTAACTTTCTTTCGCCTTTGCCTTTTAGCCTTCTTAGCTTGATTTTTAACATTAACAGTTTTAACGGGGCATTTGACAAAGATTAGACAAAACATTCACACCATATTCATGATTAGTAATGTAAATCAAGCATCATTACATGGTTTGCAGATAGTAGCATAATTCGAATTAATTACAGACGCTATGGCTAATACTAGAATCAACACGATTCGTTTTTTTCAACTCAAACATAAAGTTCTTAGGGTGGTCTTCTACTCTCTTCCAATGCACATTTTTAGCTTGCGAGGTCCTATCTTGTTTGGTATTGCCTGAGGCTTTGACCGCTTGCTCTTATGTCACCGATTACCCTGTAGAGGAATTATGGGAACATTAGTTGGTTGATCTACTTTTTGCATTCCGAACTAGATAAGTGGGATCTAAACTACTTGAGGGCACATTAGTGTTCACTTTCTTAACACTGGGCATAGAATGGTTTGTATTCTTGGTACTAGGCATAGAACAAGGCATCATAGCTTTACATTTCGCACCTAAGGATTTAGGACATGTTGCAATTAAACATTCTAGCAGCTCCTGAGATCGCTTGGGCTGAATGCATGCAAACCTAATTTCACTATCAAGAGGTTTATTAATGAAATCCTCTTCCACAATCTCACGGAGACATTCTAGACTATCCTTAAGGTGAGCGAAGTAGTTATGAAACACAAGTTCATTATTCCTAAGATGAGGAGGAATGTATTTAACAGTCACAGATATTTGTACCTGAGATGACTTTGATTCAACATTCTCATTAAAAACAAGTGGCGCTCTTTCCCTGCTCTTCTTGATTCTCAATTTCTTTTGTAAAGACGTTATTTTTTCGTTGTTCTTGTCACGAGTGACTTTCATTTATTCATATAACTCTTTAAGAATGTTTAACTTTTTCATTTTCTTCTTGAAAACTCACGTTTTCTTTTTGTAAAACATTAACTAAGTTTTGAAGATGAAAAGTTTGAGAATAATGAGAATCTAAAGGAGGAGGAATTTGGGAGCAGCCACATTGTTCTTTTCACCCTTTAATTGAGAAATTTGGGCTTTCAACTTTCTGATCGTGTTACAATGAGCTTGAATTTGTTCGTCATGTTTGTTTATCTAAAAATCACATCAAACTCTGGAACATCTGAGGATGTCTTGATATTTGAGGTTTTGACATTTTCTTTAAGATGTTGATATTTTAGTTGCAAATCAAAATGTTCAACTTCTAGTTCAGAAAGATGTTTTACCAAATTATCATGATCAGATTGATCAATTTTCTCATTTAGTTCAGAGTTTTTGTTTTCAAGCTCAATGACACGATCATGGGAAACTTTCAATGCAATAGATAATTCATGAAATCGAGAAGCAGTAATAGAGTGCTTAGTAACAGTATAAAACACATCTTGAGCAACACAACTCGAAATCAAATTCTCATTTAAGATATGCAAGTTCTTCCTTTCAACTTCATTATATTTGAGTTCCTGTTCATAATCATTGACCTCAACAATCATTGCATCAAATTCCTTTTCCATTTCTTTAATATCTGAATTTATCCCTTTTGAAGACTCTCAAATTGACCTTTTAATTGTTTGAAGAAAATCATGACCTCAGTTAAATAACATTCTTTAGTTTGCTCAAAACCCTTTTCCCCCTCAGTTATCCCTGTAGGTGTGATTCTCTTCTTACATGTTTTTTCAAAATCAACAAACAGCTGATAAACAACATACAGGCTGATTAAGGTCTTGCTATTAGTGGCAATAGATCTAGGAACTAGATGCATTGGTGTATTAGGAGGATACACAGTTGCCTGAGGGAATTTCCTACAAGGGGGATTCTTATCAACAAGATTTTCAACTTTTTGCATATCCATATTGATAAGGATTTAAAAAGTACCTTTTTGAGGGGTCGTTTAAGCCCTTATTTGATCACTTTTGTATCCGTTATTGCTTAATATCGTTCCTTTTCACTTTTTAGGTCTCTTGAAGGAAAACTGCTGTAATGGCCCTTATTTGGACGAAAAGGCGCGGATATATGAAGAAAATGGCCAAAGTCAAGAATCGAGACACTCAAGCTGCTCAATTACAAGGGGACGGGCCATCGCTAATCTACGCGACGCCGTCGGAGGAAGTGTGACGCTCGAAGAGAAATTGCTAGTTTTGGAGGACGGCGTCGGGCTTTAAAAGAGTAGGCCGTCGCAACTCGGACGGCCTAGATTCAATCCAGACGACGTCAGAAGCTAAAGAGGACGGCGTCACAAGCATAAGGTGACGCCGTCGCAAGATTAACTGGGCCAAGACGAAACCCTAATGACGGCGAACGACGCGTCACAATATAATAAGCACGCCGCGCACATGTAATCTATATATAGAATCCAAATTTTTAGTTTTAGGAAGTAGTCTTTGGGTAAACTTTTGGAGTAAAACCTAAACCCAACCAAGGTCGTATTTTAGGGTTTTAAACCCTATCTTACACCAAGATAAGTTGTTTACTTCATTAATTTAATTATGTCTTCAATTATTTGTGTGTATGCTTGCATGTTCTCCATGTCCGGCTAATTTACTTGTGTGTTTGCTTAGGGAATATGAAACTTAATTATTGAATATTGATTGGTTGTTTCTTATCTTAGTTGATTAATGATCTAGTAATGCGATAGGTCATTCGTTGTGTACTTAATGCTTGATTAATTTTTGTGAACCTTAGGTTATAGCACTATGAGTTGTTGTAAGCTAAACTATACAAAGAGGCCTTAGAGTTAGAGTTTATCATCCCTAGTGGGTTTTGTAGACGAGACCCTTTGTTAACTTCAAAGAGTAGGAGAAACGATACCCTACAATTTTAGACACACAACGCAACTAAGAATAAGGACGTGACAATTCAACCACCAATAGGATATTAAGGAGTAGTAAAACCTAAGTAAACACATCTTTAAACTATCATACGAGCACACAATAATTAGACATAGACTACCACCACCTTAGTTTAGATAATTAGATAATAGTAGAGTAATCGGTAGAAATACCAACCCCCAAATCCAAACCCCGAGATTCGTACTTTTCCTTTTCTAAAAAGCATAAAAAGATAAAAAATAATCTTCCTCAACCCCAACCTTAGCGTAGTAACTTCTCACTAGCATTCCTATTCCCTAGAGAACGATATCAATTCCCGTGGCTTACCCTAATACTACACTACAACGATTAGGTTCATCGCCTAGGGTGTTGAAAAACTTGCTCGACGAAAAGAAAGTTCCTTTGACCCGAACTGCGTAAGCGTCAAGTTTCCGCTGCCGGGAATAGAATAGCTAGTTAGTAGTCCACCTTGTTTAGGTTTCTTTGCTTGATTCCTATCAAGTAAACTTTTCTCATTTTTAGCTTCCTTTAGTCTACCCTTCTTCGTGACCTTTGTTCGTAACCTCATCACTTTTCATCATGGAAGGTGAAAACCCACCTCAAATCATTGTCCGCCAAGAGACCACTCTTGGTGAATACTCGAGACCTAGCCACCTAGGCTATAGGAACACCATTGAGCTTCCCGACCAAGCCCAAATTACGGCCCTGCGATCCGACACCATCCGGTTGGTGCAAAATGGATGTGCATTCCATGGACTTCGCTCTGAAGATCCTAATCAGCATCTTAAGGACTTCCTTAAAATTTTTGATTCTATTGACCTTGATACTACTCTGGAGACCACGCGTCTGTGTTCTTCCAATTTTCTACGGACCAAGCTGGTAATTGGCTTGAGCGACTTTCCCCGGCCATCTCAAGTTGGGATGATCTCACCACTCGTTTCCTTGCTCAATTTTTCCCACCGGGGAGAACCACAAAACTCAGACGAGACATCTTAACGTTCAAAGAACTTCAAGGTGAGTCTCTCCACAACGCATGGACTCGATTCAAAGATTCACTCAGAACCCTCACCATGGCATTGACCTTTGGCTTCAAATCCAAATCTTCTATGATCATATCGATTTCATCACTTGACGATCCATAGATCGTCACCGGGTGGAAGGCTAGCGACTTTAGTGCGCAGGGAATCTTGGAATATTATTGAAAGCTCGCGATCAAAGCTACGAAGATTGGAATGAATCTCCTGTAACCACTGTTAAAATGGTTAATGCCCTATCAACTCGTCTTGAATCCCCACATCACCGGAGCAATTGAGTGCTATTGAGAGAGGGATTGATTACCTTATGGAAAGGCGTAAAGCTCCCATGCACATCCCTCATGAAGAGGTCAAATCCGACAATTCCACCCACCACCTAACACATTTTTCAGGATCCCCAAGTCGTGAGCAAAACATCGATTCGGAAGGCGCCTCATTTACTCTTACCCAATACCACTCTCACCAAGCTTTAAGGAACAAATGAGGGAATATATGGCAGCTCATATGGAAAGATTAGCCAAATTCGAAGAGGAAGTTTATAGGCAGAGAGAGGAAATGCAAGCAAAAATGACGGAAATGATGAACCTGGTAGTAGAATATACCAAGACGAAAGTCCTCGAAAAGGTATTAGTAAGAAGCAACGATTGTCCTCCCACTCGATGTTAACGCCATTTCCATCATGCCCGGAGGATGGAAAGGTTGAGGTGAAAAAGACTAAGGAAAGGAAGGAGGAGGAGGGCAAACTTAATGATGAGCCTGAGACCATTGAGTACTACCTTATGCATGAAATCAATAGAAAACAGTTAAGCGAACCAAAAACAACTTTAGATATAATGAGGTTCTTAGGGAAGCCCCTGAAGGAAAGATGACTAAGGAAAGTATGACGCCTGCCGGGACTCTCTGTATGAGTTGGTTCTAAAAAACCATTAACAAAAATGAGACACAATGGGAACTTCGTGATCATGTAGCATAGGTGATATTGATATGAATGCCTTAGTCGGGGACTGATGTGAACATAATGCCATTATCAATCTATAATCAGTTAACTAGGGAGAAACCAACCAAGACCGATCTTAGACTTTCTTTAGCTAATCACACATATGTTTACCCCGTAGGAATCACGGTGGATGTTCTAATAGAGGTAGCTAATATCGTTTATCCTAAGGGAGTGATCATAGATTGAGGAAGATAAAAACGTGCCTCTCATTCTTGGGACACCATTTCTGGCCACCGCCAAGGCAACCACCAAATGGTAGAGGCATCATGGTGCTTAAAAGCGGAAAAGGGTACGCTAGGATACCCATCATTCCAAGATATCCTCTTAAGATCATGGAAATGATTACGGGTGGAAATCCACAAGCCCCTGGAAAAATTGTTAAGAAGAAATTTAATGATTGGGAAAAGGGGCTAGGGACTTTATGTGGGATTATATGCAAAGTTGTGGAAACCCGATAAAGTTAGAAATAATCCCACTGATACCAAAGGCACAAAGGAGCCCTAAGGAATTCCTAAAAGGAGAAAAGTACTTTTGTAAATCTCGGATAAGGGCATTACAAGGTAGAAACAAACCAAGATGGTTTGCCTTTCACATGATGGACACTAATCTAAAGGATAAAACCGTCACCATAATAGACGACGTTGGCAAGGAATCCACGTAGCATACAAAGCGCATACACTCTTTCGACGATGGAAAGAAGGAAGGAGGTGGGGTAATGAAGTAACGTAGGACACGACTACAAGTCTAGCTACAAGACTCTTAAATAAAGAAAAGCGCTTCGTGGGAGGCAACCCATGTTTAATTGTTTGCTTGTTAGTGTCATATATCTTTTATTGATTGTTTATTCTCATGTTTAAATTTGTAAAAATGCTTTATTTTGTTTTTAACCTCGTCTTAATTGCATATAAAGGTATTTTACATAAAGGATAAGTGTAGGGAGGATTACACACGTTTTCATAAGAAACGTGAACATGAGAATAACAATTGATTAAAAGATATATTTGCGTGTTTGTTCGAGTCAAATGCTTGTATCGAGTCATAATGGATGTTTTGCAGGAAATTTTTCAGATTCTAAAGATATAAATTTTCGAATTTTTTCGAAAATCGCACCAGTTTTGGAGGACGGCGTCGGGATTGCAACCGAGCGTCAGGAAAGGAATAAAAACATCAGATCACTTTTTCTCGTTTTTTGAGCTACTTAAAATTTTTGGAAATTTCCAGGTCTTAATTTTCTTAGAAATTCCGTAAACATCCATTCCACAAGCATTATATCCTAGTTTAAATCGAATCTTATATATTATTATCACGATTTTTACGCTACGAATGTTTCGTTTGTTTTCTTCAAATTAAGTGTGCAGTTTTGTTTATCAAGAAGAAGATACATAAAGTTGGAGGAGTTTTTCACGCATACATTCTTCTTGGAAAGGATTTAACCACTACCTCACACACGGATCCTAGAGCTAATCGGGGAGTACTAGTTTCTTTCATTTTTAATTACCTTCTTTTATCATAACCTTGATACTTTCGGGGAACATTGGGGACAATGTCAGTTTAAGTGTAGGGAGGGAAAACAAAGCGGAAACTTTGAAACTATGCTTATCCTTGATTATTTGCTTTGTCCAATTGCACTTTTGTAATAAACCATGAGAGAATGTCGGTTAGGGTAATTTTGGCACCAAATTTAAAATTTTTCATAATATATAGAAGTGGGCCATTAGTCTTAACAAAAGCGTCTCACGGATAGGAAGTTATATGACTAGCAAAAAACCCTTTACCACTTAAATTCCACCAAAAATGTGAGGATTGCCCTTAGATTAGTAGGAATTGAAGCATTCATCTTCAATGCTTAGAGTGTGAACAGGTAGTATATTAGATTCTAGAACTTGTTTTGTGATGCATTCCGAGATCGCTAGTAAGACTACACTTGTGTAGTTAGGAATAACTAAATGATAAGAGGCATTAGGATAACCCTTGTTTGATACCCGTAATATAATTACTTCTTCTACATTGGTTGAGTAATTCCCCCACACCTTTTCGTTGTACTCATCTTTAGTACACGATACCCCTAGTTAAACCCTCAGAGCCTATCCTTTTCGCGGTTCTCATGATGTTTTGGTTTTCCAGAATATCAATGAAGAACATTGTCTACACCCCACCCCCAAATATACACCCAAATCGCCTTAGCCTACCCTATATGCACTATCTTTTAGTGCATTATTGTTATCACCCTAAACCCTTAGTTCAATTATCTAGTTGCTTGCATGAGTTGCTAAGTCGAGTCATATCCTTTGTATACAGTTTTGGGACGATTGGGATTCATGGGAAAATTTAAAGTTTTAAATGACTAAAAGGGAACGCCAATTCCCTTATTTATGTAATAACGTTACTCCAAGTGTTTTGATCTTTTCAATTCGGGTCATATTAGTGTTAGAGTAATAAAAACTCAAGTGTAGGGATGTACTATAAACCCCTATCATTTTGATGTTATCGTAGAGGATGGTAGAGTAAAAGTGTATTAAAAAAAAAAAAATCGAAAAAAAATAGAAAAAGAGAAAAGAAAAAAAAATAGAGTGAAAATAATAATAATAATAATAATAAAAAATACGGGCTACCATCCTACATCTATCTTTAAATTTATGTTTGTTTATTTCAGTTATCTAGAGTTTAGAATGTCGAGTCTTGGCTTAGCAACGCTATTCTTCATATGCATGTAACATTGAGATTTTTGACTTGCCACCACTAAAAAGCCTATCCCACCAAACCCTTTGTTTCCCTACCGTAAGCCTAACGTTACAACCCTTTAAAGACCTCTTTGATAGTGTTTCCTAGGTGCTTACGCCAAAGCGACGGAGGTTTGATCTATTCTCAAGCCTATGGTAATCTATGTACTAGGACCGGTTAATGAGTGTTTATCTTCCATTTCCAATTTGCTATATTTCATATACACCCGAGAGATGTGAGTATCCAAACACCCCATGTGAGGTGCTAGTATGTAATTTCGTGCTTGTTATGACTTTTGCGGGGCTTATATGTGTTGTGGACTGTTTTAAACCAATGCTTCATGACCCCTAACTTTTAAATTAATTGGCTAAAAGCACATTTGCTTGAGGACAAGCAAATACCAAGTGTAGGGATATTTGATAAAGATTTAAAATGTACCTTTTTGAGGGGTCGTTTAAGCCCTTATTTGATCACTTTTGTATCCATTATTGCTTAATATCGTTCCTTTTCACTTTTTAGGTCTCTTGAAGGCAAACTGCTGTAATGGCACTTATTTGGACGAAAAGGCGCAGATATATGAAGAAAATGGCCAAAGTCAAGAATCGAGACACTCAAGGTGATAAATTACAAGGGGACGGCGTCACTGCTTAATCTGCGACGCCGTCGGAGGAAGTTGTGACGGCTCAGAAGAGAAATTGCTAGTTTTTGGAGGACGGCGTCGGGCTTTAAAAGAGTAGGCCGTCGCAACTCAGACGGCCTAGATTCAATCCAGACGACGTCATAAGCTAAAGAGGACGGCGTCACAAGCATAAGGTGACGCCGTCGCAAGATTAACTTGACCAAGACGAAACCCTAATGGACGGCCACGACGGCGTCACAAATAATAAGGTGACGCCGTCGCACATGTAATCTTATATATAGAATCCGAATTTTTCAGTTTTAGGAAGTAGTCTTTTGGGTAAACTTTTGGATTAAAACCTAAACCGAACCAAGGTCGTATTTTAGGGTTTTAAACCCTATCTTACACCAAGATAAGTTGTTTACTTCATTAATTTAATTATGTCTTCAATTATTTGTGTGTATGCTTGCATGTTCTCCATGTCCGGCTAATTTACTTGTGTGTTTGCTTAGGGAATATGAAACTTAATTATTGAATATTGATTGGTTGTTTCTTATCTTAGTTGATTAATGATCTAGTAATGCGATAGGTCATTCGTTGTGTACTTAATGCTTGATTAATCTTTGTGAACCTTAGATTATAGCACTATGAGTTGTTGTAAGCTAAACTATACAAAGAGGCCTTAGAGTTAGAGTTTATCATCCCTAGTGGGTTTTGTAGACGAGACCCTTTGGTAACTTCAAAGAGTAGGGAGAAACGCATACCCTACAACTTTAGACACACAACGCAACTAGGAATAAGGACGTGACAATTCAACCACCAATAGGAGATAATTAAGGAGTAGTAAAACCTAAGTAAACACATCTTTAAACTATCATATGAGCACACAATAATTAGACATAGACTACCACCACCTTAGTTTAGATAATTAGATAATAGTAGAGTAATCGGTAGAAATACCAACCCCCTCGAGATTCGTACTTTTCCTTTTCTAAAAAACATAAAAGATAAAAAATAATCTTCCTCAACCCCAACCTTAGCGTAGTAACTTCTCACTAGCATTCCTATTCCCCTAGAGAACGATATCAATTCCCGTGGCTTACCCTAATACTACACTACAACGATTAGGTTCACTGCCTAGGGTGTTGAAAAACTTGCTCGACGAAAAGGAAGTTCCTTTGACCCCGAACGCGCTGTGTAAGCGTATCAAGTTTCTGGCCGCTGCGGGAATAGAATAGCTAGTTAGTAGTCCACCTTGTTTAGGTTTCTTTGCTTGATTCCTATCAAGTAAACTTTTCTCATTTTTAGCTTCCTTTAGTCTATCCCCTTCTTCGTGACCTTTGTTCGTAACCTCATCACTTTTCATCATGGAAGGTGAAAACCCTCCTCAAATCATTGTCCGCCAAGGGCCGTACTCTTGGTGAATACTCGAGACCTAGCCACCTAGGCTATAGGAACACCATTGAGCTTCCCGATCAAGCCCAAATTACGGCCTTGCGATCCGACACCATTCGGTTGGTGCAAAATGGATGTGCATTCCATGGACTTCGCTCTGAAGATCCTAATCAGTATCTTAAGGACTTCCTTAAAATTGTCGATTCTATTGACCTTGATGCTACTACTCCGGAGACCACGCGTCTGCGTCTCTTCCAATTTTCTCTACGGGACCAAGCTAGTAATTGGCTTGAGCGACTTCCCCCCGGCTCCATCTCAAGTTGGGATGATCTCACCACTCGTTTCCTTGCTCAATTTTTCATACCGGGGAGAACCACAAACTTAGACGAGACATCTTAACGTTTCGGCAACTTCAAGGTGAGTCTCTCTCCACAAGCATGGACTCGATTCAAAGATTCACTCCGTAAACTCCTCACCATGGCATTGACCTTTGGCTTCAAATCCAAATCTTCTATGATCATATCGATTTCATCACTCGACGATCCATAGATCAAGCCCGGGTGGAAGGCTCAGCGACTTTAATGCAGAGGAATCTTGGAATATTATTGAAAAGCTTCGCGATCAAAGCTACGAAGATTGAAATGAATCTCCTGTAACCACTGTTAAAATGATTAATGCCCTATCAACTTCGTCTTGAATCCCCGACATCACCGAGGAGCAATTGAGTGCTATTGAGAGAGGGATTGATTACCTTATCGAAAGGCGTAAAGCTCATGCATCCCTCATGAAGAGGTCAAATCCGACAATTCCACCCACCACCTAACACATTTTTCAGGATCCCAGTGGTGAGCAAAACATCGATTCGAAAGCTTCCGCTCTACTTACCCAATACCACTCTCACCAAGCTTTAAGGAACAAATGAGGGAATATATGGCAGCTCATATGGAAAGATTAGCCAAATTCGAAGAGGAAGTTTATAGGCAGAGAGAGGAAATGCAAGCAAAAATGACGAAAATGATGAACACGGTAGTAGAATATACCAAGACGAAAGTCCCGAAAAGGTATTAGTAGAAGCAACGATTGTCCTCCCACCTCGTGTATGTTCGCCATTTCCATCATGCACGAGGATGGAAAGGTTGAGGTGAAAAAAACTGAGGAAAGGAAGGAGGAGGAGGGCAAACTTAATGATGAGCACGAGACCATTGAGTACTACCTTAAGCATGAAATCAATAGAAAAAACGATTGCGAACCAAGTAAACAACTTTAGGTATAATGAGGTTCTTAGGGAAGCCCTTGAAGGAAAGATGACTAAGGAAGAGTATGACGCCCTGCCTGTGGGACCTCTGTATGAGTTAGTTCTAAAAAAACCATTAACAAAAAAAAATGAGACCTGGGAACCGTGATACCATGTAGCATAGGTGATATTGATATGAATGCCTTAGCTGATCAGGGGACTGATGTGAACATAATGCCATTATCAATCTATAATAAGTTAACTAGGGAGAAACCAACAAGGCTGATCTTAGACTTTCTTTAGCTAATCACACATATGTTTACCCCGTAGGAATCACGGTGGATGTTCTAATAGAGGTAGCTAATATCGTTTATCCGATGGATTTCGTGATCATAGATGTTGAGGAAGATAAAAACGTGCCTCTCATTCTTGGGACACCATTTCTGGCCACCACCAAGGCAACCATCAAATGCGGAGAGGGCATCATGTTGCTTAAAAGCGGAAAAGGGTACGCTAGGATACCCATCATTCCAAGATATCCTCTTAAGATCATGGAAATGATTACGGGTGGAAATCCACAAGCCCCTGGAAAAATTGTTAAGAAGAAATTGAATGATTGGGAAAAGGGGCTTAGGGACTTTATGGTTCAGGGATTATATGCAACGTTGTGGAAACCCGATAGAAGTTGGAAATAATCCCACCGATACCAAAGGCACAAAGGAGCCCTAAGGAATTCCTAAAAGGAGAAAAAGTACTTTTGTACAAATCTCGGATAAGGGCATTACAAGGTAGAAACAAACCAAGATGGTTTGGGCCTTTCACAGTGATGGACACTAATCTAAAGGATAAAACCGTCA
>OU343225.1:219075391-219137680 GCA_910596185.1 Chrysanthemum makinoi
TATCAAATTCATTACGATTAATATTGGATCCATTATATGTCCTCGAACACTTGATCTTTTTCAGAATTAAGTTCAACCACTTTGTAAACTTTGAAAACTTCAAACACATTAGACTTCTTTTTTTTGTGGGTACATCAAACATCTCGTGGAATAATCATCAATGAAAGATACTTAAATTGCAAAATACTTTGCTCCTCTAGGGTTAGAACCGCCCCCACACACATCAGTGAACCATTCTAGAACATAGACACTTCTAGAATTTGATGTCTTGAGTTTAAGCGATTCTCATTAGGTGATAACAACATGCTCCTGAAAGGTAAAGAAACCTTTATGTGGCCAAAAGTAGCTTTCTTTCAACAAGAATCTCCATTCCATTTTTTAGACATATGTCCAACCTTAGATGCCATATTCTTTGTAACATTATGAAACGGACTATCGCAACAACATATACTTCCACTCCCATTATCTCCTTTTAGGCGGGTATAAATCCATTACCTTTTCTCCTCTAATAAGTACAAGCGCGCCTTTTATGATTTTCATGATCTCGTTTTGTATTTCCACCTTTACCAAGATCATGCAATTGTCCTAAAGACAATTCTTCTTCGACCTTTCACGGTGGCACATCTCAAATTGTATGAACAGTACCATCATATCTTTACATGATACTTCCAATTCAAGTGATCCTTAGTTTATGATCATTGCAATTGTACACGATCTGCCCGAGTTTGATTTATACTGATGAAACCATTCTATTCTAGCAGTCATATGAAAAGTAGCTCCTATATCAAACAATCATACATCTGCAAATCTCTTTTGCCTTCATTTGCAATTTGCTTCGCACAATCGTTCCCATCTTCTGAAGTGCTGGCAAAATTTCCCTGAGGATTAGAGGTATTTAAACCCCAAAAATCCTTCTTCATGTTACATGGCTTGCCATATTTGTAGCATTTGTAACTCTTCTTCCTTCCTGGTTTAGATTTACCATGATTGTGACTCCCACTGAGGCCACGTTCTGTTGACCTCCCACCCACGGCCTCCCTGTCTTGAATTGGTGCTGTCCTCTCTATTGTTCCTATTTTTCTTCTTCCAAAATAGCGGTTGCAACATCATCGAAGACTAGATAGTCCGAAAGTACATTATTGGTTAAGTTGATGATGAGCCAGTCATATGAGTCAGTGTTGGCCGAAGTAGAATTTCAACACGTTCATGTGGCTCTATTATATAACTCAAAGTGACTTGAGAAATAGAGTATTCAAACTATTGACGTGCTTCGATCCATGAAGTAGATTATGTCATGCCGAGCATATAGTTTTGTGTTAAGGAAAATCTTATTGTAGAGTGATTTTGCCTCATACAATCGAGCAACATGATCCCAAATTTCCTTTTTAATTTTCTTTTCCTATATGCTCAAGAAAACTCCATTTGCTAATGCCAGAAGATATCCAATAGCATTTCCATCGATCCATTTACTATCATCCGGTGACATCTACGGCCTTTCACCGATTCGACTAAACATTTATCCTTTCTTTGGATAGCCTTCATTTTTAGCTTCCACAATGAGAAATTAATCCAATTGATTTTTTTAAACAAGCTATAACTATAATCACAATTTCTGACAAAACTATTATTTGTTGATAATAGTAACGAACACCTTTTGAGTGAGTATAATCTTACTTATCTTTTGAAGTGGAGGGTCCACTTATTAGTGGCAACCGAGTATCTGATAAATAATTATACACAATTACACACACTCAACGCTCAATACCACTTGTTGTGAAAAGTGATCTGGATTGAAGCTAACACGCAACTTAAGTATGAAATACTATAAAAGATGATAGCACGGATTTAATGAAAAACTCAATAGGTAAAAACAACGGGTAAGAAAGATCGTTTCACTATGTATAAATTAGGAGTTACACATTCTCTATAATTACAAAAATAAACACATTAATATCTCTTGTAATTAGGAGATATTACACTTGGGCTTGTTTCTTTTTTTGGATTAAGTGGGTGGGCTCCTTCTGTTAATAAGTCTTAATGGGAGGGCACCTTTGGTTCTCTCTCAATATAGAATATTGAAAAAGCATGTTATATGTGTGTGGCGGCTAAATTTATCTCCTTAGGAAACATATAAAAGCACCCCCTTAGGGGTGTTTATTTTCCTCTTAGTGGGGATTGTGGGCCCGAGCACTTAATATCTTTTAATTGAAAGATTCATTAACACTACACTCTCCTTAATAAGTGGCTAATTAAGACCTTCATATTTAGTAAACACCCCCCAACTCTCTAACTAACTCACAAACACTTTAAGAGACTTTGCTATGCAAAATGAGGTAGAATGTAGAATGAAGCAAACTCTATTGTCTTTTATAAGCCACATTGGGAGCCAAATAAACCAAGAGCCACAAACTGGCAAATACCCTTTTCCAAAGAGTCATTACCCTTTCATATCTAACATCAATATGGCAATATGGGTTTTAAGTTGCTAGAAACTAAATTTTTCGGACACTCAAGATTTGAAAACCCATATTGTGATATTACGCGCCCACTAATGTTAACATTATTAATTGCCATTGCTTGCTATATCGATCAGTAACATTTGTCAACTATTACAATGAACCACTAAGGCTAGACAAGCGTTGGTGTATGACATTGGGTTGCTAGCATCATCTAGCTGTGAGAGCTTAGACTCGACTCAACAACTAAACGAGCTTTATTGACGTTTTCCATATACTATTTTAAGTATTTTCACTTTTTTAGCTAAAAAACGTTCGGGAAAATAAAAGTTCTATGTTGTTTCAAAAAGGTAAAAAGAAAACAAATTTTCAATGAAGGATGTTCAATTTTGGAGCTAACATTTCTTTTCGAGTTGAAAGGCATGATTTCACATTTTAAACCACCTAGACTTTAGATAAGTCTCAGCGATACTTGAACCACAACCAGTTGGTTAATATGCCACTCAAATACCGCTAAACCAAAGTACACTTGGTTCAAGGTTTTTCCAAAACGTACTTGAAAACTTGACAAAATTTACATACGTTTCATCTAAAACTACTTGCACTTGATTAGTTTTTAAAAAGTTTCTGGAAACCAAATTCGCAGATATATGGGTAAAGTTCAAGTCCGACATCAAATCCATGCTGTTTCTGCAAGTGGCGGGGGAATCATAAAAAAGTTGCCATAATGAACAAAATGTAAGGATCCATGACCAACTGTAACAAAACATCCATACATATGATTCTTAAAATCACAACACATAGATTGATTCAATTTCGGTGCATATTCAATATCTAATACAAGTAACCCCAGAAACATCTGAAAACATTAAAATAGCATCATGATAACATTTTTGGATACTTGAAATTCGAATGTCTACCATGATCCCTCAGCACCCACAGTTGGATTCTTAAAAGCAGCAAAATCCCAGTAAGTCTTCAATGAATATGGCTGGGAGATGGTCATACCTTCCTCTGTAATCTTCGCTATCTGTTGTTTAAACCACCATAGCGTCAGAAAAAAAAAAAAGATGTTGAAACATCTAATAATACAAAGATGCATGCAAGCGCCAAAATAATGTGCAGCATCCATTTGAATATAGAATGTAGATAAGCAAAAAGATTAGTAAAAATTGGGCAGGTCAAAACAGATTGGTAGTTAAACCAGATGTTTTTGGTATAAGTCAGGTTGACCCCAAAACTGTCCAAAATTTTCAAGTTTTTGTAAATAATTATGTCAAAAATGATTAGAAATATTTCAATTTCAGTTATCATCCAAACTTATGATATAAAATGGTTATAAGAGGTTTTATGCATTAAAAATTACAACTTGGGCGTCTTGCTCCTTGTTTAACCCATTGGACATTTAAATGCATACAACCTCCTAATCGATACAATTAAACAGTATGAGCGTTATTATTATAATATGGTTTTAGTAATTATAATTAACATAACCCAACCGATTTTGATGCACACACAAAATTACCCATTTTAACCCAAAATCCACACCACCCATATTCACACCTCTACTGAATACATAATGCTACAGATAATTGAAATAAAACAGCATAAAAAGACTCACCTGAACCTTGTTGACAGCAGACCTGTCACGGTATAGAAGGTTGCGCATGCATTTCTCCAATAGTTTGACACCCTCTTCAAAAGTTAAGTCATCCCTCCATTCTTCACGAAGTATTGGGCGGGCAAGGTGATTACCAAATCCAGTGGCAACATGATCATCCTCAAAGTGCACACCAATCATGCTAACCTGCACGTAAACACAAAGAAAACATGAGTTGTCACGCACTCATGTGCCATTTACAATATGTATGGATTCAAATGAACTGATATATGTTAAAATAGATGGAGAAAACCCAGAAGTGAAATAGAAGTGTGGTCCAGGAATTACCGATCCAAGATACTTCTGGCCGTTTTTCACTCCACCAAGTATAAGAGAATTCCATAATGGATCAAATTTGTTCCGGCGATTGTACATGACCCGAGTTAGATAATTGTGCACCTCTTTGGGGCCAAGCGAGTTTCCATCATCCCACATATTGTCGTGCAAGCTGTATGAAACATCAGATACTGCTTAAAACTTATAAATTACAACTTATATTCATAAAAAGTTGGGAGTTTCAACATACATATAAATGGGTCGACTTATGTTAAGTTCTACCAAACAGATATTAGCGTTAATAGAGACAATTCGAGTTAACAGTCAAAATCACCAATGGTGCATTTTCCATGCATGTACAACAATCTTTGTATTCAATGCTGACACAATATTTATCCACATTTAATAAAAAAAATCAGATCAACCCAAGCCTGATAGCCTAAAGGACCAGAACCACTTTTGACAACCTTACACTCACTGCAAAGCTAAGACAGATGAATTTGCCTTCAAGAACTACGCTTAATAAATTATGAGCCACGGATACTTACATGAGTTCATCAAGGTATTTTAGAATTTCCTGGTAATCACTGATTTCCCCGCTTGCACCAAGAAGAGTATGTTTGCCCACCTGCTTCAATCGCTCAATACTCTTATAGCGAATGGTGGATCCATATGACCCTGTAAAAATGTACAAGTGACCAAGCAGTATTAGCAGAATTCAGTACAGGTGATTCCAATGCTACTTGAGCAAATTTTGTTAGGCTGTATTTTCAATAAAAAAATTATCTACACTGCATACATTGTTTCTTGGGAGTTGGGATAGTAAATGATTATGATTCGGTCGCTAACAACTTTAAAACCCGAAGGTAGTACAAAGAAGAACATATACTGGTCTTTGAAATGTGTAATTTGTCATGCAACTTCTTTATATATTTTCAGTTAAGGTAGCAATGCAGACGTATGTTAAGAAAATAAATAAACATGTTCAAACCAGTAACCAGATCTACTTGTTTTTCTTTCTTTTTTTTTCTTATTATTTCTGTTATGTAGTAGTTTAGGATTTTATAATATATGTTGTATTGAATGTTACTTCGCTTATAACTGGTTAGAATTACCCCCCTGTTAAATAATATTTCTAAATACTGTCCCATAATGGTCTACAGCACATAGATAATTTGGATTATCACCAAAAGGTACAAAACAACTTGCATGTTTGATACAAGTAAAGAAAAACAAAGAAATTCAGATGTCTTTTTAAAACAGCAAATAAACTTCATTCGCATTTGACAGTTGTTATAACAAGAAATTCACGTTTATGTAGTAGAAATAATTAATGTGTTTAACTTTAATGCAGTATACTGCAAAAAATTGCATATATATGTGGTTGATCATTCTTTGAGTTCTAGTTCTGCTACTTGAAAAAGCTCTGGCTTAAAGTGCATTCGTGGTAAAAGATGATTAAAATTTCTCATAAGCAAGAGTTACTTAATTTTTTTTATCAGAATCTAGAGAAACATACTGCTTCTTGGTATGATCTAACTACATCATGCATTTTCTGTCACATTATATGTTGCATAATAATGGCCACTAAAACTTCAAAGTTAAATCGCTAAATGACGTCAACTTGACCTGGTCAAGTTTTAAAGTATATGTAAAACCATTGTATCAAGTTGCACAGCACATCCCTTATCAGATGAAGCACATAGAATTGATAGTCGCACATCGAAGTACAGAAGTGGTTCTAACAAGTAACCTATTCATAAGTCAGATGATTTAACAAGCATCTTACCTCCCATGTCAGCAGCCATGAGAATACCATCTTTGTATTTGATCCCAATGACAGATGTACCCGTCACATATGGATACCTATTTCAAAAACAAAGAATCAGCTTATATGGCCACTTCTTTCTACTATAAACAACTTCATGAACAAAATAATAACACAATCAGACAAGTTGCTATCAAAATCTCAAATTATTATTGATAGCCCAAGAAACATAGAAGATTCCAAGAAAATTAATAATATATACCCAACAAATGACTTGTGTCAGAAAGTCCAAGTTAATATTAAATATAAATGTACTTCCATTGTCGAAATGCAAATCTTGCATAGGCTAGGCAAAACGCCATTTTAGTTTAGCCTGTAGTATGGACTAAAAGCAAGTGTGTGTCTAGATGTTGGATTAAATCGATAGAAACTTGTTACTTTAACAAACATGAGATTTAGAATAGAAAAATTTACAGTGAATAATACAGGTAAAGGGTACATACTGAGTCCTCTGAGAATCTCCTTCTGAGCTCAATAAAGTGTCCATCTCCTACATAAATACAAACCAGAATCAAACGAGATGATAGTAAACAGGAGCAGCTAAATGACATTCATATTCAGTTTTTTCCCAGAAGACTTGATTTTAGTATTCTCACGCCGACAATCAAGCATCAAATAAAGCACTATCTACCTAATCCATTAAACTCGTTTTCCATTACTTCCTCTCTTATACCTTATTCCTTTATGTTAATTAACTTAAGTAAATAGTTTACATTAACGGATTGTAAAGATCAGAGACACCTAAAACTGGATTCTTTACATAAATAAATAATTGCTAGACTCTTCTTTTAAGATTAACGATCTTCTCATGCGTTTACCTAATTAGTAATAAACAAGGCTGGTAACCCAAAACTTATTCTTTTATAAAAGGTTAATAACTCAAACACTAAAATAGCAATCAAAAGGGAAATCATAAAACAGATAGTATAGAAAACAAGAATCAAAATAACTTCAATTAAGAAAACGAAAAAAAAAAAAAAATAGGGATCTTTCAAGTGTACCTGTGTTTGCAATTGCTGAAAGTGAAAGTATTTGTGTTTTTAGGTTTTTAATTCAAAGTATCCTTCTCCCCAAGAAAACTACATTTTCAAAATTAACCCTAAACTTTTTGTTTTTTTTACTAAGGTCCTTTCAAGTTTCTTTAGCAAATGGATGTTCGGACGTAGCATGTAATTTCAAATTCTCAAGTATTTCAAATCTCCAAGGGTTCTAAATCTTGATATTTCAAATACCGTCATGCTTTTGGTTGACTGGAATTCATGAGATTTAAGATATTGTATTATGTTTGGTTTGCAATTAGACTAAAAATTTTAAATGAACTATTTAGATTATCATTTTACGAATATGAACGTCGCCTATATTTGTTTATCAAAATGAACTTTTAACACATGCGATTTTGTAGGCGACTAAAAGTACTATACTTGATTTGCTAGGCGACTAAAAATGGTAAACGACCCAATGTTACTATTAAATACATGACCCATAAAGAAAAGCAATATCACAACCGTAGGATACAAATAGTTAACCTATTTTAAAAAGTCAAATCATCACAATCGTAGGTTACAAATATATCTAAAGAAACATCATAATCCCATATGGCGCAACAAACCAGATCCCAGCCCAACCCCAACAAACTTCATTTATAATTTGACTAGTGACAGACGAAAATTAAAGTGAGATGGTAACATGTTTAGTTCATTTTGGTAAACAATTGAAAAAATGTTTATATTGGTAGAATGAGTACGGAAGTGGTCTATTTTAGTAATTTGTTTTTGCAATTATTTTATGCTAGACGAATACTCATGCAAAGCGACGATGTATAGCGGCAAATAATTATATTTGTAAACTAGTGGTTTTGGTGCGACCTGAAGGTTCAATTGGTAGTCATTGCGGGAAAGAAAATTTATGGGTTAAAAACGAAAAATATAAAAGTTTGATATTTAAACAATATTTAAACTAATAAATTAGTGGTAGATGTTGTTACCATTTTTAATTAAGGGTATGTAAAAAGTAAATTGAAATTTTAAAAGATACTTTGGATATAACACATTACTTATTTTTAGGTCATTTAGTGAGTTTTAGTTTGTTTAAGAGTGATCCAATCATCCATTCTAGAGATCACCTTCATTCCTCTACTAGTCCAAGAGAAGAACACATCGTATCAAGATGATACAAAGTGTTGTAGTGTTAGTGTAGTGTGTCCGTAACATTTGTTACGTACTTGTTGTATCTAGATATACATCAAGTTGTCCATCATCTTGTTTAGTTAGATTGGGTAGATCATTGTGATCTTGTTGAGATCAAGAAGGTCTCGTGAAGCTTGTGTTGTTAGTGTGTAGATCGGGTAGATCGTGTGTAGATCGGATAGATCATGGTGATCGTGAAGATCGGGAACGTCAGGTTGATCATGTAGATTGAGTATATATCGTGGGGATCTTGTAGCTTGTGTGATTTGCAAGGATCGGGTAGATCGTGTGTGAGATTGGTACTAGCTAGATTAGTACTCGATATTTAGCTTAGTTTCAGAAAATAATGTAAGATACATTATATGGTTTTCTCCGCCTAGAAGGGAGCTTGTTGATTAGTGAAGTAACTCTCGAGTTGGGTACTCGAGGAGTGGAGTAGGGCGAAGAGGAGCTTTGTGACCGAACCACTTAAAATCATCGTGTCTTGTTTGCGCTTTCCTTACTTATCTCTTTACGTTTATTTTTGCATTTACCGCTTTATGTTAGTTGTGTTTGTGTCATGGCATGTTATATGTCTTAGTTTGTGTTATTGTGATATGCCTTATTTGTTGCTTTATATTCTCTAGCTCTTGTAAGACTAGTAAGATTGTTGTTAACACTTTTCATATTGTGTCACACTTGATCGGGTGTTTGATAAACAAGGTTTTAAGTTGTTAAATGGGAACGTATTCACCCCTCCCCCTCTACGTTTCTCACAATTGGTACCAGAGCCACGTCACTCAAATTTTTAAAACAAATGGTTTTCAAAATTGAGTACGATCCATGTATCAAATTACCATGATGGGGATAAAATATGAAAAGTATTTAGTTGCTTAATACTTATAAATTTTGTTGATTAAGTATACTTTGTCATACTAACTTGAAGGTTTTCTTAAACCAATAAAATAATAGTGTTTTAAGTGTCCGGTCATGTATTTAGAACGAGTCGTAAAGTGATGTGGTATATGTCAAAAATATACCTTTTCTTTATTAAAACTGACCCAAATAAACCAGAAATCAGTCATTAATGCTTAATATCTGTGTGTTTCTTGAGTTTATGCATGTGCAGCTACAGATATCTCAAAATGGACAAAGAAAAGACAAAACAGAAGAAAAACGAGCACGGGAAAGAGAAGAGTGTGAAAGCCGAAGCCGGGAATTCAGTTTTATGGTTTTTGGATCATGTTGGGCATATTTTCATCACACACCCTCATCATTGGCATATTTATGATGCGAGATATTGCAACCACACAAGGAGTTTTACTTCTCGAGGGATCTCAAGAAGTTTTGCAATCCTCCAGGCAGTGTACCTGATCGTTGTAGTGTAGTATGGGGTAAGCCTCGGGGATTGATATTGTTCTCTAGGGGAATAGTGTCGTTAGGCTGAAGTGTATGTTGAATTAAGTCTAAAGGTGAGGGATGATTATTTTTGTATTTTTATATTTTTATATTTTAAAAATCTCGGTTTTGAATGGGAGGGCGGAATTAGTTTCTAGTCAACTAACCCAAAAGCTACTGACTAAACTAAAGTGCAATCTACAAGAGAAGTGAAGCGTATCTACTTATGATGCATTAATCCTTGCTAGCTATCCAATTCTACCTACTGAATTGTCACATCCTTGTTTTAATTGGTGTGTGTATTCCATGTTTTATTTATAGGGAGGTCTTGGGTGGTCCCTAATTCTATGAGCATAAACTCACGCAATAAATACAATGAAAGCCAACTAGTGCACTCTAGGGCTATAGATCACTATTTAGGACGTTCAAGCTCACAACTCGACAATTGAAGCAAGTTTTCCGTAATCTAGTGCGACAACCAATTAAACAAGAAACAATAGGATTCAAGAATTATAAACTAAATAAATTAGACTCTTTGAATTTGTCACACCTTAATGATAAAGATAGATACAAGCATCAATAAGAAAATAATAAGATCTAATCAATTATATACAAGTTTCACACAATCATAAGAAAACACTAGATGAATTAGCCAAGCATAATAATAATTGAAGACATGAATTAAGATAGAATCAACAAACCATTACAAGATGTTTATGGAGTGATTGAAACCCTCTAAGTTGCTGTAAAAACACCTACCTAAACCCTAGAATCAGACTTAGGGTTTAGGGCTTACAAAAAGTGAAGTTATAATGTTATATTTATAGGCAGATTTTCTGTCGGCAAAGGGTGACGGCGTCAGCTCGATAGTGTGATGGCGTCCTGAAGACTTTTTCACCAAACTGTAGATTTTCTCGCTCTGGTCGCGTGGGCTTTTGAATTACCTAAATCTGAGTTCGTATGCAAAAGTTATGGCCAAAACAGTATCAGCTACTTCGCTCGCATGTTGTGATAGTATTGATCAGCCTATGACGGCGTCAGTTGAGATGTGTGACGCCGTCAGTATTCAGTAGCGACGTCGTCTGAATCTTGGATCTTAGGAGTCTGGTGTAGATATTGTGAGTGACGCCTTCCATACTTTAGGCGTGACGCCGTCAGCCTTTGTGATCAGGAATTTCACTGAGCCGTCGTCGGCACATTCTGATCAAATCTTCATAGAGGGACGGCGTCGCCCTTTGGATGGGACGCTATCAGGTTCTGTTTATCAGCCTTGAGTGTCTTCGATCTTGACTTTGCCATTTTCTTCATGTTTTTTCTCCTTTTCGTCCAAATATGCTTCATTCCAGCATTTTGCTTCCAAAAGACCTAAAAAGTAAAAAGGAACGAAATTAAGCAGTAACGGATATAAAATGTGTCGAAATATGGCTTAAATGACCCCCTAAAAGTGTATGTTTTAAATCCTTATCAAATATCCCTACACTTGGTATTTGCTTGTCCTCAAGCAAATGTGCTTTTGACCAATCAATTTATAAGTTATGGGGCATTAAGCATTTGTTAAAAATAGTGTACAACAAGTAATAGCGCCACAATAGTCATAGCAAGCACATAAATTATATACTAGCATCTCACAAGTGGTGTTTGGATTCTCTCATCTCTCGGGTTTATATGAAATAAAATATGAATGGAAATGGAAGATAAACACTCATTACCTGGCATAGTAGATAGATTACCATAAGCTTGAGAATAGATCAAACCTCCACCGCTTTGGCGTAAGAACCTAGGAACAACTATCTAAGAGGTCTTTACAAGGGTTGTAACGTTAGGCTTAGGGTAGGGAAACAAAGGGTTTTGTTGGATAGGGGATATTAGTGGTAGATAGTCAAAAATCTTATGTTACAAGCATGCAAAGCGTGGCGTTGCTAAGCCAAGACTCGACTCACTAAACTAGATAACTTGAAACAAAACAAACATAAATTTAAAGACATAAACATAAAGATAGATGTAGGATGGTAGCCCGTGTGTTTTTTTCTTCATTTTTTTTTCAATTTTTTTCATTTTTTTTAACACTCTGTTTTTTTGATTTTTTTTTCGTACCTTTTTACTCTACTATCCTCTACGATAACATCAAAATATAAGGGATTTATAGGAGCATCCCTACACTTGAGTTTTTATTTCTCTAACACTAATTGACCCGATTTGAAAAGATCAAAACACTTGGAGTATTTAATTACGTAGACAAAGGGAATTTGAATTTATCGTTTTTTCCCATTACTCCATAAAATATTACTTTTTACCCATGAGTCCCAATCGTCCCAAAACTGTGTACAAAAGATATGACTCGACTTAGCAACCATGCAAGTAACTAGATAATTGAACTAAGGGTTTAGTAATGATAACAATAATGCACTAAAGATGAGTGCATACAAGGTAGGCTAAGGCGATTTGGGTGTACATTTGGTGGTGGATTGTAAACAATGCTCTTCATTGATATTCCGGAAAACCGAAACATCATGAGAACCGCGAAAAGGATAGGCTATGAGGGGTTAACTAGGGGTATCGTGTACTAAAGATGAGTACATCGCAAGGGTGTGGGGTAATTACTCAACCGATGTGGAAGATGTAATTATAATACAGGCTTCAAACAAGGGTTATCCTAATGCCTCTTATCATTTAGTTATTCCTAACTACACAAGTGTAGTCTCACTAGCGATCTCGGAATGCATCACAAAATAAGTTCTAGAATCTATTATACTACCGGTACACTCACTAAGCATTAAATATGAATGCTTTTATTCCTAAAGATCTAGGGGCGAACCTCACATTTTTGGGGTGGAATTTGAGTGGTAAACGGTTTTTGTGCCAGTCATATAATTCCTATCCATGAGACGCTTTATTAAGACTAAAGTTTAGCTCGTAAATGTCATAAAAAATTTAAACTGAACATTGTCCCCAATGTTCCCCGAAAGCATCAAAGTTATGATAAAGGAAGTTAAGTAAGGAAAAGAAACTAATACTCCCCTGATTAGCTCGGTAGGATATGTTTGAAGTTGCGGTTAAATCCTCTTCCAAGAGAAATGCATAAGTAATAAGCTTCATCCAGTATGTGTTTCTTCTTCTTGTCCAATATAACCTGCACACTTATAAGATAACGACAACCCAAAGCATCAAGCCAAACTAAAAAAAATCACAACAAGATGTAATTTCAGACTTAGAAATAAAAACAAAGAAAATAAGATATAATGCTTGTGGAATTGATGTTTACAGTTTTTCTGGAAAATTAAGAATTGGAAGTTTCCAAAAATTACAAGTTAGACCGAAAACAAAAATGAGAATCTGTTTCCACATTGCCTGACGCCGTCGGGTTTTAATCCCGACGCCGTCAGGTTGTCCTGACAGAAAGGGTTTGGTACATTTTCTGGAAAAATTCTGGAAAAATTACATCATTAAAACCTGAAAAAATTCCTGCAAAACATCCATTATGACTCGATACAAGCATTTGACTCTAACAAACACACATATATATCAATTTCACTAGCTGTAATTCTCATGTTCATGTTCTTAAAAACTTATGTGATCTTCCCTACACTTATCTTTTTGTAAAATACCTTTATATGTAATTAAGACGAGGTTAAAAACAAAATAAAACATTTTCACAAAGTCTAACATGAGAATAAACAATAATGAAAAAGATATATAAACACACAAATAAAAATGAAAAACAAATATGCAAACAAATAAACATGGGTTGCCTCCCAAGAAGCGCTTGTTTTTGTTCGAGTCACGAGATTGACTCTACCATCATTTAACGGATAAAGGGGAAGTTCTCCCTACACTTAAGCTTAAGTGCGGGTGATAGTAGCGATACACACCCTTAGGGTGGAGATTTGCCACGTGAGGTGAAGGGGGTGTGTGAATGGCTTCCTTCATCCTAAAACTACCCGGACTAAATGGGTTGATGGATGAGTCGGTTCCTCTTTTGTCTCCTAGATGTATATCTAAGGATGGAAAATTGTGTAAAGATTGAGGTTCCGGTTCATCAACACTAGGAAATTCCCTAGAACTAAGAGTAAGGTTGAGACTACAAGTATTCAAACCTATATCCTCTAGTTGCTTTTGGTTCAAAGTTTTTATCTCCATCGGGATTCCTAAAGTCTCTTCTACTACTTCCGGGTAAGTCACGGGCGGTGTGCATGCCTTAAATGATGGTGGGACTTGTGGGATACCTTGTGGGTCTAGACTCTTCACCTTATCCTCACTCACATCTAGATCACCTATATGCTCGTCATGTGTTTTGGTGGAATTTAACATAAACATGTTCTTAAGTATCTCAAATCCTCTCTAGCCATTTCAAATTCTAAGTTCGATTCATAGGAATCTTCCTCAATAAATTGATCACTAAGTTCCATTTTCCTAGAGGGTTCATCATGTGTTCGTTGAGATTCAAAGTCATTGATCTTAAAAACTAAGCCTTTTTGTTCAATGTGCTCATGTTCGGCTAAATCCTCCTGAATTGTTTCCTTAGGTAGTGATGAAACCAAACCTAGTAATTGATCAAACTTATGGTTTAAGGCTTGGTTGCTTTCCACAATATTTTGACACATTTGGTCAGTTTTCCTAAGGGCCTCACTAAAAATAGTTTCTAAACATAGAGATTGTTCACGAGAGTCTATCCTAGATGAAGGCTCATACGATGCATAGGTTTCACTAGATGAGGTATTTTTTGGGCTTGATGGAACTCCTAAGGTGAAATCCTTAAACTTTTTATGAACTTGGTCTCTTTTCTCAAGTTACTCAAATATATCTATATAAGATCCCGTTCTTATAACCTCATCCCACCATCTTGATTGATCCGCCTTAGTAATGTTATATTTTTTCATGAGAAAATCTAATCGCGGATATAGTGGATTCGCATTCTCCATAATGGTGAACGGAAGAGTCAATGGACAAGTTTTAAGAACAAAGGCACAAAGAAAAAGATAGACTACAAGAAAGCTAAAAAAAGAAAAAGCCTCACTTGATAGGAATCTTGTGAGTAGACCTAAACGAAATAGAAATCAAGCCTAAGCAATAACTATTCCCCGGCAGTGGCGCCAAAAACTTGATGCGAGATATTGCAACCTCACAAGGAGTTTTACTTCTCGAGGGATCTCAAGAAGTTTTGCAATCCTCCAGGTAGTGTACCTGATCGTTGTAGTGTAGTATGGGGTAAGCCTCGGGGATTGAAATCATTCTCTAAGGGAATAGTGTCGTTAGGCTAAAGTGTATGTCGAATTAAGTCTAAAGGTGAGGGATGATTATTTTTGTATTTTTATATTTTAAAAATCTCGGTTTTGAATGGGAGGGCGGATTTAGTTGCTAGTCAACTAACCCAAAAGCTACTGACTAAACTAAAGTGCAATCTACAAGAGAAGTGAAGCGTATCTACTTATGATGCATTACTCCTTGCTAGCTATCCAATTCTACCTACTGAATTGTCACATCATTGTTTTAATTGGTGTGTGTATTCCGTGTTTTATTCATAGGGAGGTGCCGGTGGTCCCTAATTCTATGAGCATAAACTCACGCAATAAATACAATTAAAGCCAACTAGTGCACTCTAGGGCTACAGATCACTATTTAGGACGTTCAAGCTCACAACTCGATGATTGAAGCAAGTTTTCCGTAATCTAGTGCGACAACCAATTAAACAAGAGACAATAGGATTCAAGAATTATAAACTAAATCAATTAGACTCATTGAATTTGTCACACCTTAATGATGAAGATAGATAAAAGCATCAATAAGAAAACAATAAGATCTAATCAATTATATACAAGTTTCACACAATCATAAGAAAACACTAGATGAATTAGCCAAGCATAATAATAATTGAAGACATGAATTAAGATAGAATCAACAAACCATTACAAGATGTTTATGGAGTCCCTCTAAATTTCTGGCAAAACACCTACCTAAACCCTAGAATCGGACTTAGGGTTTAGGGCTTACAAAAAGTGAAGTTATAATGTTATATTTATAGGCAGATTTTCTGTCGGCAAAGGGTGACGGCGTCAGCTCGATAGAATGATGGCGTCATGAAGACTTTTTCACCAAACTTTTGATTTTCGCGCTCCGGTCGCATGGGCTTTTGAATCACCTAAATCCGAGTTCGTATGCAAAAGTTATGGCCAAAACAGTATCAGCTACTTTGTGTGCATGTTGTATTAGTCTTGATCAGCTTGTGACGGCGTCAGTTGAGATGTGTGACGTCGTCAGTCTTCAGTAGAGACGTCGTCTGAATCTTGGATCTTAGGCGTCTCGTGTAGATTTTGTGAGTGACGCCTTCCATACTTTAGACGTGACGCCGTCTGTAGGATATAGGATTTCACAAACACACTAAACCATAATCAAATGGGGCGTTCAATATGTTTAGAGAGAGAAAGTTCTAGAGAGAGAAAGGGAAGAGAGTTGGGAACTATGTGAAACAAAGAAAAATGGTATTGAAGCTCCAACCCTCTACCTTGGGAGGTAGAGGGTATTTATAGTGTCTTACAAATAAACGCCACCTACGGGCTGTGGATCAGGCATACAGTGGGCAAAGACCCGTCCGTCCTCCACGGTGTTACTTAAAAAACTACTTACTAACATATTATGACTACGACTACGAGCTTTCTATCGAATACATATACTTGAGGTGACCGACTCTTTAACGACTGAATTTTCTAATTCCTAACAATCTCCCCCTAAGGGAGGTCACCTCAATTTACAATGAATACAAACAGATATTAAATTAGATTGTTCTAGGATTCTTGATTAAGTTCATTGCTCATAAGCTCGTAGTATTTGATTCTTCATGTTCCGCATGTTTGGATAATTTCAAGTGGAGGTCTTTAACTGATCCACGTGATGATGAGTTTTGAGCCATCATTGAGATCATCAGCTAACATAAATCTCTGACTCATCCATTGTGGTGTTGGTATTATGTAATGTTGTGACATTTGGACCGACATGCTCACATTCTGGATCATGATATATTCTCACTAGAGTAGCGGAAGCTTTTCTGGATCATGATATTTGCGGCAGCATAGCGAAGCATGGAGTGAAAGTATCAGAGTCGTTGAGGCACTTATCATGATTTCTTTAGAGATGAATGTGTAGTGTGAGCATGCGGCTATGAATTGACCGCTTCATTCGACAAAGCGTCGGGCGTACTGCATACAACAGTTAGCAATAAAGTGCACGAAAGTGTCTTTGATCACTTTCGTTGAATTGAGGTACACGGCCCACGGTTTCCAATTGATCAGTACAAGTCGCCGTGATCGGTATAATTTCGAAGAATTTCCTTGACAGGGTTTCGCAGCTGCTATAGCTGTTCTCAAACCGGAACGTCTCAAAGAAGACAACACGGAGTGAGTGAACCAGCGAATTGAGATTCACTGATTGATGAAAAGAGATTTGAAAAACAATCGTGTATCGCTCAATAGGAATTGTTTTTGCAATACAACGAAGGTTTTAATGAAAATCAATTATCAATCATAAACACCTTTTAATTTTGAAAAATTAGTACACAGTCGATGTGCTAAAGAAAAGAGTTTTTAAGCACAACGACTGGTTTTTTCAAAGGTATACGTCAATCCATAACCTAAACCAGGATTGATTCAAAAGATTGAATCGCCCCATTATTTCTGTTCAGTTGTCACATGTTTGATCTATTAGATAGATCTCACATGCCACCCACCAGGAGCTTGTTTGATGTTGACTCCAAAAGGCTTTCCATCTTCATTGTGAATATGTTTGCATATCACTCAGATGTTCTGGCAATACCACAAGGATAATGCGTAGGACTCATAAGATATAATCTCTCTTTCCACATTGTGTGAAATAGAGAGTCTTCAGTGAAAGTGTCCTAAAGAGATTTATATGATGATCTCGTGGCTCTAGACTCAATTGTGCATATTTGGTTCCTATGCCGGAGACTAGGGAAAGGGTCTCCTTCTTCAATATCAACAAACTCTAAGAGAAAGTCGATAGATAATGTCGGTTCCCCGTGAGAATGAAACAAGTCCTTTTAAGAGGAACTTGAGTGGTTTGGGAAGTTGTAGTGCAGTGCGTCACTGGGTCCATGACGTCTTGTCTTCAATACCAGTGTTACCTTAGTAACCACCAGTAGCATATGAATTGAACCCGGTATCTGTCCTAAGGTTGAATTATCGGAGGGCTATTTATTTTCACCATTTTCACATTCAATTCTTTTTCATTCTTCAACCCCTTCAGTTCTTACCGAGACTTCATAACTAGAACCTTGTTGGGTTTATTCCAGTACTAGCTCTGTCTCAGTCCGCACTCTTCCCATATCTCACATTTCTCCTTTTTTTCATCATACCTAAGGACTTCTACACTATCTAGTGGATTGTCCCTGGGTAGATCCCTTCGGTTCTGGCGGATCATGGGAACAAAAACCTAACCTTATCATCCTTATATCACCATGCATAAAGTAAATTTGGTCGGTCTATTTGGTATTGTTCATCTGCCATTGGAACCAATCGAAAACCATTTGAAAATTGATCCAGATACTTGTGATATATTATCAAAGCATTTTGTACCTGAATTATTTTGATATTTTTTAGAAAAAGAGCTCTGATATGTGCTTAAACACATACCTTTTCATTATCAAAACTGACCCAAAATAACCAAGAAAGAGCCGTTTATTGCTAATATCTGTTGTTTTCTTGAGTTTGTGCTTGTGCAGGTACGGATATGTAAAAACACACAAAAAGAAGCTAAATCAGACGAAAATCCGAGCACGAGAGATTAAGAGAGCTAAAGCTGAGCCGGAAGGTCAAAATTATGCATTTATGAAGATTTCTACTCTCTGAGGATGATTTGTGAAGATTTGATCGAAGTTTGAAGAAATGTCAGAAACAGTCCTTCAACTTTCAGAAAATGGCAGAAATGACCCCTCAAGTTTCAAAAGTTGCAAAATCAGCCCTTGGTTTATTTGAGAAGGACAAGATTGGCCCTTGAAAGACATTTTCAGATCTACATGTGTGGTCCCTGGAATTTCAGATCTTACACATTTAGTCCTTGGATTAATAAATGAGTACAAATTAAATCCTTAGTCCAAGTCCTTAGTCTAAGCCCAAAACCACACTATCCAAGACCCGGTCCAGTTACCTAAACCCAAAACCCGGATCCCATTACCCGGTATTTATCCCAACCCATTTAACCCGGCCAAATCAAACAATAATAAAAAAACCCACGCGCCATTTTTTTACCCTTAAAACCATTTTACCCAGATAACCCAAGAACCCTAATTTACCCTCGACACCAATCACCCAAATTAACTAAATTGAAGGGTATATTCGTACAATCTCTGACACCTTATGACATGCCTGACATGTGGAGAGACAGGTCAGCAATCCGTGTGTTATACTGCTCTCTCATTGGCTGAACAAACGTGGAAGCAACAATCCAAGGGTTGAGATCAAGTGGGATACGTAGAGGGATGATCTAAGGGCTAAAAGACGACTCAGAGAAGCACATATTACACCTTCCAGATCCTTCCATGACCTCAAGCTCAAGTATATAAAGAGCCCTTCACTCACGTATTCGAGACATCTCTCTTTCCTTCTTATTTTCAGTAGCTTAAAATCATATTGTATTCAGTTTTCAATTTAGTTTTATATTTCAGTTTTTGTAATTTACTTTTGTATTCAGATTATTAATGAAATTAAGATTTAGTTATCAAGTCTTTGATTAAGTTGTTTATCATTTGAATCTGTTTATTATTATTGTTTGAAACTTGTTTCATCAATTAAAACTTGTTTTCAGCTTATTTCTTCCTTAACTCAAAAATACAAAAAAATCAGAAATAAATAATTGAAAAATAAAAAAAATACTCTCAAGCTTCTTTAAAGCTTATCAAAATCTTAAGCTACTGTTTAAATAGGCTCATTTAAGCTTCTAATTGCTTATAGTGAGTTTATCTCTGTTTCAAAATCAATTCACTCTCAAAACTTTCAATAGTCAACAGAAGTCAACTGCAGTTAAATATGGGTATGATTATGGATTTGGGTTGATTCAGAGCTGGATTGGGTTAAAATAGAGTAGTATAGTGGTAGATTGGGTTATGTGATAAGCTGCACTTGAGCTGGATCACTTGTGAGTTCAAATTTTCTTTCATCTTACTGTTTGAATCTACATATTTGTTACAGTTGATATTATCTAGCTATCATTGCTTGATTGTGGTTTAATTTAGCATATAGATTAGTTTAGATCTCTGTTAAGTTGTAGAAGTAATCTTAGACTACCTCTCTAAGTTTGATTAATAGAAAATTGTCATTTAAGTAGTGTTTGGATATGCTGATCAATCTGGGTTTGAGTTGTGTTTAGTTGTTAAGTTTCTTTGGTTCAGATTTACATAGGCTTGAATAACTCATATCTGTCCACTATTTTGCACTTTAGAACTCAGAAGTCATAATCACTCTATAACTGATTTCATTTTCATTTCTGTTAAGAATCAGTTGGTTAGATCTAGCATTTAGGTTTAGAATTAGATAAGTTAGCTTGCATCAGCTCTATTTCATCATATAACATCATAATCAGTTCATCATTTGGATCTAAATCTCAATTTAGTCAACTTTGCAAAATTTGATAAAAAGTCAAAAGTTGAGAAAACCAGTTTTCACCAAACTTTGTGGATTTTTCCTTGATTCATTTTTGAGTAAAAGTTATTGAACCTTTGGGATAATAAAGTTCAGTTGGTCTAGTTTTCAAAACTCAATTTTGTTGAATTTATGGGAATCATTATAAGCACTAAATAAGCAGCTCAATAAGGCTGCTTTTCCCCTGTTCACACTCAGCTCATTGAGTGTGAAACAGAAACTTGCGCTCTTGCACAAGGTCATATTGGATAGTTAGGAGCTATAACTTGGTCCAGTTGTAGTTTGCTTGGTGGTCTTGAGGACCACATATCTGGTTTTCACATAAGCTCTCTAGATAAGCCTGTGCTTTAGCTTTAAGAAAGGAGGTTAGGCTTGTTTGGTTGAATGGGTTAATTAGCATCAAACTTGATAGATTGCTTATTAGAGGTTAGGAGTAGCTGGAATTAGTTGATATTAGTTAGCTTTAGTATAAATTAGTTTCAGTAACAGTTTGGTAGCTTATTGTGCTTATTAGCTTATTAATAGTAGCTTATTTAGGGACAGTTGCTCATCAGCTTCTAAATCTTTCACATAATCCATAGTTTTCATATTTTTAATAAATTTAGAATATAATTTTAGAATTTTCCTGAATTTTTCATAAGTTTCCATCTTTGTTTGCTATTTTTTTGATTTAAACTAGTTTTTAATACTTTTTAAATAGCATTTAATTCGATTAATTCAGAAAAGGTTCCAAAAAAATAATTTTTCAATTTTCCTAGATTAAGAAAAATATAAAAAGCCAAAAAAATATTTTTCCAAATTTTTCCTAGTTTAATTTGTAATTTTTAGCATTTAAATTAGTTTAAATTAGTTTTAAATTCAAATAAATTCCAGAAAAATCATAAAAAATAGTTATAATTCTTAGTTAACTTTCTAATATCATTTTTAGTTAGAAAGTAATTTTAGATTATTTTTAGGACTTAGAATAGACGTAGTTGCATTTTATTTACGTTTCTTTTAATACGTTTTAGAATAAATCGCGTATTTAGGATTCCCCGTAGTGTAATTTCCCTTAATTGTTTTCCCTTTCCCCGTAGTTTTAATATAATCATAAATCCAAAACATCGAGCATTTTAATAACGAACCAATAACGACGTTGCCCATTCATACCTCTTTGGGAAACGACTCGGATTTCCTAATCCGTATCACTATCACTCACGGGTTTTGATTCATTATCCTTTTTCCTAAAGGGATTTTAAATCATTACTTGTGGTTATTTTTGATATCGATATTGTGGTTTTATCCATACACACACACCCCTAAACCTCAAACGAATTAAGCTCCCCCTCAACATGTGCTTCATGTATTAGAAATTGTTTTAGCACACGGAGGCAAGAGGAAGAATTAACTTCTTTGATTACCATTTTCTAAAAGATATCATCATCACTTCCCTGATTAAATCAAGTAGATAACGCATATTGGAGAAGGATGAGGTTTTCAAAGGTTTGCTCCCCCTTAATATGTGCCTCGAGATTTGAAAAAGTTTTGCACATACTAGAGGGAACCTGCACTTAGAGACAAATCAATCACGTTTCAATTCTTTATAGTTTAAAAAGATGCTCCCCCTCAACATGTGCATGGAAAATTTGAAATCGTTTGGCACATGTGGGGAGGAAAGCTTGCTAAACACTTATAAAACCAATTATCAAGTTATCAGTTTAAATCCAATTTAAATCACAAATTCTCCCCCGATCACACTTTCCAAATCCTTTAAGAATTGTGATCTCTATTGATTTAAATTAAATTTTGAGAGCTTTTGAGGAGAATAGTGACTTGCTTTTGAAAAAAAACATTTTTTAACTGATAAGGATCAGATTTTCAGACTTTAAACTCCATTGTTTTAAACATGCAAGATTGTCTTTTGAAAACATTAACATTAGCAAAGGTTTTGAATCAACTGTATAAAACATTATTCTTTTTGATTTTTTTTTCAACAATAAACCTTGCTCATTTTCGTGTCAATTGTTTGAAAAATGACCTTTCAAAATAACCTTTTTAATTCGAATAAAATCATTCTCCCCCTCAATCAATGACACAAGTTGTTGATTGAGAGATAGAGATTTTGTTGGGAATTATACGTTTGAGTTGATAAGACAAAAAGAATGAAACAAGAGGGACTTATGGTTGGTCCCAAATGGTCAACCCAAATTAACCAGGTAAATGGTCAACAAGAGTCAAACAACTTGAGAACGCAATGCAATTATCCAGGAGAGTATAGTGTATCCCCGGGTCGTTAAGTCCCAACGAGCTGTGCGATTAAATAGCTAAACGCGTAGTGATCGGGTGATATTGAACAGGAAAGGGGTTATGATCGATTACACTAAGGAAATTAAATCTAATAAAGACTTTGAAGTCATTTTAATTCTATATTTAAAATCGTTTAACAATTAAAACCTAAAACGCGTACGTTTACTGAATTTTACGTAAACGTACAAAATAAAACGTAAATTTAAAAGAATAAAACACCTACGGATATGAAAATGATATTTTTACAATCCTAATAAATAAAGAAAATTTTAATAAAAAGAAAATTGATTTCTAAACTATTAAACTATTTATTATTAATTAATTTTTAATTTCTAATTACTTAAATTACACTAAAATTACAAATAATTAAAATTTAACTTGGAAAAATAAAATTTAAAATTGGAAAAATCTAAAATACTATAAAACTAATTTTAAAATAGAAAAGATATTTTTGTGACTTTTTATATAATTATTATTAATTAAAAACTAATTATTAATTAATTAAAACTAATTAAAATTAAGAAAAATAGAAGATGAACAGTAAAAAATGTGAAAAATTCCAAAAAACTATAAAATAATACTGAGAACAAGGGAAAATTAACAGAAACCAATTTGGAACACAAGAACAATGATTTGGGCACGCTACTAATATGAATAAGCACTTAAAATAAGCAATAAGCTATCCAAAAGCTACCATAAGCTACTACAGCCTAAATCTAACCTAAAATGAGCTAATGCAACTGATTGGGACCTAAAAAACACAAGCTACAGAAAAAAAGCTCGAGACCAGATTTCAAGTCTCAACACGCCAAACGGCCCTTAATCACCTACTTTGAGCTTACATTAAGCCAGCTAGAAAAATTCCTAAAAATAAACTAAAATTACCCTGTTAACCACAACCAACCAAAGTGCTTAAGTTCTAAATTTCAGCCTAAGAGGATTTAAATTGAAGATTTTAAAAATCAAAAACTAAGGCTACTTGGGACAATTGGTTGCTGATGCAAGGTGAAACAGAAACAGATAGAGAATTTGAAATTGGATATGCAGATATGAATAAGCTGAATACACCTAAAAAAAACACCCTATATTCTTGAAACTAAATCTAACAAGACTATCTTAACATGCTAGCTAACTGAATCTAATCAAGGAGCACATTACAAACTCTGCTGTTTGGGACAGCAGCCTAAAAGGAGAAATGGGGAACTTATGCAGGCCAAATAAGCTGTGGTAAAAGCTATTAAGGTAAGTTATGAACCTGAAAATTGCTTCCTACCACTACATACTACTAAGGAGCCTAAAGTGCAACAAAACTCAAGTTAATATCCTGAAAGCTTACTAATATGGGGACTTATGTGGAACTGTTTTAGAAAAATGAGGCAGTGGACTTTTTATCAATTGTAGAAAACTTGAAAATGCAGTGGAAACTTGAAGCTAACTGTTGGGATAACATTAAAACAAGTTTTAAATCTCAATAACATCAACTTTAACTTGAAAACCAAATCCAAACTACAAAAACAATGATAATCCAAACACCCTTTTAAACATTCAAAATATACTTGATTAAAAAAAACTATGATGAAACTTGAATGAAACTAAATATAATTAATCAAACAAACCTGCAAACTATCATTCTCACAACTACGATTCAGAAATCAGTCTAAAACCATTTGACTTTCAATTGTTGACCCGTTTTGACTTTTTTGGACTTTTTTAAGTTAATGCATACACTAGCTACTAACACCTAACAATTTTATTCAAATAAAAACTCAGAAGTTAAATAAGCAAAGAAATCACAAATAAGAACACAAATAAGCAGTTGGAATGGTAAAACATGAAAATGGAAATTTCTTACAAAATGCTTTTGCTAAAAAACAAGGACTTAATTGCAATCATCACATCACCCTATTGCTTCCCAATAAGCTCTAAACCATGGCCATCCAGAATTTACCATGCTCCAGCTTATTTGACCAAAGTGCTTATTTTGACTTTCCTTGACTTTTTTGGAATCTTAAAATTTAAACTGATGTAGATTATTTTAAACTTATAAAAAGCTTTAACAAGCTTATATAAGCTCACATGAACTGATAACAAGCTTATACAAATACTGAGTAGCTTAATTCGACTTAACAGTCACCATAAACACTTAAAAACTTGGAATTTTCATTAACACTTGGAAATTGTACAAAGATTAACATTAAACAGACTTAAAAATAACTTGAAATGATAACTGGAAACTAAAATTGATAATACTTAACCCATTACAATACGATTTTAGCTAAAATACTCTACCTACACGAATTCTTTTTCTCCTCTGCTTCTTCTTCTTTTATATTTTAGAAAAGGTCTCCTCTCTCCCCTCTGAGCATATCCCACCAAATCTGAGCCGTTGGATTGGCTATATATGATCTGAGCTCTTGAAACTACTTTTGGCGGGAAAACTGGAGTTAGTCAAATGGGGTAGGTTGAGTGCACGGGAGATGATGCATTTAATGATTCTTGGCTGTTTTAGGTGAGGTGGAGGGATAAGGTTGTGGGTTTGTGAGCTGGGAGCATGGGAGAGGAGTGGTTTTGCAGGTAGTGGGTGAAGACGATGGGTTGGAGGGAAAAACGTGGGGTATTTTATTAATAGGGGACGGTTCAAAGGTATTTGGCAGGGGTCAAAATTATTTGGACTGGGGGTCAAGGTTCAAGTTGGGTGTGTTGGGCTTCAGGCTTTTGTTTTGGGGTGGTTTGGATTTGGTATTAATAACAAGGACCAAAATTGCAATTCCACAAAAACCAAGGGACCGAAACTGTAATTATCCAATATTCATCATAGGGACCAATTATGACAAGTTTAATTTACCAAAGGACCAAAAATGTTAATTTTCCAATTTAAAATGTCCAGGGGTAAATTCTGTCAATCTTTGAAATTCCAAGGACTCAAGTTGTCATTTTGCAAAACTAGACTTTATAAGGCTAAATTTGACAACTTAAAAATTCCTGAGGGCCTTTTATGAAAAATTACATGTTTTGAATAACCAGGGACTAGATTTTGACAATTATTGAATAAAATACAGTCTAAATATTTTTTTCTGTCTTTTACGACTTTTCAAAGTGTTTTTGACTGGTTTTGCAGTGCAGAAGGAACAAAAATGATGAATATTTACACACTCATCAATCCCCCACACTAAACTATTGCTAGTCCCTAGCAATCTTTTGTGAAAACTTAATGGATTTGAATCTCTTTACCAAAAGCCATTACTTCTGGAGTAGCCAAATGTTTCAGTTCAAGTAAGAACCTTGGTACATCGATAACCAAATGATTTTGAGCAAACCACCAGCTTTCAACGGTTTTGATTTGTCTTTACCAGAAGCCGTTTGCTTCTGGACTAGCCAACTCTTAGATAAAATATCTTTGGTGAGTCGATTACCAATTATGGTTTTCCAACTGCCTTTACCACAAGCCATAAACTTGCGGGCTAGCCAACTCTTCACTAATTAAAGATATGGTGAGCTGAACACCATACAATTTTGGGCAAATTGCAAGCCGTCAACGGATTTGATAAATCTTTACCAAGAGCCGTTTGCTCCTGGATTAGCCAATCCTTTTGTTTATTAGACATGGCGGACTGATAACCGTAAGCTGAGTAAGTGCAAAACACTTACTCCAATTTTTTATTTTTTTTTGGCCAAAAATGGGGGAATTGGGTGGTATAATTACATGATAAAATTCGTGAGAATTCCCCCCCACACTAGAAATGAATATTGCCCTCAATATTCAAAGTACCGGCGGTTATGCCGAAACATAGAACGTAAAAGGGAAATACTACGGCCATTTTTTTTTATTTATTTTTTATTTTTTTATTTTTTTTTGATGAAAAACTTATATACAACAGCGGGGGCAACTCCCCCACACTAGGGTGGTAGAAAGTAGAAAGAAGTCAGAAATATGGGTGAAAACCCATATGGCGTGCTACTGTTTTTGATTCCCGAGTCGCTAGCTTGACTCGATCCCCGCATTCATTGGTTCATGGGGAAAGTTTGTAGATCCGGGACAACCACAGGTGGAATGTCCTCTCCAAAATAGTGCTTCAATCGATGACCATTCACTTTAAAATTTGGACCATCGGGCTGAGATAACTCAATGGTTCCATAAGGAAATACTTTAGTGATGATTAATGGTCCGACCACGGGATTTTAGTTTTCCTCAGAAAATCTTCAATCTTGAATTGAAAAGAAGGACTCGATCACCGACGTTGAAAACGCGGTTCTTGATTTTGGAGTCATGAATCTTCTTTGTCTTTTCTTTGTAGATCAAAGAGTTCTCGTATGCTTGATCACGTAGTTCATTTAATTCATTTATTTGAACTTTCCGGTGATCACCAGCTGTCTGAATATCGAAGTTGGCATGTTTCAAGGCCCAGTATGCCTTGTGCTCAAGCTCAATCGGCAGATGACACGCCTTCCCGTATACAAGTTTGTAGGACGTACACCCAATGGGTGTTTTATAAGCTGTACGGAAAGCCAGAGTGCGTCATCTAGCTTATCCGACCAAGAGGCACGGTTTTCGCCACTGTCCTCTCCGAATTCTTTTAATCCCTCGGTTGGAAACTTCCACTTGCCCACTTGTTTGGGGGTGGTACGCAGTAGAGAGACGGTGAGTTACACCATACTTTTGTATGACTCTATCAAACTGGTCATTGCAGAAATGCGTACCACGATCACTGATTATAGCTCGTGGAGTTCCAAACCTAGCAAAAAGAGATTTTAAGAATTTCACAACAACTCGGGCATCGTTGGTAGGCAAAGCTTTCGCTTCAACCCATTTTGACAAATAGTCAACGGCCACGAGTATGTATTTATCTCCTCGAGATGAAGGAAATGGCCCCATAAATTCAATGCCCCAGATGTCAAAAATCTCACACACTTGAATGGCGTTTTGCGGCATTTCATTTCTTTGTGAGATATTTCGGTGACGTTGACAAGCGTCACAGGTTTTGACAAATTCGTGGGCATCCTTGTAAATCGTGGGCCAATAAAATCCGAAATCAAACACCTTCTTGGCAGTGTAGTTGGGGCTATGATGTCCCAAAGTAGGTCCAGAATGGCAAGCCTTGAGAATGTCATTGGCTTCCCGACCATACACACATCGCCTGATGACTTGATCCGCGCAAATTTTGAATAAGTAGGGGTCGTCCCAGAAGTAATGTTTTACATCTTTAAAGAATTTGTTTTTCTGTTGGGACGACATTCCTTTCACCACAAAGTTACCCGCATGGTAATTTGCAAAGTCAGCAAACCATGGGGTAGAAGAGTCTCCACGAAAAGAAACCACATTGAGTGTTTCGAGAGGAAATGTTTCGTTAATTTCCTTTTTCTCGAACACATCCTGGTGAGGGTTTTCCAGACGAGACAGATGATCAGCAGGCAGGTTCTCAGCTCCTTTTTTATCACGTATAATGATATCAAATTCTTGCAGGAGGAGAACCCAACGAAGCAATCTCGGCTTTGCATCTTGTTTTGCAAAGAGATATTTGAGAGCCGAGTGATCCGTATACACCACGCATTTGGTCAAGATTAGGTATGGCCGAAACTTCTCAAACGCATACACCACGGCTAGTAGCTCTTTTTCCGTAGTGGTGTAATGGGTTTGAGCTTCAATCATAGTCTTACTCGCGTAGTGGATAGGCTGAAAATGCTTGGTTTTTCGTTGCCCCAAGATGCACCGATAGCAAAATCACTTGCATCGCACATGAGTTCAAAGGGTAAATCCCAGTCGGGGCAACGAGAATGGGTGCTTCCGTAAGCTTTTCTTTAATGTTTCAAAAGCTTCGATGCACTCAAGTGAGAAGATAAAAGGAGCATCCTTCTCAAGGAGATGAGTCATAGGCCGAGCGATTTTAGAAAAATCTTGTATGAATCTGCGATAAAAACCGGCATGACCTAAAAACTCCTAATACCTTTGACGGTAGTAGGATGAGGCAATTTGGCAATGACATCCACTTTCGCTTTGTCAACCTCAATCCCGTTTTTGAAATCTTATGGCCTAGGACAATTCCTTCCTTGACCATAAAATGGCTCTTCTCCCAATTTAGACAAAGATTGGTGTCTTCACACCGTTTTAGCATTTTTCTAAATGGGAGAGACATGTTTGAAATGAGTCCCCAATGACCGAGAAGTCATCCATAAACACCTCCATTGTTTCCCCGATCATGTCGTGGAAAATTGCCATCATACAGCGTTGGAACGTGCCAGGAGCGTTACATAGGCCAAAAGGCATACGTCTGTAGGCAAAAGTTCCGTATGGGCAGGTGAATGTGGTCTTTTCTTGATCCTGTGGATCAATGGGGATCTGTATATACCCGAGAAACCATCTAGGAAACAATAGTATTCGTTTCCTGCTAATCTCTCAAGCATTTGGTCCATGAAGGGTAGAGGAAAATGGTCTTTACGGGTGGCTTCGTTTAACTTGCGATAGTCAATACACACACGCCATCCCGTAACCAATCGAGTTGGAATTAACTCGTTTTCTTCATTTGTGACAACAGTTATGCCACCTTTTTTTGGAACACAGTGGATGGGACTGACCTAAGGACTATCAGAGATCGGGTAAATTAAACCGGCATCAAGAAGTTTGAGAACCTCCTGTTTGATAACCTCATGAATCTTAGGATTCACCCTTCTCTGATGTTGGACTGCTGGTTTGAAATCATCCTCCAATAAAATCTTGTGCGTACAAAATTCAGGGTTAATACCCTTGATGTCGGAGAGTCTCCAAGCAATTGCTTGCTTGTGCAACTTCAAAACCTTTATGAGAGCAGTCTTCTCCTCCTCAGTTAAGTCCTTAGCAATTATGACGGGTAATTTATCATCACCCTCCAAGAATGCATACTCGAGATGAGGAGGTAGGTCCTTAAGTTCAACCTTGGGAAATTCTTCAGTAGATGTTTGTACGGATTTGATTTCTTCAATCGTGATCTCTTTCGGAGGGAGTGACGGTGATGGATCTTCATTTAACAATTGCTCAAGATAAAGGATATCTCCCTCAGAATCATAAACACCATCATCAATTCCCGGTGGAATCGATTCATCATTAGCAAGAAACTCATCGATCTCTTCTAAAAAGAAGTCACCTCCCTCAAACGGAGTAAGAGAGGGGGAAGAATCGGCAATAATTGGTTGAGAAGATGTGGTGGGATCCCCACTCACAGAATTATGAAAATAACCAAGAAACTCTTGAGAGTACTCCTCTGAAGCAATATCAATTACATCGATTCGATTAACCGATTCAACATCATAGTTTGAGAGTACCTCGAAGTTTGATCAAGGTTAAAGGTGACAGCTTCATTACCCACACGTAATGTGATTTCTTGCTCAAATACATCAATGAGAGCACGGCCCGTTCTCCGGAATCCTCGTCCAACAATGAGGGGAACCCGATGATCGGCATCGAAGTCAACAACCACAAAGTCAGCTAGAAAATAGAACTTTCCTACTTTCACGAATACATCCTCGGCGATGCCAAGAGGACGCGATATTGAACGATCTGCAAGCTCAAGAGTCATGCAGGTAGGAATAAGTTCTGGAAGAGAAAGTTTCTTCCATAATGAATAAGGCATCAGATTGATGCTTGCACCAAGATCGGCGAGGGCAAAGCATTCAATCATTCCTGGAAAAACACAAGGTAGCAGAAATTTTCCAGATCTCCAAGCTTCTCGGGAAGCTTCTTTAAGAACTGCTGAGCGGTTCTCGTTGAGGAGTTTTAGCAATTTCAAACAGTTTTTCCTTGTTGCTTAACATGTGTTTGAGAGTTGATGCAAACTTGGGCATCAGCATGATAGCATCCGCAAAGCTTATGTCAAAATGTAGTTCTTGGAAAATTTGAAAAAAATTGTCCATTTGATGACTGGCTTTTTCGCGGAGCTTTTGCTCATTTAAACGTGATGGGTAAGGAATAGAAGTTTTGGATTTGGGGTTTTCAACTGGAGCTACAGGAGGTTCAAAAACAACTCCTGGTTTGGATTTGGGTTTCGGGACAACTTGAGGATGGACATGTGCTGTGCTTTGTGAGCTAGTGGGTTGCACTTGGTCCTTTGTTGCCTCAGGTTCACTTTCCACTACCTTCGGGAGAGAAGAAGAAGAGGTAGTAGGAATAGCGGGTCTATCATATGAAGCACCACTTCTGGTTGTGATCGCCTTTGCATCGCCCCTCGGATTAGCGATCGTGTTGCTAGGTAAAGTACCTGAGCCCGAGGGTCGATCATTTAAAGACTTCTTAATATCAGAAATCTGGCTAACCAACAATCTATTCATTTCCTCTTGGGATTTCATGAATTGCTTCAACAACTCATCAGATGATGGTCCAGTTGGAACAATGACTTGATTTTGTGTAGGAAAATTCTGGCCTCTATTGTTTGGATTAGGGCCTTGATTTTGGAAATTTCCTTGATTATTGCCATGAAAATACCCTGGGTTGAAATTTCCCTGATTCTGGTTTCTATTAAAATTTCCTTGGTTTTGGAAATTTTGACTTTGATTTTGAAAACCGTTATTCTGACTAAAATTACCTTGGTTTTGAAAACCTTGGTTCGTTCTATTCTGATTTTGATTACGGTTTTGGTTTTGGATGAAACCAAGTGGTACAGGGTAGTGGTTAGGACGGTGGTTCGGGTCCATAGGAGCACGGTATTGGTTGCCTCCTGAATTGGAAATCCCGCCAACAGTGTTTGCTTCAAAAGGGTTACCATCGGTGGCCATACAGTTGTAATAGGCATGGGGGCCACCGCAAGTAACACATACTTCCACTTTCTTAACTTCAGCAGGAGGTGAAGTTTGTGGAAAAGAAACTTTCTTTTGGTTGGAGAGAACCAAAGCTTGAATTGCTTCCGTGAGTTTGTCAATCTTAGCATCGGTGCTAGATTGACTCACGGACGATGAAGTAGAAGGACCAACACCGACTTGGGAAACAACCGGTTTGCTTCGTGCAGTGCGGACTTTAGACTTGTTTTCAATTATCGCTAAAGCTTCTTTTACAGTTTTGCTCAAGAAATTTCCTCCAGCGGAGGAATTGAGAGAATCTTGATCAGATTGACTCACTCCATTATAGAAGGTATCGAGTTGCATCAACTCGGAGAAACCATGGTGAGGACATTTGCGGAGCAACTCCTTAAAACGATCCCACGATTCACTGAAGGATTCATCAAACTTTTGTGTGAACTTGATGATTTCGTTTTTAAGACTCGTGGTTTTAGAAGGTGGATAGAACTTGTTCACAAATTTCTTCACCAGGTCTTCCCATGTTTCAATCGATCGAGGGGGTTGTTTTTCAAGCCAAATCCGGGCTTGTCCTCGAGGAAAATGGGAACAGAAGAAGTTTGACAGCATCGGTAGGGACATTCTTGTATTTGATGGTAGATGCAATCTTGTTAAACCATCGAATATGAGCATGAGGATTATCCCTCTCAAAACCATAGAATTGACTTGAGGTTACAAGATTTAGTAACCCGGTTTTGAGTTCAAAATTTTCAGCCACAATGGCTGGGATAACAATAGCATCTCCATACCCATCGATGGGTGCTTGGAGAAGCTCGCACATAGGACGTTCATCCGCAATGATAACGGAAGTAGTGCGAGCAGTCCGGATCTCAGATCTGACTGATGGGGCAGAACGTCTACGGATACGCCTTCTTGGAATCCTGACAAGCTCACGAAATGGGCTCACAGACCTAGAAGAGCGAGTGTGCATACACTAGAGTTGACTCTAAGAAATCTCAGAGTCAAGGGAATTATGAAAATGGGGAAAGAAGAATCTTTTTGGGTTTTATGGTTTTAAGATGTTTTTGGATTTTTGGATTTTTATAAGAAAATATAAATATATATAGATGGTATGAACAAGGAGTGAATATTCAAATCACTAATCTGCTAAACGTAAGACTATTAGCACAGCTCCCCGGCAGCGGTGCAAAAATTTTTTTTGGTCCCAAATGGTCAACCCAAATTAACCAGGTAAATGGTCAACAAGAGTCAAACAGCTTGAGAACGCAATGCAATTATCCAGGAGAGTATAGTGTATCCCCGGGTCGTTAAGTCCCAACGAGCTGTGCGATTGAATAGCTAAACGCGTAGTGATAGGGTGATATTGAACAGGAAAGGGGTTATGATTGATTACACTAAGGAAATTAAATCTAATAAAGACTTTGAAGTCATTTTAATTCTATATTTAAAATCGTTTAACGATTAAAACCTAAAACGCGTACGTTTACTGAATTTTATGTAAACGTACAAAATAAAACGTAAATTTAAAAGAATAAAACACCTACGGATATGAAAATGATATTTTTACAATCCTAATAAATAAATAAAATTTTAAGAAAAAGAAAATTAATTTCTAAACTATTAAACTATTTATTATTAATTAATTTTTAATTTCTAATTACTTAAATTACACTAAAATTACAAATAATTAAAATTTAACTTGGAAAAATAAAATTTAAAATTGGAAAAATCTAAAATACTATAAAACTAATTTTAAAATAGAAAAGATATTTTTTGTGACTTTTTATATAATTATTATTAATTAAAAACTAATTATTAATTAATTAAAACTAATTAAAATTAAGAAAAATAGAAGATGAACAAGAAAAACGTGAAAAATTCCAGAAAACTATAAAATAATACGAGAACAAGGAAAATTAACAGAAACCAATTTGGAACACAAGAACAATGATTTGGGCACGCTACTAATATGAATAAGCACTTGAAATAAGCAATAAGCTATCCAAAAGCTACCATAAGCTACTACAGCCTAAATCTAACCTAAAATGAGCTAATGCAACTGATTGGGACCTAAAAAACACAAGCTACAGAAAAAAAGCTCGAGACCAGATTTCAAGTCTCAACACGCCAAACGGCCCTTAATCACCTACTTTGAGCTTACATTAAGCCAGCTAGAAAAATTCCTAAAAATAAACTAAAATTACCCTGTTAACCACAACCAACCAAAGTGCTTAAGTTCTAAATTTCAGCCTAAGAGGATTTAAATTGAAGATTTTAAAAATCAAAAACTAAGGCTACTTGGGACAATTGGTTGCTGATGCAAGGTGAAACAGAAACAGATAGAGAATTTGAAATTGGATATGCAGATATGAATAAGCTGAATACACCTAAAAAAACACACCCTATATTCTTGAAACTAAATCTAACAAGACTATCTTAACATGCTAGCTAACTGAATCTAATCAAGGAGCACATTACAAACTCTACTGTTTGGGACAGCAGCCTAAAAGGAGAAATGGGGAACTTATGCAGGCCAAATAAGCTGTGGTAAAAGCTATTAAGGTAAGTTATGAACCTGAAAATTGCTTCCTACCACTACATACTACTAAGGAGCCTAAAGTGCAACAAAACTCAAGTTAATATCCTGAAAGCTTACTAATATGGGGACTTATGTGGAACTGTTTTAGAAAAATGAGGCAGTGGACTTTTTATCAATTGTAGAAAACTTGAAAATGCAGTGGAAACTTGAAGCTAACTGTTGGGATAACATTAAAACAAGTTTTAAATCTCAATAACATCAACTTTAACTTGAAAACCAAATCCAAACTACAAAAACAATGATAATCCAAACACCCTTTTAAACATTCAAAATATACTTGATTAAAAAAAACTATGATGAAACTTGAATGAAACTAAATATAATTAATCAAACAAACCTGCAAACTATCATTCTCACAACTACGATTCAGAAATCAGTCTAAAACCATTTGACTTTCAATTGTTGACCCGTTTTGACTTTTTTGGACTTTTTTAAGTTAATGCATACACTAGCTACTAACACCTAACAATTTTATTCAAATAACAACTCAGAAGTTAAATAAGCAAAGAAATCACAAATAAGAACACAAATAAGCAGTTGGAATGGTAAAACATGAAAATGGAAATTTCTTACAAAATGCTTTTGCTCAAAAACAAGGACTTAATTGCAATCATCACATCACCCTATTGCTTCCCAATAAGCTCTAAACCATGGCCATCCAGAATTTACCATGCTCCAGCTTATTTGACCAAAGTGCTTATTTTGACTTTCCTTGACTTTTTTTTGGAATCTTAAAATTTAAACTGATGTAGATTATTTTAAACTTATAAAAAGCTTTAACAAGCTTATATAAGCTCACATGAACTGATAACAAGCTTATACAAATACCGAGTAGCTTAATTCGACTTAACAGTCACCATAAACACTTAAAAACTTGGAATTTTCATTAACACTTGGAAATTGTACAAAGATTAACATTAAACAGACTTAAAAATAACTTGAAATGATAACTGGAAACTAAAATTGATAATACTTAACCCATTACAATACAATTTTAGCTAAAATACTCTACCTACACGAATTCTTTTTCTCCTATACTTCTTCTTCTTTTATATTTTAGAAAAGGTCTCCTCTCTCCCCTCTGAGCATATCTGATGAGTGCTTATTCACTCATCATTTTTGGTCAAATCTGAACTGCATAACATCTAAAAACACTCCGAAATGCATCAAAATACTAAAAATATCTCAAAATTGTGTTTTATATGTTTCAGATGCAAAATTATTGAAAACAAATGAAAAACGAACAAGGTTTGCATAATTGGCAGTTTAGGTCCCGTCTTTCAAAAATTGACAGAAATAGTCCCTGAGCACGTAATTTAAAAAGAAAAGTCACCAAAGGTCCTTTTGAAATCATAAATTGTCATAATTAGTCCTTTGGTGATAAATTTCAAAAGTTTGAGAAATTACAGTTGTGATCCCTGGATTTTTAAAAATTGTCAAGTTTAGTCCTCAGGTTTCACAAATTGGCAAATTCAGTCCCTGCACTTTTGGTGATTGACAAAGTCAGCCCTTGGATAATACTTCATAAATTACTTGATTGGTCCCTGGATTTTTGGATTTTACACCTATGGTCCCTAAATGTTAAATGGGTTTCACAATATATCCTAAGTCCATAATTAAACCCCTTGGCCCAACTAAATCCAACCCACGACCCAAACCTAGACCCGGTCAAACCCATATCCACACCCGGTCAAAGAATAAACAATACACACCCTCGTCTTCTTCATTTTCCCGCCCTCACTCTTTATCTGCTCCCAAGAACCCTAGCAATCTAAAACTCTTTTTACTTCTCCCCAAACACTCCACCCCCACTCTCTCTTTTACCCAATCTCACCACACCCCATAACCACCTTAATCTCTATTATCCGGTTTCACCCAAATCCCAAACCCACTACCAATTTCCCCCCTCATCCAAGTCATCAATCCCAGCTTCAAAAGACTCATCAATGGCTCAGATTGTCTCATATGGTACCTACTTATTGAATGGCTAAGATCAACTCACAGGAAGCACAAGATTGAAGTGAAGACCAAGATGTCTTAGTATAAATAGGTCGATGTAGCCAAGTTATGAGGGCACCCTTTTCTTAAAGTTCTTTTTTTTAACTTAGTTTATGTTTTTCAAGTTGTATTGTAATGTTCCTTTTTAATTAATGAAAGCATCATTTTCTTTATTCTGCTACATTCAATTTTTTTGTGATTAACAGTAGTTAAGGAGATTTCCAAAAAGGTGTTAGTTAAGTTACAATTTAATTTTTAGCAAAAAAAAAGAACTTCTAAGTTCTAGAGTAGAATCTGTTTTGAAAAAAAAAGAATCTATTTCTTTCAGGAGTGTTTGTTTTAAGCTGGAAAATAGTCAAAAACTCTTTTTACCCACTTTGACCTTTAAGGTCAGAGGACTCTTTAGACTTTAGCTAATAGGTAATGGTTAGAAAGAGCTTTAATTGTCCTTGCAAAAACTTGGTTTGAAAAAAAAAAGGGAAAAAAAAAATGACGTCTGCTGAACTGCTCAAGAACAGCAGTTATGCTGCTGTTTTGAGCCCTCTTTTTATAGCCTAATTGATTTCTAAAGCTTGTAGAAATTTTTTTTCTCAAGTCTCTACATTCCAAACTAACCTTGGTCCCAGTTCCATGCACCAGATTTGTCCCAGGCATAGTTTAAACCCACCTTTCAATCCATCTGTAGACTGCTTTTTGGTTACTGTCATATCAGCAGACATTAGTCCAAAACAATGCTGATAACAGCTCATTTTTAAGCTATTAAAAGCCCTTTCCACCCCACAAATCCATTTTGCTAAATGTTTGCTATGCTAACTTTAATTCTTGCAGCTTGTATCTGTTTGGGAGTTCATTACTCGGCGTAAAAATGAGCCTCAAAGTAGCCACTCAGGCTGTTATGGATTGCAGATATGCTAGCACAAGTTAGTACCACTCTTTTCTTTAGCTTATCAGTCACTTGCAGGTATCTTAGTTAGATTTAGAACATATTTAGCTTATTTGAATCTCCCTTAGTGGCTTATTTAGCTCCTCATAGTTCTCATTTTTAGCTTATATTTGCTTATTGATTTTAGCTTAGGTCTCTCTCATAGTATAATTCATTTCCCAACTGTTTTCCCCATAGTTTAGGTGTTTTAGCTTATTCAGATTTAGGAGAACTTGGTTTAGCTTGTTTGTCCCCACTGTTAGCTTATTAATTTGACTGCTTGTCTGGTGTAATTAAGAAATTCTTCAAGGGTGTTTGGTTGGATAAGGTCTGAGATCCATAAAGGGTGTTTGGATGTGTTTGTGCCTACTGATGGAATAAGCAATGTCAAAAAGCTTGTTTCAAGCTTTTCAATAAGTTAGTCTTTACAAAAAAAAGTTCATTTTGATAAGTCTTTCAAGTAAGAAAAAGAAAAAGTTGAAAAAAAAAATGTTTTCAAAAAAAGAGAGCCAAGGGATTCGAACCCTGGTCTCTCAGCTCAAGCACTCAACACCCCACACGCCAACCAACTGCCCTTGGGACTTTATCAGTTATTCTTTGCAACATCTAATATATAAGGCTTCCTTGGCAGTTTAGCTCATAAGCTATTTTGAGCTTATTTCTTGCTTAATTTCTATAGCAACCACCACTTTTTTCAATTTCCCTAAAAGCAGTAATATGTAAAGTAGTTTTCTGTAATCGTTCAGATTTTTCAAAATTAGTTTAGTATTTTTAATAATTTAATTAGTGTTTAATAGATTTTAATTTGTAGAAATTAATTTAAAAGTCGAAAAAATATTCCGCTTTTTCTAAAATTATTTTTAGTCATTTAGGATGTAGGAAAATTGTTTTCAAACTCGTAGGACTTAAATTGCAAAATTTTACGTTTATGGCTCGGGTTGTTTTCCGTTTTACGTTTTTACGTTTTTGCAACCTAGGACTTCGTGTAGATTCGTTCCTTAGGTTTAGTGATAGTTAAATTTTAGTTTATTAGGTTTCCCTTGCCTTAATTACCTTCCCATTCATTAATTTGTAGAAAACGTAATTCAAAACCAAACAAATCATTGAAAACCAATTCAAGTTCAAATCACGAAACTCAACGATTCCGTCAATTTCACACCTCGTTGGGACACGACCCGGGGAAGTCACTTTCCCGGTATCACTTTTATCACATTCGTGAGATTTGGCACGTTAACCCTTTTCCTAAAAGGTTGATTTGTCGAATTTCACGGTTAATTTGATATACGTTGATATTGTGTTTTTCACCACTCACTTCACAACGAATCAAATTTTGGCGCCGCTGCCGGGGAGGTGTGTTGCGACAATATCGTGAAGTTTTTGCGATTAGTGACTTGAAGATCCTTCCTCGTGAAGTTTCCGTTTTTCATAAAATCCGAAAATACAAAAATATTCTTCTCATTCCTCTTATTCGATAATTCTATTTCTCTTACCCTCTTTTGCCGTTTAATTCTATCCTTCGTATCTTCTCTACCATTTGATTCTATTTCTTTAACCCTCTACATGTTTAATTCTCATGGCGACGATCGATTATCGTCGTTGTTTTCATTGCAAAGGACGTATGGAAGAGGATCAGCTTTATTGTCAAAATCACGAATGTTTATGTAAGCGGTGTGGTAGGGCTGGTGCGAGCAAATATTGCTATTGGTGCGAATTATCCGATAAAAACTCTCTCGATGATTCTCCAAGTTTTTCCGACAACCAGCCACAACCCGAGATTTGTTCTATTGTTTCTGAACCCAAACCGTCTAGAATTGATCAAAATCTTTCGCAATTTACGGTTAAGGTTAAGAGAAAAGAGCAAGAACCGGAGACCAAAACGGAAGTGGTGGAAATTGCTAGCTCTGAGAGCACACCATTTGTCCCACCTCCGGAATCTTCAAAACATTTTTTCGGACGAAATCATGAACATACTTCAAAATTGCTTGAATGAACTTCGTCAAGATTCAATTTCGGGAAATACCGTTTTACCTACCATTTGTGATGTTGTTGAACCCTCGATTCCTACTCCCGTACCCGAGATACCTTCGTCCGATCAAGAGTATTGCTACGGTTGTGGAGACGTGTTACCGAAAGGTTTCCGTTGTTACAAATGTATGTGCGAGTGGTGTGGAACCTATCTCATTGATGGATGTTGTTCGATTTGTGTCGAGAATTCATTCGCTTATGATTCTAACCCAAACTCTTTCAATTATCCTCAAAACAATTTCAACTACCCTCCACAGAATTCATATGAACCACAACCGTACTATCATCATTTCAGTGATTCATCGTTTCATAATTTCTCTCCTCAATACCCTCATTGTGCTAAGTGTGGGGGTCCTCATGATGAATATCAATGTCAATCATGGAATCAAAACTATGGGCCTGACCCTTGTTATAACACTCCTTGTTTTGACAATTTCCAACCCACACAACTTCCCGTCATTGATCCATTTCCTCATATGATTCTTGAGGAACTTTCTGAGGAACAAGCTTCTCGCAACGAAAGATTTCTAGCCGATGAGCGAGCAGCTCAAAAGCTTCTACTATTTAACGAAGCTGCTCAACAGCGTTTCCTATTTAACGAAGCTTGTCGTCTTGATGACGAGGATGAGGAAGATTGGGAGATGACAAAGGACAAGGTGCATATCTCAAGCCCACAAAGTACCGCACATGTCCACTCTCCACCCTCATATTGCCTATCTACCATAGAACCTTCGGAAGACCTTTTAATGGGGGACGAGCATCTTGACACTATTCCGGAAAAGGAATCGTCTTGTGTTGAGAACCTTGTCCCAAACCCAAGTGAATCCGAGGTTATTTCTGGTGATATGTGTGATGACCTTCTCGATGATGATTCTTCTCCCACCCCGAAAGAACCTGTTGAGGTGATCTCCGAGTCTGAAAATGATTATACGTCATTTGATGATTCGTTATCATGTGGAGACATCGAGTATGTGGAGGAAATTCCTTCTGAGCTCGTCAGCTTGGAAGAAGTGAGAGATATTGATCCCGATGATCTTGATATGGACACTGATTTTGAAACGGATGATGAAGATATTCTCGTTGTGTCCGAGAAACCTTTTGCTATGGCGTTCACTAATCCTCTGTTTGACTTCGATTCTGAATTTACTTTAGTTTCGGATAATCCCATCTTTGACATTCAGAATGAGGATAGTGACTCTTACATGGAGAACCTCGTTATATCTCCATCTTTTCCCGAAGAAAAGAATAGTGGCAATCCCACTTCGACGTTAGACCTTCTCGAGGAGTTCGCCGATGAACTCGCTCTCGTTGATCATTCTCCACCGGGAGATGATGATGCTCACTTCGACTTTGAAGCTGACCTTACCGAATTGGAAAATCTTCTTTACAATTGGTCTTCTGATAATTCGTCAAGTGACACTCTTATAGAAGAGGTCGACTTTCTTTCTCCGGATGACTCGATACCTTCGGGTTTTCAGAGTGACGATTATGGCTTAGGTCCATCATCCACTCGTCCGCCTGCTAAACCGCCGGATGATGGAACCTCTTCTAAGCCCGATACGGATGTTTTCATTGCTTCAGTGGTGGATAAGATTTCTGAACATTCCCTCAATGTTCCCCAATCTAATCTTTTACCCACCCATCCCACCCGTGATCAACTCATTGTCACTTTGCCTTCTCCTCCCATTTCTTCTCCATGTCTTAACTCTTACGGGAGTGAAGATACCATCTTTGATCCCGGCATTTCTCTTTCTTTTGAGCCGGTGATATCTCATCGGAGTGGAACTTTCAGCACATTCAATATCTATCTAAACCATTTGAATGAAAGTCCGATGGAGATTTTCTCTTCCACTTGCTTCCCCAAGGACAAATAAATTCGGGGTCGAGTCAAGCTAGCGACTCGGTAATCAAAAACAGTAGCTTAACATGGGTTTTCACCCGTGTGTACCACCTAAGTGTGGGGGTGATGCCCCACATGTTATATATATATATATATCTCTAAAAAAAAAAAAAAAAAAAAAAAAAAAAAAAAAAACTTTCTAAATAATGGCCGTAGTATTTCCCTTTTACGTTCTTTGTTTCGGCATAACCGCCGGTACTTTGAATATTGAGGGCAATATTCATTTCTAAGTGTGGGGGGGAATTCTCACGAATTTTATCATATATTATCCACCCAATTCCCCCGTTTTTGGCCAAATTTTTTTTTGGAGTAAGTGTTTTACACTGACTCATCTTATGGTTATCAGTCCGCCTTGTCTAATAAACAAAAGGATTGGCTAATCCAGGAGCAAACGGCTCTTGGTAAAGATTTCTCAAATCCGTTTATATGGCTTGCAATTTGCCCAAAATTGTATGGTTCTCAACTCACCATATCCTAAAAAGTGAAGAGTTGGCTAGCCCGCAAGGTTATGGCTTGTGGTAAAGGCAGTGGAAAATCCATAATTGGTAATCAGCTCACCAAAGATAATATTGATAATTTATCTAAGAGTTGGCTAGTCCAGAAGGGTACAGCTTCTGGTAAAGATAAATCAAAACCGTTGGAAGCTGGTGGTTTGCTCAAAATCACATGGTTATCAGTGTACCATGGTTCTTACTTGAACTAAAACATTTGGCTACTCCAGAAGTAATGGCTTTTGGTAAAGAGATTCAAATCCATTAAGTTTTCTCAAAAGATTGCTAGGGACTAGCAATGGTTCAGTGTGGGGGATTTGATGAGTGCTTATTCACTCATCATTTTTGGTCAAATCTGAACTGCATAACATCTAAAAACACTCCGAAATTCATCAAAATACTGAAAATATCTCAAAATTGTGTTTTATATGTTTCAGATGCAAAATTATTGAAAACAAATGAAAAACGAACAAAGTTTGCATAATTGGCAGTTTCAGTCCCCCGTCTTTCAAAAATTGACAGAAATAGTCCCTGAGCACGTAATTTAAAAAGAAAAGTCACCAAAGGTCCTTTTGAAATCATAAATTGTCATAATTAGTCCTTTGGTGATAAATTTCAAAAGTTTGAGAAATTACAGTTGTGATCCCTGGATTTTTAAAAATTGTCAAGTTTAGTCCTCAGGTTTCACAAATTGGCAAATTCAGTCCCTGCACTTTTGGTGATTGACAAAGTCAGCCCTTGGATAATACTTCATAAATTACTTGATTGGTCCCTGGATTTTTGGATTTTACACCTATGGTCCCTAAATGTTAAATGGGTTTCACAATATATCCTAAGTCCATAATTAAACCCCTTGGCCCAACTAAATCCAACCCACGACCCAAACCTAGACCCGGTCAAACCCATATCCACACCCAGTCAAAGAATAAACAATACACACCCTCGTCTTCTTCATTTTCCCGCCCTCACTCTTTATCTGCTCCCAAGAACCCTAGCAATCTAAAACTCTTTTTACTTCTCCCCAAACACTCCACCCCCACTCTCTCTTTTACCCAATCTCACCACACCCCATAACCACCTTAATCTCTATTATCCGGTTTCACCCAAATCCCAAACCCACTACCAATTTCCCCCCTCATCCAAGTCATCAATCCCAGCTTCAAAAGACTCATCAATGGCTCAGATTGTCTCATATGATACCTACTTATTGAATGGCTAAGATCAACTCACAGGAAGCACAAGATTGAAGTGAAGACCAAGATGTCTTAGTATAAATAGGTCGATGTAGCCAAGTTATGATGGCACCCTTTTCTTAAGTTCTTTTTTTTAACTCAGTTTATGTTTTTCAAGTTGTATTGTAATGTTCCTTTTTAATTAATGAAAGCATCAGTTTCTTTATTCTGCTACATTCAATTTTTTTTTTGTAATTAACAGTAGTTAAGGAGATTTCCAAAAAGGTGTTAGTTAAGTTACAATTTAATTTTTAGCAAAAAAAAAGAACTTCTAAGTTCTAGAGTAGAATCTGTTTTGAAAAAAAAAAGAATCTATTTCTTTCAGGAGTGTTTGTTTTAAGCTGGAAAATAGTCAAAAACTCTTTTTACCCACTTTGACCTTTAAGGTCAGAGGATTCTTTAGACTTTAGCTAATAGGTAATGGTTAGAAAGAGCTTTAATTGTCCTTGCAAAAACTTGGTTTGAAAAAAAAAGGAAAAAAAAAAATGACGTCTGCTGAACTGCTCAAGAACAGCAGTTATGCTGCTGTTTTGAGCCCTCTTTTTATAGCCTAATTGATTTCTAAAGCTTGTAGAAATTTTTTTTCTCAAGTCTCTACATTCCAAACTAACCTTGGTCCCAGTTCCATGCACCAGGATTTGTCCCGGCATAGTTTAAACCCACCTTTCAATCCATCTGTAGACTGCTTTTTGGTTACTGTCATATCAGCAGACATTAGTCCAAAACAATGCTGATAACAGCTTATTTTTAAGCTATTAAAAGCCCTTTCCACCCCACAAATCCATTTTGCTAAATGTTTGCTATGCTAACTTTAATTCTTGCAGCTTGTATCTGTTTGGGAGTTCATTACTCGGCGTAAAAATGAGCCTCAAAGTAGCCACTCAGGCTGTTATGGATTGCAGATATGCTAGCACAAGTTAGTACCACTCTTTTCTTTAGCTTATCAGTCACTTGCAGGTATCTTAGTTAGATTTAGAACATATTTAGCTTATTTGAATCTCCCTTAGTGGCTTATTTAGCTCCTCATAGTTCTCATTTTTAGCTTATATTTGCTTATTGATTTTAGCTTAGGTCTCTCTCATAGTATAATTCATTTCCCAACTGTTTTCCCCATAGTTTAGGTGTTTTAGCTTATTCAGATTTAGGAGAACTTGGTTTAGCTTGTTTGTCCCCACTGTTAGCTTATTAATTTGACTGCTTGTCTGGTGTAATTAAGAAATTCTTCAAGGGTGTTTGGTTGGATAAGGTCTGAGATCCATAAAGGGTGTTTGGATGTGTTTGTGCCTACTGATGGAATAAGCAGTGTCAAAAAGCTTGTTTCAAGCTTTTCAATAAGTTAGTCTTTACAAAAAAAAAAGTTCATTTTGATAAGTCTTTCAAGTAAGAAAAAGAAAAAGTTGAAAAAAAAATAGTTTTCAAAAAAAGAGAGCCAAGGGATTCGAACCCTGGTCTCTCAGCTCAAGCACTCAACACCCCACACGCCAACCAACTGCCCTTGGGACTTTATCAGTTATTCTTTGCAACATCTAATATATAAGGCTTCCTTGGCAGTTTAGCTCATAAGCTATTTTGAGCTTATTTCTTGCTTAATTTCTATAGCAACCACCACTTTTTTCAATTTCCCTAGAAGCAGTAATATGTAAAGTAGTTTTCTGTAATCTTTCAGATTTTTCAAAATTAGTTTAGTATTTTTAATAATTTAATTAGCGTTTAATAGATTTTAATTTGTAGAAATTAATTTAAAAGTCGAAAAAATATTCCGCTTTTTCCTAAAATTATTTTTAGTCAAATAGGACGTAGGAAAATTGATTTCACACCCGTAGCCCTTAAATTGCAAAATTTTTACGTTTATGGCTCGGGTTGTTTTCCTGTTTTTACGTTTTTACGTTTTTGCAACCTAGGACTTAGTGTAGATTCGTTCCTTAGGTTTAGTGATAGTTAAATTTTAGTTTATTAGGTTTCCCTTGCCTTAATTACCTTCCCATTCATTAATTTGTAGAAAACGTAATTCAAAACCAAACAAATCATTGAAAACCAATTCAAGTTCAAATCACGAAACTCAACGATTCCGTCAATTTCACACCTCGTTGGGACACGACCCGGGGAAGTCACTTTCCCGGTATCACTTTTATCACATTCGTGAGATTTGGCACGCTAACCCTTTTCCTAAAAGGTTGATTTGTCGAATTTCACGGTTAATTTGATATACGTTGATATTGTGTTTTTCACCACTCACTTCACAACGAATCAATATCCCACCAAATCTGAGCCGTTGGATTGGCTATATATGATCTGAGCTCTTGAAACTACTTTTGGCGGGAAAACTGGAGTTAGTCAAATGGGGTAGGTTGAGTGCACGGGAGATGATGCATTTAATGATTCTTGGCTGTTTTAGGTGAGGTGGAGGGATAAGGTTGTGGGTTTGTGAGCTGGGAGCATGGGAGAGGAGTGGTTTTGCAGGTAGTGGGTGAAGACGATGGGTTGGAGGGAAAAACGTGGGGTATTTTATTAATAGGGGACGGTTCAAAGGTATTTGGCAGGGGTCAAAATTATTTGGACTGGGGGTCAAGGTTCAAGTTGGGTGTGTTGGGCTTCAGGCTTTTGTTTTGGGGTGGTTTGGATTTGGTATTAATAACAAGGACCAAAATTGCAATTCCACAAAAACCAAGGGACCGAAACTGTAATTATCCAATATTCATCATAGGGACCAATTATGACAAGTTTAATTTACCAAAGGACCAAAAATGTTAATTTTCCAATTTAAAATGTCCAGGGGTAAATTCTGTCAATCTTTGAAATTCCAAGGACTCAAGTTGTCATTTTGCAAAACTAGACTTTATAAGGCTAAATTTGACAACTTAAAAATTCCTGAGGGCCTTTTATGAAAAATTACATGTTTTGAATAACCAGGGACTAGATTTTTACAATTATTGAATAAAACACAGTCTAAATATTTTTTCTGTCTTTTTGAGACTTTTCAAAGTGTTTTTGACTGGTTTTGCAGTGCAGAAGGAACAAAAATGATGAGTATTTACACACTCATCAACTTAATATGACAAAAAGGAAACCTACAAAAAGATGGAAGGACTTGCTTGCAAAAAAAGTTTTATTTATTAGTCCTTAGTAGAGATTTTTAATCCCTAATCCTCTAGTATATAAAGAGGACATGGGGTGTAGGTTTTAATTATGTCTTCCAAGATGTAGTCGACTTAAAAGTGTGTGTGTGTCCTAGGCGTATAGTCTTGTAAACGCCTAGGTTATTAGTTAGTAGTCTAGACGTGTTCCTATAAACGTCTAGGGTTAGTTAGTGTTAGTGAATGAAAACCTTTAGCAATAACATTGATGTTCTTTATTATTCCGCTGCGTATGTATATGTTATTGTTATCCCTAGCTGAGCTTATAAACGATCTTATCAATTGGTATCAGAGCGGGGAGCTCTTGATATAGGGATCTACAAGGTTTTTCGAAAAAAAGATGCAAAATTTGAAGCTGTTACAATTTTTCGTATCTTTCTGCAGGGCTGTTTTCAAACAGCGATAACTTTTTCTTGAACCGTTGGATCGAGCTAAATTTTTTTGGTGCATCTCAGTATATCCATCTAACTTTTCACCAGAGGGATTGTGAATTAGAGCTCTCAATCAAAAGTTATAAGCAGTCGATGCCTGCTGCAGAAAATTCCGTAAGGCTTCTGCAGGACTGTTTTGAAACGATCATAACTTATTCGTTAACTGTTGGATCGTAACGAAATTTTGGGTGGATGTTCTCTATATATCAATCTAACTTTCCACTGAAGGGATCTTCGATCTGAGCTTTTATGTGAAAGATATATGCTGTCGAAGTTGGCTGCTGTGAAAGTACTACTGGAACACGCAAAGTACTGCTACCCTTTTTCAAAGTACTGTTAGGGTTTTTACAAAGTACTGCTCTTGAATTAAAGTACTGCTCATTGGACGCAAAGTACTTCTTGGAGTTTTTAAAGTACTGCCCATATATTTTCAAAGTACTGCTGCTGCGGCAAGTCTCATTCAAATATAATGGTTTATTACAAGGAGATTTGGAATTAAGGGGAAGTCGAGCATAATTATTGTTATGGTTTTTGGACGACACACACACAAGTTATTGCTCACACACACAAGGAGTTTGGTGATTTGTTCTTAAAAAGGATTCAAAAAGGCTCGTATTTGATTCTTATGGATTAATTGATTACGAAGAAGGTTGAATATCATTTATTTAATGTTGTAGTTGAGTTTCACAGGTTTGTGTTCTTATCATATAGCTTGATGAATCTAGCAATGTGTGATTTTTCGTATGATGCTCTATGCACACATTGGCTATCACTTAAATGAGTTACATTGTAGTGCTCAGTGTCTCATATTAGTTGAGGATTTTGTCAAGGAATTGCGGTCTACTTATATTTGGTGATTAGTATAAGTATGGAGTTCCATGGATAGTACAAGATTTAAGACACAAGTTTGGGAAATTCTACTTCTTCATCAAATTCGTTATACTCGGTTTTCTTCACAAGTAATCATTACATAAAGCCTACAGATTTTGAAGAATCAGTTGATCTACATGCATCACTTAAGGGGAAGTGTTTGATTTTTACTACTGTTGATCATTATTACTACTGCAAGTTGCAGTTTCTGTTGTTTTGAATCCATTTTTCCTATGGTGCGTAATGGTGGGCGATTTGAAGCATTGGAAGTCTTAGATTGGAAGTATGATATTGGTCGTGGTGGTCAAGATTATTGTTTGCATACGTTCCCTATTTGGATAATAACAAAAAGGGGAAGAGATGTTTGAGTGCCATGACATGGATTAAGGGGAAGACAAAGGAAGACATACTTGTTTCATTCATGGTGATATCCCTGATCTCAATTCTCTACTCGTCTAGGGAAGTTCGTTCAAGAATGGTTTTGTCATTATCAACTAGGGGAAGATTGTTGGGAATTATACGTTTGAGTTGATAAGACAAAAAGAATGAAACAAGAGGGACTTAATATGACAAGAAGGAAACCTACAAAAAGATGGAAGGACTTGCTTGCAAAAGAAGTTTTATTTATTAGTCCTTAGTAGAGATTTTTAATCCCTAATCCTCTAGTATATAAAGAGGACATGGGGTGTAGGTTTTAATTATGTCTTCCAAGATGTAGTCGACTTAAAAGTGTGTGTGTGTCCTAGGCGTATAGTCTTGTAAACGCCTAGGTTATTAGTTAGTAGTCTAGACGTGTTCCTATAAACGTCTAGGGTTAGTTAGTGTTAGTGAATGAAAACCTTTAGCTATAACATTGATGTTCTTTATTATTCCGCTGCGTATGTATATGTTATTGTTATCCCTAGCTGAGCTTATAAACGATCTTATCAGATTTTGACAGATGATAAGCACAAATGATTTACACGAATAATAGAGTACGAGGTATTTTCAAAGCAATTTAGTTTTCATTAGATGGCAAATATTTTTCAGAAGAATCATTTGACGAAAAAATATTTGGAAAGAGAAACATTTGTCTTTTTGGTGACAAACATTTGTTTTAAGAATCAGAGCATGAGATTTGAAAAATGAGATAAATCATGGCTCTATCCTTTACTTTTAAAAACGGGTTACTGCCTGAAATGACAATAAACCACCATTTTTCTCTGCCTCATTTTTTTTAAAAACAAGACTATGTACATTCGAAGAACATCTAAAGACCCGTGACATTCTTTGAATATCAACACAAAGTCCGTAGATGATATCGAATAAGGAAAAACATGACAAAATAACAATATTTTTGGAATTTTTCAAGATTTTCTAATTTTTATGGATTTTTTTAGAATTTTACATTTTTATATTTTCTTTTGTGGGTTTTGAAATTTTGTATTTTGCTTTTTGAATAAATATATTCAAGAGATAAATGAAGAAAGACCTTTTACTCCTCTTCTTCCTCTTGAAGACGTTTAAGTGTTTCCGGTTGAAGCTCTTTAGACCAAGTCGTGGGAGGATAAACTCAAAACGTTCTCTAGGAAGAGCTTTGGTGAAGATGCCTGCTAACTGGTATTCAGTCCTCACAAAATAGAGTTCCACCACACCTTTTTTCCACTTGTTCCCGAATGAAATGATGTCGAATGTCTATGTGCTTGCTCTTGAATGTTGAACGTTGTTGCAAGAGAGAGAAATGGCACTTTTATTATCGAAGCAGAGGAATTTTGTTGAATTCAAAGCCATAGTTCGATAATTGGGATCTCATCCATAGGATTTGAGCACAACAAGATGACATGGCTATGTATTCAATTCTCAGAGAGGAAATAGAAGTACTCATTTGTTTCTTTGAAGACTAGCTCACAAGCTTATCACCCAAAAAGGAGCACGGGCTCCGGACGCATTCTCGACGAGTATCTTGACATCCGCATGATCAGATCTCGATAGGTACGTTAGTGACATATCAGGTGTCCTTTGGGTACCAAAGACCCATATTGATGGTTCCTTGGAGATACCGAAAGACCCGTTTAACCGCTTCAAGGTGCTTTTTGGTAGGCTTAGCTCGATATCTAGCACACATGCAAACATCGAATGTAATGTCCGGTCTCATCGGCCGTGAGGTACATCGTGATCCAATCATACTACGATATTTCGTTTGGTCTACCATGATCCTTGAGTGGTCCTCATCCAGTTTAGTACGCTCTATCATAGGAGTGTCAACAGGGTCACTAGAATCAAATCCAAATTTCTTTAAAATCTCATTTGCATACTTGGATTGATTTATAAAAATGCCTCCGGGACTTTGTGAAATTTGTAATCCCAAGAAAAATGACATTTGTCCCATCATTGACATTTGAAATTTGGAACCCATTTCATTTGAAAAAAGATCACATTCATTGGGGTCGGTCGAGGCAAAAATAATATCATCAACATATATTTGAATGTGAATTAAATGTTTGCCGACTTTTCTGGTGAACAATGTCGGATCAATCTGCTCCTTTTGAATCCAGTAGATAGAAGAAACATAGATAGCGTATCATACCATGCCCTTGGAGCTTGTTTTAACCATAAAGAGCCTTCTTCAAACGATAGACGCGGAGTAGGATGTTCTCTGGATTCACAAAGCCTTCAGTTGGCTCGACGATACGACTTCTTTAAGATCTTCGTTAAGAAACGCCGTCTTTACATCCATCTGATAAACCACCATGTTCTTACTTGCAGCATTAGCCAAGAAGATTCTGATTGCCTCGATACGAGCAAAGGAGAGCAAATGATTCTTCAAAGTCAATACCCTCCTCTCGACGGTATCCTTTTGCAACCAATCGAGCCTTGTTCTTTAAAACATCACCATGCTCATCAAGTTTCACTTTGAAGATCCACTTTAGAGCGGTGATCATAGCACAATCGGAGCGGTACTAATTCCCATACATCAAGTCGATCAAACTCATGAATTTCTTCTTGCATGGCATTGAACCAGCTGCCTTCATTCATGGCGTTTTAACATCTTTTGGTTCGATCTTAGAGTACGGAGTTGAAGAAGCACCATAAGGCATCGGTTGCAAGTTGTTTCCGTGTGGATACTAGATGAGAGGGGTTTCCAATGATGTTGTCCAATGGATGATCATGTGTCCATTTTCTAAGGTGTTCGTGTGTTTGTTGTTGAGGAATTGAAGTAGCAGAGTCGATTCTCGATGAAGATGGTTCGATGATGATTCATGGAGCAAATATGTTTTCAAATGGAGCATCTTTCGTGGAGTAGCAAAGGGATTCTCTCCATCAGGGTGCGAGAAACATTTCCATGATGTACACTGATGATTGATGATTTGTTGATGAGACAGAGTGATCGCACAGCAGCGCTTCTTGACTTAGTGTCATAGAAATGAAGGGTTAACTTCATTCAGGGATAGTAGCGCCTCTCGATGATGGAATTGACATTTCATCGACATTTGGCTCATAGTGTTCATCAAACATTGGATCAAACAATTTCTTTAAATCATCTTCAGAAGGATGTACATAAGGAGTTGCTTTGGAGGATTAGATACAAGAGTAGAACTGATGGGACTACTTGAAGATGCGGGTCCAGAACTGGGTTGTCCTGGAGCCATTGGACCGGTCAGCTCATCGAACGTAACGTGAATTGTTTCCATGATATTTCGGGTTCTTTTGTTGTAGATTCGGTATCCCTTTTTGTTTGGTGCATATCCTACAAATACGCCAATGTCCGCTTTAGCTTTAAGTTTGCCTAAGTCTTGGCCCTCATTAGTTGGATAACACAATGCACCAAACACACGAAGGAATGAGAGATTAGGTTTTCTATTGTGGACAAGTTCATATGGAGTTTTTCCATGATCAGTGTGAATTAGGGATCGATTTTGAGTGTAGCATGCAAGTGGCAATAGCAAAATTTCGCCCTGAGAGAGAAACATTAGAACCTTTGAGTAAATCAACATTGTTCTTGCGGCTTCCACAAGAGTTCGATTTCGTCTTTCAACTACACCGTTCTGTTGAGGAGTTCGTGGAACACTTCTTTGATGACTGATTCCAACACTTTCATAAAACTCACTAAGTTGTTTATTAACAAACTTAGTTCCATTGTCTGTTCGGATGATTCTGACAGTTTTGTTAAGTCGAACCTTGAATTGCTTGATAAGTTTGATGATGATATCCGAGTTTCATCCTTTGTCCTTAAGAACTTAACCTGTGAATCGAGTAATCATCAACCACAACTAACACATATTTCTTCCCAAAGATATTCGCACTCTCATGGGTCCACATAAGTCCATGTGAATTGTATGAAGAACTTCGTAATGAGTTTGTAGGTTTGGGTTTGTGGGCATACTTCTTGCTTTTTCCAATTGGCATCTTTGAACAAAGATGATCCTTTTCATACTTGAGTCTAGGTAAACCTACAACTAAGTCCTTTCTCGAGAGATCATTGATGGTGCCGAAGTTCAAGTGATTGAGACGACGATGCCATAACCATGACTTTGTTTTACAAGCCTTTGACAACAAGCAAATTGGAGAAGACTTCATCATATCTTCGATAGAGATGGTGTATAGATTTGAACCACGAGTTCCTCTTAAAAGTTCTTTACCATCAAGTTCTCTAACGAAACAAGTATGTTTACTGAAGGCCACTTCTAGATCAGAATCACAGAATTGACCGACCCGAGAATAAGTTATGACCAAGACCTTCTACGTAATATACCCTCGAGATAACACTATCACCGACAACATAATCTCCATAACCCATAATTGCACCAAAATGATCATTCCCGAATCTAACTATCCCGATGAATTTGCTCACGAAGTTCATGAGCGCGACCGGTCTCCGATTATATGCTTGGAAATAGAAAACTGAGTCCGGTAACATAGAACGATTTGAACGATCCTGCAGTTGAACACGCACAAGAATGGATAATCTGGATAATTGGGATCCCCATGCAAGAATGGGTTCCACTTGGTTAGTAACAGTGATTGGAACACCCACATCGGAAGTAGAAACAATGGAATCATCAAAAATGGATGCAGTGCTAATGTCCGTATTTGACCTATTCAAAGTATGTTCACTTCTTAAGGGAATAGTTCTACCAATAGGCATCCATTTTCTAGTGGGCATTGTCTTAGCAAATTGAGGGCAAAACTCATTAACCTTATGGCCAAAGGTATCCATTGATAACCTATTTTACTAAATATTCTTCCTGTGGGTTTCCACTGTTTTCTAACTTTCTTTCGTCTTTGCCTTTTAGCCTTCTTAGCATTATTTTTAGCATTAACAGCTTTTAACAGTGGCATTTGACAAAGATTAGACAAAACATTCACACCACATTCATGATTAGAATGAAATCAAGCGACATCATTACATGGTTTGCAGATAGTAGCATAATTCAATTAATTACAGATGCGCTATGGCTAATACTAGAATCAACACGATTCGTTTTATTCAACTCAAACATAAAGTTCCTAAGGTGGTCTTCTACTCTCTTCCAATGCACATTCTTAGCTTGCGAGGTCCTATCTTATTTGGTATTGCCTGGAGGCTTTGACCCGCTTGCTTTATGTCACCGACACTCTGTAGAGGGAATTATGGGAACATTAGTTGTTTGATCTACTTTTTGCATTCTTGAACTAGATGTGCAGGATCTAAACTACTTGAAGGCACATTAGTGTTCACTTTCTAACACGGGCATAGAATGGTTTGTATTCTTGGTACTAGGCATAGAACAAGGCATCATAGCTTTACATTTTGCACCTAAGGATTTAGGACATGTTGCAATTAAAAATTCTAGGAGCTCCTGAGATCGTTTGGCTTGAATGCAAGCAAACCTAATTTCTCTATCAAGAGGCTTATTGATGAAGTCCTCTTCCACAATCTCACTGAGACATTCTAGACTATCCTTAAGGTGAGCACAATAGTTATGAACACAAGTTCATTATTCCTAAGATGAGGAGGAATGTATTTAACATCCAATACAAGATATTTGTAGTCAGGATGACTTAGATACAACATTCTCATTAAAGACAAGTGGCAGTTTTCCTTTTTCCTGACTCCTCAGATTCTCAATTTCCTTTTGTAAAGATGTTATTTTTTCGTTGTTTTGTCACGAGTGACTTTCATTGAATCATATAACTCTTTAAAGTGATTAACTTTTTCATTTTCTTCTAGAAAACTCTAGCTTTTCTTTTTGTAAAGCATTAACTAAGTTTTGAAGATGAAAAGTTTGAGAATACTGAGAATCTAAAGGAGTAGGCATTTGGGAGCCTGATCACATTGTTCTTTTCACCCTTTAATTGAGAGATTTGGGCTTTCAACTTTTCGATCGTGTTACAATGAGCTTGAATCTGTTCGTCACGTTTGTTTATCTGAAAACTGCATCAAACTCTGGAACATCCGAGGATGTCTTGATATTTGAGGTTTTAACATTTTCTTTAAGATGTTGATATTTTAGTTGCAAATCAAAATGTTCAACTTCTAGTTTAGAAAGATGTTTTACCAAATTATCGTGATCATCTCGATCAATTTTCTCATTAAGTTATGAGTTTTGTTTTCAAGCTCAATGACACGATCATGGGAGACTTTCAATGCAATAGATAATTCATGAAATCGAGAAGCAATAATGGAGTGATTAGTCGTGTAAAACACATCTTGAGTAATACATTCAGAAATAAGATTCTCATTTAATGTATGCAAGTTCTTTCTCTCAATCTCATTATATTTTAATTCATGCTCATAGTCATTAACCTCAACTATCATTGCATCAAATTCCTTTTCCATTTCTTTAATATCTGATTCCATCCCCTTTTTAAGACTCTCAAATTAACCTTTTAGTTGTTTAAAGAAAGGCATGACCTCAGTTAAATAGCATTCTTTAGTTTGCATAAAACCCCTTTCCCTTGATTATTCGGTGGGTGTGATCCTCTTCTTACAAGTTTTCTCAAAATCAACAAATAATTGAAAGATAACATATTGAGTGATTAAGGTCTTGCTTTTAGTGGCAATAGTTCTAGGAACTAAATGCATTGGTGTATTCGGAGGATACACGGTCGTTTGAAGGAATTTTCCTAATGGGAGGGTTTGTTACAACAAGATTCTCTGCTTTTTGCTTATCCATATCTTTCTTCCAAAACTGTTGCAGGGTTAATTGAGTTTGAGGCTTAAACATGTTAAGGTAGATCCAATTTTCCTTAGTGTAATCATGAGGTTTGATAGTTATGTTTTCTCTTTACATGTGGGGTTGTTGAGTTTCTTATCCATTTTCTCCCTAGTGACTTCATCAGATTTCTTATCTTCCTCGATTACTCAGTAGCAACTAGGTTCTGCCTAGGCTTAAGGATTTCATTACCCATCATAAAACATGAGGCAGTTCTAGCCTTTTAATGACCTCTGGATTTGGTTCCTCAACAAGGGTAATGCTATGCTTATCGCTTAAGACTCTAAGCTTAGTGATCAAGTGGCGATCTGAATGGTATTCCCTTGTACGTACAACTTATTTTCAAGCTTGTTTTTCAACGTTTTTAGATTGGAAAAATCATTCAAAAGTTTTGATTCCTTAGCATTGAATTCTTGCTTAAGCATTTTAACATTTTCTTGAAGTTCTTGTTTTTGCTTAGCAGTTTTAAAAGCTTTTCTTGTAAGGAGTTTAACTCTTGTTTTAATACTTCTTCTCTAAAGTTACTTTTTTCTAATAATTATGCGCATTTGGTCATCCATTTCACGCTCCGTGTGGTTAACTCAAACTTAGCACGTTGTTCATAGATAGCAACTTGTTCCTTATAGGCATTCAGTTAGAGATACTTGAATCATCGAGGGCACATGGTGTATTCATCAAAAGCACAGTCATCATTGATTGCAGAAGATGCATTACTTGGTACAACCTCACTTTCACTTTGCTTCACATATTGATCATATGGAATAATATTGTTATTATCCTCATCATCAATGTCTGATTCAAAAGTTTCAAGAGATTGTACTTTATTATGCATCTTTTGCTCATCAACTTCATTATATAGTTTTAACACCTCTGAGATGATTGATTCTTTGGATGGACCAACTTGCTGTGATGATGAGACCTTAGGAGAGACCATTGGAGAAATGCTAGCCATGAAAATTGTTTGTGCAGTAGGTTCATCATCGACGTCGAGTCGTATGCATCACTGTCGGCTGACTTGAAAGGCATTCGATGATTGTGACCTATCTCACAGATCGGCGCTCATCCACATCGCATCATATGTCTTGGCATTGCCTTCGCAGAAACAACAACTCCTCTTCATCCAAAGCGCACCATTATCTGAGCTTGTGCAGCAACATCTTGTCTCTGAAGTATTCTGCATGTGGGCGTTTTGGAGATGTGCGGTTCCTAGCAATGTGTCCCTCACCCCACACTTGTAGCATTTGATTGGCTTTGCTTGTCCTTGATTTCCAATCCTTCCCGATTCGATTTGCAACATATCCTCTACCAGCTCCACCTCTTTGTTCATATTGCCTTTCTTGAACGGTTGCACATTTTCCCATCTCGACAGTAGCTTGATTGTGTGGATTAGATGCATTCACGAGGTTATTGTTGGTGTGTGGAAGAGAGTTCATGTTTTGACTAACCAAGAGAGACAGTTGATTGATGAAGTTTTCCATGAGTGTGTTTGAGTGGGAGGCTTATCTTTGGATCGGGGATGAGTTTGTAATTACCATTACCCATGGGTATGACTTGAGATGCTTTGGTGGTAATACCAACATTGGTGTAGAAAGCTATAGAATCATTTGGTGAGCTTGATTCTCCCTGATTGGTTTTGAATTCCTAGAATCCTTTTTCAAACATAGCATGCCTCTCATTACGAAGAAGGAAGGCATACAGTTGCTCATAGTTTGTATTCTTCAATCCTTTGGTTAGCTTCATGGCGGTGACAAATTTGTGCCATTAGGGTTCATGTTGTTCACAAACTTTGAGTTGAGCTGAATGTTAAGCATGGTCATTTTGATGTTCCTCATGTCATTCACAAGCTTATGGAATCTCACGTAGTACTCATAGACACTCTCATATGGTTTCATCTTGAAGTGCTCAAACTCATCATGCAGTTGTGATTCTCTGTCTTCCTTGGTTAATTCGAACCGAGAGAGAGAGCATCTTGACATTATCAAATTGCCTTAGCTTCATGTTGTGATTGATGAGCTTGTAGATATCCTTTGGAAGACCACGAGTATAATGTTGGAAGCCACGATGTCGACATCGAATCTCTTTTCTCCTTATCATTAAGCTCATCATACATCTTGGTGCATGTCAATCCAAGATCATTGTTCTCATGGCAGTATCAATTATGTGAAAGCGTAGAGGGGGGTGATAAGTTACCGTTTCCGTTAGATCTTTTGTATCAAATCACTTATGAAGCTTGTTATCATATGAAAGTATCAATTATTGTTTATGACTAATATAAAGCATAGTAAACCAAGTTGTCACACAAGCATCATCATCAAACCACATCATAAGCAATTATAAAAGTAAAGAGATAAAGAAAGGAAAGTGCAAATCGAACATGAGGATTTATAGTGGTTGATCACGGATCTCCTATCGCCCTACCACTCCCAGAGTACCAACTTGAGAGTTACTTCACTAAATCAACAAGCTCCCTTCTACGTGAACCTTACGTCGCGGCACACTTTTAGGTACAAAGCTAAATACGGGTTCTAGTTCAGTAGAAACCAACCTAACGTTAAGCCAATACAATATTTCCGACACTAAGCTAGATGTCAAGTTCTTTTCAAGGGTACAACCACTCCCACTATGTTTTATGGCCCAACATAACAAACCTTGTGTTTTATGGTAAAAACACATAAACCATCTAATCTAGTTTGGTGAAAGTGTTGTGATGATGCAATAATGTTTACAAAGATGATCCATGACATAAATGTCTAATGGATATGAATGACTAATCTAAATGATCTTCTTAAATAAGAAGTCTTCAATCTATGAGGATATCAAGATCTTGAATCTTCATATGTTGATATGCTTTGGTGAATGAGGATGGCTAGATCTCCAAGCTTTCCTTGGTTGATCAAAATGTAAAGTATGCTTACAACAAAGATGAATGTTAGAAGCATTATGATCATGTGATGATATGGGTGATTAATGTATGTTACTACATGGTTATCTATAGATCTAAAGATGAAAGAAAGATATAAAAATTGTGTGTTGGAGGGATGATTGAAATGAGAAGACAATGGGTTCTATTTATAGCCAAAAATGTAATCTAAAAAATAATACTTTATTAGATTTGATATCTTAGAATATCTTTCAAGATCTTGCAAATCTAACCAAATATTCACCAAATCTTCTAAAGATATGATGATGCATGAAGTGATGTAAAATTATATTTTCATTTAGATTAAAATGTTCATGAAAATAAACTTGTAAAATGTATTATGTAACTAGTTTATAAAAAGTCTAGTTTCCTTTTATAAAATAAAATATCTAGTTAGGTGCTTGTCAAAATAATATATATTTTGTCAAGTGTAAGTAAACTTTAGTACTTGTATGAATATTATAGTTAGTTTACTTGTACAAATAAAAGTATATATTTGTTAGACATTTTACAAAAGATGTATTTGTATAAAATACTTGTGAATGCAAAATGTAAAATGAGGTTTGAAATAGAATGATTAACCTATTAAAATACTTAGTGACTCTAAACGTATTTTAAACATTCTAAATGATTTGTTAATGGATTTGATCATAATGCCACATAACAAACATATGCGAACCGTGTTGTAACATATGAGGACTTGAGACATGAGAGTGTTGAATGTATGTTGAGACAAAGTGTGATTACAAGTAACTTGTACATTTTCGTTATGTATTACAAGTTACATGTTTGTCATCAATCAAAACAAACGAGACTGTATAGATTAAATATCATAATATTTGCACTAACAATCTCCCCCTTTTTGATGATGACAAAGATATATGTAGCGTAATAGAAAGTAAAATGTAAAAATTTACTTGTATCCTTACTACCTTTACATTACCTTCTCTGTTTACACTTTCTCCCCTTTTTGTCGAAACAAAAGTGTCCTTGGAGTTTAACTTTTTCTCCCCAAAGGCGAGCTTGCATCATCCTTAGTGAAGTTAAATCGTCCACTTCAATCCGTCCCTTGTTTGGTAGCGGATCCATGGATCAAATAAAGAGGCTTAACCTACATCAAGGTTAGTTTTATGCAACAAAAATTATGAGAAATATATGAAAAAGAAAAATGCATAGCAATGTTAGCCTATTTTCTCCACTTTTATCGAAGCACAAATGCTTGTTGAAAAGTGAGAATGATGCTAAATGCGTGCATGCTCCCCCTTGACGGTTGCTCCCCCTTGTTTGAGGCGTCAGGGTATGATTAAAAATCTACAAAACAAATATTAGTGCAAGACTATATTCGTCATTGGACGAGTAAGTGATATACAACAAAGTGTGTATAAGATGCATTCAGTAAATTCTTGACGGAAGCTCCCCTTGCTCTAGGGCGTCAAGATGAACCTTCAAAATAAATATTAGTATAATAGAAGCTTTGTCTTTAGACAAATATGTCATATACAACCAAGTGTATAGACGATGCTATATGAGTGCTTAAAGGATATTCCTCCTTGTTCGAGGGTGTCAAGAAGCACCTAAAATAAGAAAAGTAATTGATGCAAACTTCATCCTTAGATGAGTAAGTTATATACAATCTATGATGATGAACCTACAATGAAGAACATTAGTGCAATATATTTCATCTTCTTGACAAAGAAAAATAAGATGTATATATGTGATATATATAAATGATATAATCAAAGATCTCATGAAGTGTAGTCTCCTAATTACAATCATAAGAAAAGTGAGAATATAATATGATAAAAGTTTACAAAATAGTTCCTAGAAAGAAGATATGAAGTGAAGTTGGAATATAAAGAGTTAAAGCTAGTGGTACTAGTGTTGGTGTCTGTTTACTAGTAGGATTCATGTGATGATAAATCGGTAGATGACTCATGATTTATAATGATAAGATTTCGCTAATCCATGGTGGTGATGATTAGTGAAAGATGTGATGGAAGGTGGTGGTGATTAGGTAGGAAGCTATTAAGGAGTTAGAAACTCGTATGTATAGCAAATATAAAAATATGGACTCATGCATCCTTTCGTCATGTCAAGTGACCAAGCGAAGAGGAAGAAAATATGAATAGACATGAAGAGATAACCGTTCATTGATTGTCTGAAAAAAATGATCTATTCTAGGTAATGATGGGAGAGATAGTATTAACATGGTTTTAGCCAGACATGGATGATTATGACATTGAAAAAAGAAGTGAAGACAATATGTAAAACAACTAATAATAATGAATACCTATATGAGGATGAGAATGACATCATATGAGTGAGAGTTGGGTAGACCAACGTGTTGAAAAGGTGTTGGGAATGGCGGTTTTGATTAATATATCGTTTGCTTGTGACAATGACATGTGTCAAGCGAGAAAAAGGATAAGACCCTATGATGGTGTTCTAGATAGTGAAGTTGTAAGGTGCTAGTTTAAGGAAATCCTAGATTTGTTGATTGTGGAGATGAAGAAGTTTGTAAAACACATGATGCGTTTTCACTTGATGAGGTATTGGTGCAAACTTGTGATATAAGGTTAAGAAGGTTGAACTAGTTGTGGTTTTAGTGACGGTTTTAGCTAAGTGATGTTTACCTATGTGTTGGTATTGTAGAGTCTAAGAGACATAAAATTTGACAAAAGACAATTATGTGAATGGATTATCTCCCCTTAATTGGTGAACATCCAACATAATGTGTAATGTATCAAATAAGGAATGACAACAAAGTGTTTAGGAGGTTATTCGGTTAACGAAAGAGATGAGCTTAGTGGTGTTTTTACGGATGATGGTTAGCATACAATGAACTTCATCCTTAAAGTCCGTACTCTTTCTCGATTAATACAAGATGGTATGATGAGTATGTGGTTTCCTAATAGGAAGTGAAGAGGATTAGAGTATTGTCATAACTAAATAATGATGGAGGTGATTTTTGGAAAGCGGAAGCAAAAATTAGATTTGGAAAGAGGTCGGTTGAAAGACAAAAAATGCAAAGCCAACCCTCTAGAACTTACTTCTATATGCTTTTGAACTATATGCAAGTGTAGGGGTCCCATAAAGCATAGTACTAATCTACGTAGCAATAAAGGGGATTATGCAAAATGAGCATATAAAAGTTAGAACCAAGTAAGATAACAAATAATTTATTATCAACCTACAAAACAAATTTGTTAGTGACAAAAGATGTTAACATGATAGAAATCAAATGATAACATATTATATAAGCAAAAACAACACATTGCACTTAGTAGACAAGAAATCACCACACAAGATAGCATCAAAACAATCATATTATGCAAGAATACGACTTTATTCAATACATTTCATTATGAGATTGTTTTGTCGTTAGACATAGCTTACTTATACTTGGATATACAATAATCTATGTGATTAATTTGTAAGATAAAAAGGCTTCTAAAAGTTTGTCATACCAAAAGCACTTTGACAGATTATATGTGCACGCGTAGCAAACAAATAGTGTGACAAGAAGCAAACGAAACAAGATGAAAGATTCATGCAAGCCATGTTTAAGACAAAACAATTTGGACTATGTATCATTTGGATCGTACTACACATAGATATAATGAATGCCAACTAACTTTCAAACACAAATATATCTTATCAAAATTATCACGTATCAAAATGGCATATTATGAGTTTATAAGTAACATGTTAATCATGCTAATAATTCAAAAGTAAGTATCATGCAAATAAAGTTTAGGTTTAAGCGTTTAGTAGCATGAAACAAGAATACAAGCATTATAAAGATAAAACAGTACTAAGGTTTACACATTTGACTAGTTATCAAACACTAAGATAATGTCAAATCAACTTATCGTGTCAAACAAGAACATGTAATCAACACATGTAAGTGCAATGCAAGTGGTTTTAAAAGAAAATTCATATATACTACTTGTTTGATTAGTATTCCTAAGGCGAGGCAAACTATCAATGTTTTAACACTTACTTCAGGCAAGTATAGGAAAACAAATTTTTTAAGTTGGAGAATGAATATGAGACTATTACTAGCGGTGCTCAATTAAGGCTAAACACGACCATTTTTACGGGTGATTCCACATACCCAACTTCTCTCCAGGAAGCAATTCAACCGTTAGGTCAAATTGAGTTTATAGTGCAATAGGTTCTCCAATAGTCATTCTCATATTAGAAAGATGGGAACTCCTACTTTTGCTTATTAAAGTGCATAAAAGATGATAGTTTACCAATACTTGGCTTAATGTGACACAACTAATATGCAATATAACTAAGGTGATGAAGATGTCATGTTATACACATGAATTTTAACAATGGTGTATTGATAAACAATATGTTTTAATCTTGTGTTTAGAATCTAAGGTTGCTCAAATTACATAGCTAATTGTATGATCTAATGGATGACATCTTTTACGTTGAAGTGTATACTTTAAAAGTGATTTGGTTATCTAAGACTAGGGAATGGAATATGTTAAATTAAGAATGTTCTCAAGAAAGCTCTTTGGAACTTTATTTGACAAGAATCTAAATAAGGTTACTAACTTCAATAGATCATGTGTATGTTCTAGAGATGTGTATTTTAACCTTGGATGTTTGAGTTTGAGCAAGGTTAGGTTATGATGTATGCTTGAAAGAAAATGGATACAAATAGTATCTTTCAACAAATGAGATTATCGCATGGGATAAAGTTATCATGATTATGAAAATAAGTATGACAAGATGAATTGGATACACTAGTTCATAGAACTTGTTCGTTTCAAGATCATTTAGCCAATGAGGTGTAATGAAATCTCTTGTAACACAACCATTTATGTCGCAAGGAGAGAATAATGCATAGGATATACAATATCCTTGTAACAAGATGAATACTTATGATTTCTTAGGCATAATGTTTTCAAAACATCATGTTTTCCTAAATAAAGATATGAAGCCAAAGTGCTTGAATCGGATAGTCCCATCTAAATAAACTTGGTCTTAAGATTATATTCACTAGATGATGACAAGAGGAATTCACTAGAGTTTCTTATGTATACTCCTCAAGAGTCATTGTGCTTGGGGTGTATGATGTTGGCTTTGAGATTTCATTTTAACAT
>OU343225.1:219146123-219356609 GCA_910596185.1 Chrysanthemum makinoi
CCCTCCCCAGAGGGATCCGACTAGTGTAATCCTAGGGATCTGGCTGCTGGGTCAGCTTAAGTCCAGATTTCGGGTTGCAAACTAGGTTATGGGTTATGGGTTATGAACCATGGGTTATGGGTAATGTTTTATGGATACCCAACAAGATGCAATGTATCTAGACATTTGGTCATGGGTCTTGGGTCATATATCATGAATAATACCCAACATGACTTCATGCATGATGTCATGCAATGGGTCATGGGTTATGGATCAAGTTCCATGGCTATGGGTCATGGACTTTAGGTTTTACCCAACAACATTCATTGTACCTAGTCAATGGATCATGGGTCATGGGTCATGGGTCATGGGTCATGGACTTAGGTTTTTACCCATTAGATTACCCATTACAATATATACAAAGTGTATATGTACATTTCCATATTATGTACACACTAGTTGTTATACATATGCAATTCTATAAGATGTAAACAATATTACTTGTTTAGTGTTTTATATGAAAATGTAAGTGTGTTAGTAAACTAGCTTAAAACCATTTAATGTTATTTTATTTGTTTCAGAAATGATTTTACGCTTGTTATCGATGAAAACATTAGAAGATCAGAAAGATATACAAACATTTTTATGGCTTATTTGTATTAACACTTCCCCTTTGTTGATGACAAACATAAGATTATTTTGGCGAAAAAAAAACCAAATTCAGTGCTCAATCGAGTTTTACTCTTCCTCCCCCTTTTGTCGAAACAAAAAGAGCGTCGAAAAGAAACTAACACATTGTTTTAAGAAAAACGTGTGAAAACTAAGAATATGAAAAATAGAGAGTAAGAGGAGAGAAGGATTCTCGTCTTAGCTCCCCCATAACGGATGCTTCCCTTTGTTGAGAGCGTCAAGTAATTAGGAAGACTAAGCGAGTGTGTTGCAATTATGTTTGCAAATGGTCTTGTCTTTGACGAAATGCTCCCCCTTGACGAGTGCTCCCTTTTGAGGAGGACATCAAGTAGTAAAAAAGAATCCTAAATGAAAGTATTGCAAGCATTTTTGCAATAGCTTTGCTTTGACGAAAAGCTCCCCCTTGTTGAAGGTGTCAAAGTCTTCATGTGTATTTTGAAAATCTACAAAACCAAGGTTAGAAAGTAAGTATATGATGCATAATTTCCTGCAAACGAGATTGAAATTAGTGATAAAATGAGCTTCTATTGCACGGATCCCACGGTTCCTTCCTGTGAGGGATCCGTCTAGGCAAAACAGAGGGATTCGTGTACCTTTAATCTTATTACAGCAATGTGGATGTGAAATGTGATGTTAACATCAAAGCAAGTTATGTATTATGGCACCAAACATATTCTCATAACCATATAGCATACAACATGTTATATCATTCAATAAAATGAGAGAAATGATGTACATAACTCTAAAACTAAGAAAACGATCAAAACACAAAGTACGATTCCTAGCAAGTCTAAGTTACACCTAGGATGAGAACACCACTTGAATTCCTATGCTTAAGGATGATTAGATTTGTTGACCTCATTGAAGCGTTCGAGGAGGTGATAAAACATGAAACGTAGCTCGTCTCGTACTTCATGTACTAATCCTTCAACATGTTGACAATGATAACAATCTTTGTCATGGCTAGGGAATAGTGGTGGTAGGAATGAAGTGGTTTGAGGTGGAAGGTTGGATGAAAAGGGTGGAAGTTCCACAAAAGATTGAGGGATTTGTGGAGGCACATTTGGAGGTGGTTCAACTATGGATGAAGGTGGTGGAATATGTGTTGATGATGGTGGTAGAGAGGTATCTACTTCCATGTGATCCGGTTGTTGATTTTGTTGATTCCTCATAATCCAAAATGGACTATTTGAGGGTGATGGAGAAAAGGATACGGGTACTAGTGTTGTTTCAACAATAAAGTTTTGTTGTTGCGTTATTTTCTCAATTGAGGAGAATGTTGGCAATGTTGGTGGATGAGATGGCCTAGAAGGCAAGTCCTCTAAGTTTTAGAGGTGTGGAGATGAGAGTGGAGTGGTGAAAGAGATAGCTCTAGGTACTAGGGGTGATGGTTTAGTGGAAGTAGGGGTGTTTGGTTTAGGAGGTATAGTAGTGTTTGGCAAGGTTTGTTTTGTGGGAACAATCCTTTGGGAATGGTTTGATTGGTAGAGTTGGTGTGAGGGAATTCTAGTATTTGAGGTCTTTACAGGGGTGATGATTCGATTGAAGAGATTTCCGTGAACAACGAGCAAGTTTCTTGGGAGGTCCTTTAGTGGATGAGTTAACACTAGGTGCTTTTCTCATGGTGAGATGGCAGAAAGGGAAGGTGTGAAAGAGAGTTTTAGCTACTGAGAATAAGTGTGTGAATGGTGATTTGGAAGTTCTAACAAGGAGGTTTATAAGAAGAAATGATTGGTAAGTGAATTAAAGCTTAAGTCACTAAAATCCTTCAAATTAAAATGATTTGCATGCATAAGAGTCAACTACAGAGTTTCACTGATCTAGGAAGTCAATTATGACAAGGTGGAGTGTTCAAGTTAACAAAGAGACCTTGAAATGATTGTTTTAAGTAGGATTATCTTTGTCTGAGCAGCCGGTTCCCACGGATCCCTTAAATGAGGGATCCGTCTAGGCTAAACCTAAGGATCCGGCTCTCAGCAGCCAAGGAAGAGAAAGATGATGTTTTGTAAGGTCTAATACCTACATATCTTGAGTGTTTCAGTCTCCTCAGGTGTCTTAAATGATATGAGACTTAATTGATCAAGTGAAATGAGTGAGGGTAGCTAATGATTGTCTTTTATGGAAAGAGACGGAGTTTTTATGAACACCAATGGGTAATCAAAGATGACACTAAGAAATTTGAGAGTGTTAAGTGGAGTTAAATGATCTTAGAGATCAGATGGTAACTTAAAAGAAATTTGGAAAATTCCTTAAAAATCATAAGAAATGAAAAACTAGTTTCTAGCCTATTTTGAGGTAAGGATGATTAAAATCAATTTGCTAAAGTTGAGAGAAATATCAAACTAGGTGTTTTGAGATGAGATAAAAAATGTGTGAGCATTGGAGTGGAAATGTGGTGAGGTTTGATGAAGTGATAAATCAAAAGGAACCTTGAATGTGATCCTAAGTTACCTATGAGTGGATGTGAGACTAACTGAGCTTGAGGAAGACTTAAGTGATCCTAAAGTATCATGTTTAACTAGTATAATAAGGTCTGGAAGATTGGATTGAAGTGAAGATGTTTAAAAATCTACTTCTGTCTACCCGGATCCCACGGATCCCTTATTTGAGGGATCCGGCTAGTTATAAATCAGGGATCCGTCTTTCTGAGACATAATACTCCACAGAAAATATGCAACATTTTGTTCTAGGCATCGCATACTAAAACTAATGATTTCTAATGGAAACATACATCAATACAAGCAAAAGTACAAAATATATTGCACATAACTACAACCTATAGGTGAGTAAATATGATAACAACCAAATATTAAGATAAAAGTAACAAAGTAAGTCTTGCACAATTATGAGCATACATTGTTTGATAATCATAAAATTTCTAAAATAACCATAAAGACAAGCATAATGTCTCTTTCGTCAATCTCTTCACTTCTTCTTCTTTCCTGAATTTATGATGAAGTGAGTTAGACATTTGAACATCCCCTTTGTTTGCTTGAATTCTTCAGACTCATTTGGAAGAGTGGGAAGTTGTTCATAGTAGGTCATGAGTTCGATTTTAAATTTAGAAATGGGATCGACTTCAACTTCTTCATCTTCGTCCGAAGAGTCCGAGAGAGCACGAGGCCTTTTCCCATTGATCATGAGCCGTTTGGAAGATTGTTTTTTAAGTGGTACCATAACATGGTTAGAAAGAAAATGATCATCGGTAATAGGAGAAGGTTGCATTGCACTAACATACTCACGAAGTCGTGTTAGGAGCATACCATAGGGAAGTACCATGTTATTGACTTTGAACACACCTACCATTCTTTTAACCATGTAATAGGCAAGGTTGAAAGGTCTTTGGTGGATGAGACAATAGATAATTTGGACAAGACATGCATTGGGATGGTCTTTATTTCCAACCAAGTAAATGACATTTTCTCTAAGGATTTCTTCCCATTTTTTGTAAATGGGAAATATCTCGGAGAGTTCCATTTAATAGGGATCACGATGGATGAGTTTTTTGTTGCAGTTGAGACGAGATTGGTCGACTCTTTTCTTGAAGATGGTGTCTCGAACAACTATGGGGTCATCGAGGGGAGTGTGATAAATGGGTTTAGAGTCTAGTACGAAGGATTGAGTAACTATTGAATAATCTTGGGAAAACATACAAATTCCTTCACATGGTATGCGAAGGATGTGTGCGATGTGTTTAAGGGGTAAGGCAATGCTTTGATTGTTTATAATGAAAGCTATTGAAATACTTTCATCATTGTTTTAAATAATTCTAACACTTTTTTAAAATTCAAAAATAAAGACCGAACAAATTTGTTCATCAATTTCCAAGAGACAATCAAAGTTGATTGTCGAAAAGACTTGATGAATGTCAGTGTTTTCAAGGAAACATTCCTTAACTACACGACCTTCGTGAATAAGTTGTTTTTCGAGCTTTTTGAAGATTTTGCGATTGGTTTTTGATAGTCCTTCTTTCCGATAGTATCTAGAAAGGTAGTGAACGGTGTCATGGTGATCTTGTTGGGTAGTCTTAGGCTTGATTAATCCTAGAAAACAAATATTCCAATTAGGTAAAATTTGTCAAGATGGGTTTATGGTTTTGATTTGTATTAACAATGCTGTTTTGAAAACCTTTAATTGTATAGAACCTTTTTATAATGAAACCAATTTTATATTACCCAAGTTCTTCAATTGGTGATAAAAAAAATTGAATCTAATTGAAAAGTTTAAAACCATAAACCCTAGGATGGAGATGATGATGAATAGAACATACGAGTGTAATTACTTACAATGATGTTCAAGAATGAGATGCTTGAGAGTATGAAGCCCTATGGAGATTGAAGCAGAGATTAGGTCGTTTTTGTGTTTTTAGGTAGAGGGAAAAATGGATTATTTTGGGTTTTGAAAAGCGTATAACTGATGTCTGTGTACACGGTTCCCCCGGATACCTTGTTTTAGGGATCCGGCTAGTACAATATGTGGGATCCGGGTATGGAGACGGAAAATGAAGTATCTGGAATTATTCTTTTTACTTGTAATAAGTTATACAATAGCTTATTTTGGAAAAGAACTTGTAGAATGAGGTTCCTATTTGAATAGACGTTTGGCCAAGGTGTTTTGACGGGAAGGAGGATTGTTTATCGATTATTGGTAAGTTAACTATCAAAGGTCTATTTTGCGATGACGGCATAGGCTTGATAATCTTTAGTAATGTTAAGAGAATCAAAAAAGGAATACTATTCCCGATGATAAGTAAAGATGGAAAGTTGTGAAGAGAGACTTTTTAGAGACTTGCGACTTTGAAGTTAAAGTCCTAATTCATGTGTTCATATAGTTTTATAAGACTACATTTATATGCACGGTTTTTATTATGAAAGAAATACGCATATCATCATTATATTCACATAAGAATACTATAAGTATAGATCAACTAGTTGTGGGTAAGGGAACATACCTCTAAACTCTTTTTATGGTTTTTAGAAACCATAGACCCGAAATACTTCATGAGCTTTTAAAGTAATCCATTGTACTAAGTAGAAGTAGGTTGTGATTACTTTTGGGTTCTTCCTTGGGTGTTGGCTTCATTTTTCTTTGGATAGAAATGAAGTCTTTTGAATAGTGCTAACAAGAAGATTTCTTAAAGAGAAATTGTTAGAATGATCTATCACTATCCAATATTTAAAAAAAAAATCGATTTAAGAGATTTCCTTCTTTGTAGTTTTCAAACATTCACGAATCGTATCAAGTTTTTAAAGTACAATATATTCTAAGAAACTTGGTAACGAAGCTCTGGTACAAATTGTGGAAAACTAGAATGGGGTTGAATAGTTTTACCAATTAAAACTTCGTTTTAAACTATTTAGATCGACTTATGTCAATATATTTAATGTGTGTGTCGGATGATGATAGATAAGCATATAAACAAGTAATGCAAAGATAAAGAGAAAAGGAACACAAAACCACGACACGAGTATTTATAGTGGTTCCTTCACAAGGACACCTTCCTTGCCCTACTCCACTCCCCGAGTTCCTCACTCGAGAGTTCGTAAGCACTACACAACACAAGCTCCTTAATGTGGCGGAGAAGCCTTCACAACATCGCCTACTCTTTATCCGGTACTAGGCTAGACACTGAGTTCTTCCACGAGGTAGAACCACACCTATAACAACGTCGCCTACACTTTATCCGGTACAAGGCTAGATACCTAGTTCCATTACAAAGGAGGAACTACTACCCAACACTACACCACTACACAACTACCCCAAAGGAGATACACTCCTTATTACAACATCGTAAGGATATCAATATCCTTTAACCCAAACTAACTATCTTGTACATCTATGCACCATATTGAATGTACACCCTTGGCACCTTTCACTAATGCCTTTTGTTAATACAAATAAGCCGTAAAAACGTTTATTTATATTTTACGATCTTCTAATGTTTTGTCGATAACAAACGTAAAATCATTTTAATGAAACAAATAAAATACGTAAATGGTTTGAACTAATAGTTTTTAACATATTCACATTTTCACATAAAACACTAAAACAAGTATAAGTGGTTTTATGATTTAGATATATATGTACAACAACTAGTGTTTACATATTGGGTTAGCATATACTTAAACTAAGTATACTAAAATGGGTAAAAACAAGTATATACTAAAATGGGTAAAAACAAGTATATACTAAATGGTAAAACTAGCAAATGGTATTGACCCATAACCCATGGTTTTATATATACCACTTAACCAAGTTCATTGTATCCTTAAGATACATTGTATCTAGAAAAAAACCATGGATCAACCCATAACCCATGACCCATGACCCATAACTAAAAATACCCATAGGCAAGAGGGCGGACCACGGATCCCTAGCTTTTGTGCTAGCCGGATCCCTTGTGGGTAGGGATGCAAGTCTGTGGGATCAGGGGAGCATGAGGAGAATTTCCTCTATAAATAGAGAGCCATTTCTTCCTTTCTACTCACCACTTTTACACACATACTTCCCCAAGTATTCTAACCCTCTAACCTCAGATCTAAGTGATCTATGTAGTTTGTCTTTTGTTTTTGTGTGATCTTCTAGGTTCCTCTTAAAGGCAAGATCACCACCTTTAAAGTCGAGCAAGCTCAAGTCCAAGAGTTGCCATGCTTCCTCATCATCAAGGCTACTGAATTCTTCTTGTTGATGATTCTTTTCTTACTTTTAAGAAGTGTAGTGTTGAAGACATTAGTGAAAGATGTCTCAAGGGTCAAGACGAAGACATTAGTGAAAGGTGTCGATCATCCATATTGTAGGCATTATTGAAAGGTTCCTAGAAGCCAAATTACAAGACATTAGTGAAAGGTGTCTTGAAGATCTAGCCACAAGACATTAGTGAAAGGTGTCCAGAAGATCTAGCTAAAGGCATTAGTGAAAGGTGCCTTAGATGTACAATCGATATGGCGTGTTTCGATGTACAAGATAGACTAGTACTAGATCCAAGGATGGTGATATCCTTGATGGTGTTGTAACAAGGATTAGATCTCCTTGAGATTAGGTGTTGTGTTGTGATATGTAGTAGTTCCTCTATGATAATGGAACTAGGTGCTTAGCCTAGTACCTAATAAAGGGTAGGCGACGTTGTGTAGGTGTGGTTCACCTTGGAGTGAAAGAACCCGGTGGTTAGCCTAGGACCGTATAAAGGGTAGGCGACGTTGTGTTATGTGTGGTTCGCCTTAGTGTGAAAGAACTCGGTATTTAGCTTTGTACCGGAAAAAGGTTAAGCGGCGTTGTGAAGGCTTCTCTGCCATAAGGAGATTGGTGTAGTGCTTACGAACTCTCGAGTAGGTCGGGGAGTGGAGTAGGGCAAGGAAGGTGTCCTTGTAGCCGAACCACTATAAATACTTGTGTCGTGGTGATGTGCTTTTTACTCTTTATCTTTCATTACACGTTTATATATCTATCTATCAACGTCCAACATAAACAACCAAATAGATTGACATAAGTCGATCTAAATATTTAAAAGGAAGTTTTAAATTGGTAAAACTATTCAACCCCCCTTCTAGTTTTCCACAATTGGCATCAGCGCATCGTTACGAAGTTTTTTTTAGCATATTGTACTTTGAAAACTTGATACGATCCGTGTATGTTTGAAAACTACAAAGAAGGGAATTTCTTAAAACAAAAAGTCATGTTTTTAGAAATCATCATATGTTGGATAGTGATAGATCATTCTAACATTTTCCTTTGAGAAGTCTTCATACTAGGATTTGGGTATCTTAGAAGATCATGAAGTATTTCGCGTCTATGGTTTCTAAAACCATAAAAAGGGAATATAGCAAAGGTATGTTTTCTTAGTTACAATTTTTTTTGTCAAAAACGTGCTAAATTGCTTGTGGACAAAATGGTGATATATGCTTCTATCTTATAATAAGCATAATATGAAAAGTGTTTTAGTGATTTTTTTTTCTTTGAAGTTTTGTTGTTAGATATCTTGTTAATCAAGCTTGAATAAAGGTAAAAATGGGTAATATAACTTCACTAAAAAGTCTATAAAGACTAAACCTTTTGTCGGTCAAAACGTACATTTTTGTAATTTTGTGTCAGATCCGCGGATCCCTCAGGTTACACTGGACGGATCCCTCAAGAAAGGGATCCGTGGGATCCGTGGTACAGAAGACAGTTTTTGTCTGAATTTCAAAAATTCATAACTTTTTAACCGTAAGTTGTTAGAAGTCGTGCCACCTATCGTTTTAAAGGTATTTGAGTCTACTTTCATTTAAAAATGATTTCATAAACTGATTCAAAACAATAAATTACAGAATCATTGATTTATAATAGAAAGTCATTTTTCGGTCATAACTTTTGCACAAACTTTTGATCTAATTGGAGACGGATGTTTTCGCTTTTGAATAACAATGTGTCCTCTATTGAAATTAAGTTTTTGATCATATTTATAAATATAAAAGAAACTAATCAAGCTTGGTATACATGTTTATATTTAACACAAAGCGATGAAAAGAACTTTCGTATGCTATGCTAAATGATAAATTTTCTTCTTTGCATTACTTGATTATTTGCTTATCTCAAATAGCTTTTGTGCTTGTTTGATTGAATAAAATATGTGGTTTCCTTACCTTGCTATTCATTCTCTTGTTTGTCGAAAATGTTAGTTTAGATACTTAGATAAGTCATATAGGTTGAAAAATGTTTAAAACATATAACACACTAAATGGATTTTTTGATTGAGTTTGTCATGTGTGCAACATAAATGTTTTATGTGCTTATATGATTTCTTTTGTTCTTGTATCATTTTCTAAAAACAACAAGAATGTACATCGGATCATAACCTACACTTGTGTTATGATGTACTCTCCCATTTTCCTTTTCATGATCGCTCTCCAAGCTTCATAGTAGGATTGACAACTTGATTATTTCATCCGATATATTCAAGTAAATTATTTTGCAACGCAAATATAATTAGTCATATCCGAAAGTCCAAACTCAAAGCTTTCCAACAACATATGTTGAACTAGCTCATTCAATCATTTTTTTATTGATTACCATATGGACAACTTTTAAACTTATTTTTAACATGACACCTTCATCACCTTAGTTGTCTCAAGTATAATATTAAACGAAGCAAAGTATCATCATTGTCACTCTTCGATAGGCCATTGTAGGAATATAAATTTTCCTAACTTGAGAATGAATCTTTGGAGAACTTATTGCACTAGAAACTCAATTTGACCTAACGGTTGAATTGCTTCCTTGATAGAAGTTGGGTATGTAGAATCGCCCGTAAAAATGGTCGTGTTTAGCCGTAATTGAGCTCCGCTAGTAATAGTCTCATATTCATTCTCTCACTTGGGAAATTTATACTCCTATGTTTTCCTAAAGTAAGTTTACAATGGAAATACTTTGCATTGTCTTAAGATTACTGATTCGCTCCCAGACGATCAAGTTTTGTCACACAAGCTGACCACTTGTGAATGGCCAACCGTAACAAACTTAAAACAGTCTGGAACCAAATGCAATGAAGATCAGGAGAGTATAGTGTTTCCCCAGGTCGTTATGTCTCAACGAGCTGTGCGAGAATAATCAAACGTATAGTGATCGAGAGAATTTGAATGGAAAAAGATATATGATTGTGAATGATTATACCTAAAGAGAAAGTTTATAAATTACAGGGGCTTAAATGCAAATTAAAGAAAATTAAAAAGATAAATTATATTAAATAAACGCTATCACTATTTTTAAACTGATGTTTTTGATTTTTCTTTTATAAATTTAACTTAAAAACTACGTGACGTACAAAAGAAAATGTGAACTGAAACAATATTAATCCTAAAAATATAAAAATGACATTTTCACAAACCTAATGATAAGAGAAAATTTTTAGAAAAAGAAAATTATTTTTAAAACTATTTATCTAATTATTATTAATTAAAAACTATTTTTACTTATTTAATAATACCCTAAAATACAAGAAAATAAGAAATAAAGCTAGAAAAATGAAATTATGACTTGGAAAAATCTAAAATAACTAAATAGAATTTTCAAAACTATTTTTATATTTTTCTGATTATTTTTCTATTTTCTATGAATTAAAAACTATTTGAAACTACTTAAATTGCTAAAAATTACAAATTAAACTATGAAAAATCTGGAAAAATATTTTTTTGACTTTTTATATTTATCTTAACCTAGGAAAAATGAAAACTTATTTTTTTGAAGTTTTTCTGATTTAATTGTATTAAAAGCTAATTAAAATTATCTAAAAATTGTTTTAAATGAAGAAAAATAGCAAACAGTGATGAAAAATTATGAAAATTTCAGGAAAACTCTAAAATAATATTCTAATTCTAAGAAAAATATAAAAATAGTAGCTTATGTGTAGGATTATGAAACTGCAATGCAAAGTGCTTATAAATAAGCACTTGGAATAAGCCAAAGGCTACAAATGAGCACCAAACTTCCACAGAAGCTATAATAAGCTTAAACTACTAGAAAGCAACTAATTATAACTATCCTAAACCTCTAAATTAACAGCTACATAGATTTGAATGATTTGACTAAAGAGCCAAAAACAGGTTTGAGGTGCTACTTTGCAGCTTGGAATTAAGCTACTCAATAAGCTAAAACTCAAAACCCGAAGTTGGGGCCTAAAGTAGACCTGGTTAGCTACTTGTAAACCAAAGTTGAGACTAAGACAAGCTCTAATGAGCTTGTGGCAAGCTCTGCACAACCTGTGCACACCACAGTGACCAGTGCACAGGGCATGTTTTTTGGAAAGGGGGGTCAAAAGAAGCTAAGTAAAAAGCACTTAATAAGCTGATTAGGAGTGAACTACTATTTTTCTAATTTAGTTAAGCAACTAAACTTTAATATACCAAAAGGATTTAAGCTAAATCTTAATATTAAGTACACAATAAAATTCTTAATTTTATTCAAAAACTGACCAAAGAGAAATTTGACTTTTTAATAAAACATGCAGTTTGACTAATTTGAGATTCTAATGATCCTAGGCTACTAAATTTGTTATATTAAGCTATTATGAGACTAGATTAAGCTAGATAAACAACTTCCAAACCAGAATGCATGATTATGCAATCTAATTTCCCAACAGTTAAGGAGAGATGAGATTTCAAAGATCATTTTGACTTTTTAACTAATGAGGACTGGTTTTTTATGACTTGTTTGAGTTATTAAGACCAAATGTGACACAGAACAACCAAGAACAAAGGATTAAACAATCTAAAACATAGTTAAACAAACAAATCCAAACACCATTTTACTCAACTGTTTTGAAGATTTTCAAAGACTTTCAAAGATTAAAACCATACAATTGATTACAGACCTTATATTATCATTAAATAAGACTAGAGAAACATTAAATAACAACAATAACAACATAAAAATGAGGAATGACAATTATGCTACTTTAACTGTCAAACTAAATTTTTTAACAACTACAAATTAAAAAGAACAAGCAACTGATTTTATTGTTTAATTCTACTTAACTATGACTAATAAACATAAACAAACAGAGATTTAAGCTGATAAATGACTTAGACAATGAAATGCCGAAATGGAGCAAAAGGCTTACAAGTAGCTTCCAAGCTCAAAAATGAGAACTGAGGCACAAGACCACACCTTATAGCTTCCCAATAAGCACTAAACCCAAGAATAATTCAAGAATCACCCTGCTCCAGCTTTGATCACCATCTTCATTGCCTTTTTTATTTTTAACTATTTTTTCTTGATTTTTATGAATTTTTGCTTTTGCTTCTAAACTGATTTTAAATGGTTTCTAATAGCTTAAATAAGCTATCTAGGAGCTTAAGTGAGCTTATGAGTCCAAGATAACAACTATTAACATTTGATCATTTTGAGATTTTTTTGAACTAGGAAAATTTGCATAACATGAAAACTTGAATTAAAACTGAAATTGAAACTGAACAAGGATTAAGATACACTGAGAATTGATAATACAGTACTTGAAAGTTTAAAACATAGTCTTGAAAACATAAGTTAATGAAAAACGAGCTAAAAATTACAAAATTACACTAGATACCCTTCTCCTCTGCATCTCCTCTCTCTTTTATACACCAAAAAGCTTCCCACGTGTCTTCTGATTAATTCCCACTAATAATCTCAACCATTGGATGACTTGAGTGTATATTGGCCGTTTGATCAACTTTTGGCGCCAAAATGGTTTTGACCTGTGGGCTTTTGAATTTGCAACTAGGGGGGGTGGCATTAATTGTGGTGTGTAAAGTGGGTAGAGGTGATGATGAGGGGGGAGGGAAAGGTGGAGGTGATGGGTGAGATGCACTGAGTTTGCGCAAGTTGGGAAGAAGCATAGTGGATAAGGGAGGGAAAAGGTGGTTTGACTGGGTGTTTGACCCAGGGTCCAAAAAGGAGGGTCAAGGCTAAATGGCAGGGGTCATAATGGTTAAAGGGTCATGGTTTAAGGCTTAGTAATACAAGGACCAAACTGCAATTTCTGAAAGATGAGGGACCAAACCTGCCATTTTCTAAAAGTTGTTTCAAGGGTCACTTTTGACAAGTTTCAATAGTACAAGGACCATTTTTGACATTTTCAAATTTCCAAGGACTATTTTTGCCAATTTTCAAAGTTTAGGGACCTAAGTTGTAATTTTGCAATTTTAAATCTCAAGGACTAATTTTGACAACTCATGAATCCTTAGGGACTTGAAATGATATTTTTCTTTATTTTGATTTACCAGGGACTGTTTTTGACAACTTTTGAAACTTGGGGGACTAAAACTGCCAATTTTGCAAACTTGATATTTTTCACCGATTTTGATATTTTTGCATTTAAAACACATAAAACACTTATTTGTGATATTTTTATCATTTTGATGCATTTCTGAGTGTTTTCAGATGTTTTTGCAATTTAAATGGTACAAAAATGATGAGTATTTAGACACTCATCAATCCCCCACACTAAGATATTGCTAGTCCCTAGCAATGTTTTGAGAAAAATTAATGGATTTCATCTCTTTACCAAAAGCCATTACTTCTCGAGTAGCCAAATGTTTCAGTTCAAGTAAGAACCTTGGTACACCGATAACCAAATGATTTTGAGCAAACCACCGACTTTCAAGCGGATTTGATTTGTCTTTACCGAAGCCGTTTGCTTCGGACTAGCCAACTCTTAGATAAAATATCTTTGGTGAGTCGATTACCAATTATGGTTTTCCAACTGCCTTTACCACAAGCCATAAACTTGCGGGCTAGCCAACTCTTCACTTTTAAGGATATGGTGAGCTGAATACCATACAATTTTGGGCAAATTGCAAGCCGTCAACGGATTTGAGATATCTTTACCAAGAGCCGTTTGCTCCTGGATTAGCCAATCCTTTTGTTTATTAGACATGGTGGACTGATAACCATAATCTGAGTAAGTGAAAAACACTTACTCCAAAAAAAAAAAAAATTTTGCCAAAAACGGGGGAATTGGGTGGTATAATTACATGATAAAATTCGTGAGAATTCCCCCACACTAGAAATGAATATTGCCCTCAATATTCAAAGTACGCATGCGGTTATGCCGAAACATAGAACGTAAAAGGGAAATACTACGGCCATTATTTAGCAAGATTTTTTGAAACTCTTATATACAACGGGGGCAACTCCCCACACTAGGGTGGTAGAAAATAGAAAGAAGTCAGAAATATGGGTGAAAACCCATATAGTGTGCTACTGTTTTTGATTCCCGAGTCGCTAGCTTGACTCGATCCCCGCATTCATTGGTTCATGGGGAAAGTTTGTAGATCCGGGACAACCACGGGAGGAATGTCCTCTCCAAAATAATGCTTCAACCGATGACCATTCACTTTAAAGTTTGGACCATCGGGTTGAGATAACTCAATGGTTCCATATGGAAATACTTTAGTGATGGTGAATGGTCCAGACCAGCGGGATTTTAATTTTCCCGAGAAAATCTTCAATCTTGAATTGAAAAGAAGGACTCGATCACCGACGTTGAAAACGCGGTTCTTGATTTTTGAGTCATGAATCTTCTTTGTCTTTTCTTTATAGATCAAAGAGTTCTCGTATGCTTGATCACGGAGTTCATTTAATTCATTCATTTGAACTTTCCGGTGATCACCAGCTATCTGAATATCGAAGTTGGCATGTTTCAAGGCCCAGTATGCCTTGTGCTCAAGCTCAACCGGCAGATGACATGCCTTCCCGTATACAAGCTTGTATGGAGTACACCGATGGGTGTTTTATAAGCTGTACGGAAGGCCCAGAGTGCGTCATCTAGCTTATCCGACCAAGAGGCACGGTTTTCGCCTACTGTCCTTTCAAGAATTCTTTTAATACCCCGGTTGGAAACTTCCACTTGCCCACTTGTTTGGGGGTGGTACGCAATAGAGAGACGGTGAGTTACACCATACTTTTGCATGACTCTATCAAACTGGTCATTGCAGAAATACGTACCACGATCCGATTATAGCTCGTGGAGTTCCAAACCTAGCAAAAAGAGATTTTAAGAATTTCACAACAACTCGGGCATCGTTGGTAGGCAAAGCCTTAGCTTCAACCCATTTTGACAAATAGTCAACAGCCACGAGTATGTATTTATTACCGCGAGATGAAGGAAATGGCCCCATAAAGTCAATGCCCCCGATGTCAAAAATCTCACACACTTGAATGGCGTTTTGCGGCATTTCATTTCTTTGTGAGATATTCTCATGACGTTGACAAGCGTCCACGGTTTTGACAAATTCATGGGCATCCTTGTAAATCGTGGGCCAATAGAATCCGGAATCAAACACCTTCTTGGCGGTGTAGTTGGGTCTATGATGTCCCCCATAGGTCCGTGGCAAGCCTTGAGAATGTCAATGGCTTCCGACCATACACACATCGCCTGATGACTTGATCCGCGCAAATTTTGAATAAGTAGGGGTCGTCCCAGAAGTAATGTTTTACATCTTTAAAGAATTTGTTTTTCTGTGGGGACGACATCCCTTTCACCACAAAGTTACCCGCATGGTAATTTGCAAAGTCGGCAAACCATGGGGTAGAAGAGTCTCCACGAAAAGAAACCACATTGAGTGTTTCGAGAGGAAATGTTTCATTTATTTCCTTTTTCTCGAACACTTCCTGGTGAGGGTTTTCTAGGACGGGATAGATGATCGCAGCTAGGTTCTCGGCTCCTTTTTATCACGTATAATGATATCAAATTCTTGTAGGAGGAGAACCCAACGGAGCAATCTCGGCTTTGCATCTTGTTTTGCAAAGAGATATTTGAGAGCCGAGTGATCCGTATACACCACGCATTTGGTCAAGATAAGGTATGGCCGAAATTTCTCAAACGCATACACCACAGCTAATAATTCTTTTTCTGTAGTGGTGTAATGGGTTTGAGCTTCGGTCATAGTCTTACTCGCGTAGTGGATAGGCTGAAAATGCTTGGTTTTCGTTGCCCCAAGACTGCACCGATAGCAAAATCACTTGCATCGCACATGAGCTCAAAGGGTAAATCCCAGTCGGGGCAACTAGAATGGGTGCTTCCGTAAGCTTTTTCTTTAATGTTTCAAAAGCTTCGATGCACTCAGGTGAGAAGATAAAAGGAGCATCTTTTTCAAGAAGATGGGTCATAGGCCTGGCGATTTTAGAAAAATCTTGTATGAATCTAGGATAAAACCCGGCATGACCTAGAAAACTCCTAATACCTTTGACGGTAGTAGGATGAGGCAATTTAGCAATAACATCAACTTTTGCTCTATCTACCTCAATCCCGTTTTTGGAAATCTTATGGCCAAGGACTATGCCTTCTTTGACCATAAAGTGGCTCTTCTCCCAATTTAGACAAAGATTGGTGTCTTCACACCGTTTTAGCATTTTGTCTAAATGGGAGAGACATGTTTGAAATGAGTCCCCAATGACCGAGAAGTCATCCATAAACACCTCCATTGTTTCCCCGATCATGTCGTGGAAAATTGCCGTCATACATCGTTGGAAGCGTGCGGGAGCGTTACATAGGCCAAAAGGCATACGTGTGTAGGCAAAAGTTCCGTATGGGCAGGTGAATGTGGTCTTTTCTTGATCCAGCGGATCAATGGGGATCTGAAAATAACCCGAGAAACCATCAAGGAAACAATAGTATTCGTTCCCTGCTAATCTCTCAAGCATCTGATCCATGAAGGGTAGAAGAAAATGGTCTTTACGGGTGGCTTCGTTTAACTTGCGATAGTCAATACACACACGCCATCCCGTAACCAATCGAGTTGGAATTAACTCGTTTTCTTCATTTGTGACAACAGTTATGCCACCTTTTTTGGAACACAGTGGATGGGACTGACCCAAGGACTATCAGAGATAGGGTAAATTAAACCGGCATCAAGAAGTTTGAGAACCTCTTGTTTGATAACCTCATGAATCTTAGGATTCACCCTTCTCTGATGTTGGACTGCTGGTTTGAAGTCATCCTCCATTAAGATTTTGTGAGTACAAAACTCAAGGTTGATACCCTTAATGTCGGAGAGTTTCCAAGCAATTGCTTGCTTGTGTGACTTCAAGACCTTTATGAGAGCAGTTTTCTCCTCCTCAGTTAAGTCTTTAGCAATTATGACGGGTAATTTATCATCACCCTCCAAGAATGCATACTCGAGATGAGGAGGTAGGTCCTTAAGTTCAACCTCGGGAAATTCTTCAGTAGATGTTTGTACTGATTTGATTTCCTCAATCGTGATCTCTTTCGGAGGGAGTGAAGGTAATGGATCTTCATTTAACAATTGCTCAAGATAAAGGATATCCCCCTCCGAATCATAAACACCATCAATTCCCGGCGGAATTGATTCATCACTAGCAAGAAACTCATCGATCTCTTCCAGAAAGAAGTCACCTCCCTCAAACGGAGTGAGAGAGGGGGAAGAGTCGGCAATGATTGGTTGAGAAGATGTGGTGGAATCCCCACTCACAGAATTATGAAAATAACCAAGAAACTCTTGAGAGTACTCCTCTGAAGCAATATCAATTAAATCGATTCGATTAACCGATTCAGCATCATAATTTGAGGAGTACCTCGAAGTTTGATCAAGGTTAAAGGTGACAGCTTCATTACCCACACGTAATGTGATTTCTTGCTCAAATACATCAATGAGAGCACGGCCCGTTCTCAGGAATCCTCGTCCAACAATGAGGGGAACTCGAGGATCGGCATCGAAATCAACAACCACAAAGTCAGTTGGAAAATGGAACTTTCCTACTTTCACAAATACATCCTCGGCGATGCCAAGAGGACGCGATATAGAACGATCTGCAAGCTCAAGAGTCATGCAGGTAGGAATAAGTTCGGGAAGAGAAAGTTTCTTCCATACTGAATAAGGCATCAGATTGATGCTTGCACCAAGATCGGCAAGGGCAAAGCATTCAATCATTCCTGGAAAGACACAAGGGAGAAGAAATTTTCCAGGATCTCCTAGCTTCTCGGGAAGCTTCTTTAACAGAACTGCTGAGCAGTTCTCGTTCAAAGGAGTTTTGGCCATTTCAAACAGTTTTTCCTTATTGCTTAACATGTGTTTGAGAGTTGATGCAAACTTGGGCATCAGCATGATAGCATCCGCAAAGCTTATGTCAAAATGGAGTTCTTGGAAAATTTGAAAAAAAATTTCCATTTGATGACTAGCTTTTTCACGGAGCTTTTGCTCATTTAAACGTGAGGGGTAAGGAATAGAAGTTTTGGATTTGGGGTTTTCAACTGGAGGTTCAAAAACAACTCCAGGTTTGGTTCTGGGTTTCGGGACAACTTGAGGATGGACATTGCTGGTACTTCCGTTATTAGTAGGAAGTTCCTTGTCCTTTGTCGCCTCAGGTTCACTTTCCACTACCTTTGGGAGAGAAGAAGAAGAGGTAGTAGGAATAGCGGGTCCATCATATAAAGCACCACTTCTGGTTGTGATCGCCTTTGCATCGCCCCTCGGATTAGCGATCGTGTTGCTAGGTAAAGTACCTGAGCCCGAGGGTCGATCTTTTAAAGACTTCTTGATGTCGAAATCGCTAACCAACAACCTATTCATTTCCTCTTGGTATTTCATGAATTGCTTCAACAACTCATCAGATGATGGTCCAGTTGGAACAATAGCTTGATTTTGCACAGAAAATTCGGCCTCTATTGTTTGGATTGGGGCCTTGATTTTGAAAATTTCCTTGATTATTGCCATGAAAGTACCCAGGGTTGAAATTTCCCGACCTTGGTTTCTATTAAAATTTCCTTGGTGTTGGAAGTTTTGATTTTGATTTTGAAAACCGTTATTTTGACTAAAATTACCTTGGTTTTGAAAACCTTGGTTTGGTCTATTCTGATTTTGATTACGGTTTTGGTTTTGGTTGAAACCGGGTGGTCCAGGGTAATGATTAGGACGGTGGTTCGGGTCCATAGGAGCACGATATTGGTTGCCTCCTGAATTGGAAATCCCGCCCACAACATTTGCTTCAAAAGGGTTACCCTCGGTGGCCATACAGTCGTAATAGGCATGGGGGCCACCGCAAGTAACACAGACTTCCACTTTCTTAACTTCAGCAGGAGGTGAAGTTTGTGGGAAAGAAACTTTCTTTTGGTTGGAGAGAACCAAAGCTTGAATAGCTTCCGTGAGTTTGTCAATCTTAGCATCGGTGCTAGACTGACTCACGGGTGATGAAGAAGAAGGACCAACACTGACTTGGGAAACAACCGGCTTGCTTCGTGCAGTGCGGACTTTAGACTTGTTTTCAATTATCGTTAAAGCTTCTTTTACAGTTTTACTCAAGAAATTTCCTCCAGCGGAGGAATTGAGAGAATCTTGATCAGATTGACTCACTCCATTATAGAAAGTATCGAGTTGCATCAACTCGGAGAAACCGTGGTGAGGACATTTGCGGAGCAACTCCTTAAAATGATCCCACGATTCACTGAAGGGTTCATCAAACTTTTGTGTGAACTTGATGATTTCATTTTTAAGACTCGTGGTTTTGGAAGGTGGATAAAACTCGTTCACAAATTTCTTCACCAGGTCTTCCCATGTTTCGATTGATTTAGGGGTTGTTTTTCAAGCCAAATCCGGGCTTGCCCCTCAAGGGAAAATGGAACAGAAAGAAGCTTGACACATCTGTAGGGACATTCTTGTATTTGATGGTAGATGCAATCTTGTTAAACCATCGAATATGAGCATGAGGATCATCCCGCTCAAAACCATAGAATTGACTTGAGGTTACAAGATTCAGTAACCCGGTTTTGAGTTCAAAATTTTCAGCCACAATGGCTGGGATAACAATAGCATCTCCATACCCGTCGATGGGTGCCTGGAGAAGCTCACACATAGGACGCTCTTCCGCCATGATAGCGGAAGTAGTGTGAGCAGTCCGGATCTCAGATCCGACTGATGGGGCAGAAAGTCTACGGACACGCCTTCTTGGAATCTTGACAAGCTCACGAAATGGGCTTACAGACCTAGAAGAGCGAGTGCGCATACACTAGAGTTAACTCTAGGAGATCTCAGAGTTAAGGAAGGGAATTATGAAAGTGAATTATGAAAATGGGGTAAGAAGAATCTTTTTTTTGAGTTTTCTGGTTTTGAAAAGTAGATATAACAACAAATCCAATTAAAACAATATCGAGGCAAAACAACAGTGAACTTAAACCAATAATCACAAGATGAATGGCTTCTTTGAAAAAGGTACACCACTCACAAGGACACAAAGGCAAGTTTTAATCTTTGGTTCGGGAACTTATTATGGTCGTACCCCAGTTAGGTAGTACACTGCCTTGGTTTGCGGTGGTAATTTTTTTATGTTGTTATTATTAAACAAAGAAAACGACAAATCTTTTTGTATTTTTATCTTTGATATATATATAGAAACAAAAGAAAAATATTTTTGTGTTTTATACGTTTTTGGATGTTTTTGGGTTTTTGGATTTTTTATAAGAAAATATATATAGATATAGATGGTATAAACAAAGAGTGAATATTCAAATCACTAATCTGCTAAACGGAAGATAATTAGCACAGCTCCCCGGCAGCGGCGCCAAAATTTGATTCGCTCCCAGACGGTCAAGTTTTGTCACACAAGCTGACCACTTGTGAATGGTCAACCGTAACAAACTTAAAACAGTCGGGAACCAAATGCAATGAAGATCAGGAGAGTATAGTGTTTCCCCAGGTCATTATGTCCCAACGAGCTGTGCGAGAATAATCAAACGTATAGTGATCGAGAGAATTTGAACGGAAAAAGATATATGATTGTGAATGATTATACCTAAAGAGAAAGTTTATAAATTACAGGGGCTTAAATGCAAATTAAAGAAAATTAAAAAGATAAATTATATTAAATAAACGCTATCACTATTTGTAAAATCTAATGTTTTTGATTTTTCTTTTATAAATTTAACTTAAAAACTACGTGACGTACAAAAGAAAATGTGAACTGAAACAATATTAATCCTAAAAATATAAAAATGAAATTTTCACAAACCTAATGATAAGAGAAAATTTTTAGAAAAAGAAAATTATTTTAAAACTATTTATCTAATTATTATTAATTAAAAACTATTTTTACTTATTTAATAATACCCTAAAATACAAGAAAATAAGAAATAAAGCTAGAAAAATGAAATTATGACTTGGAAAAACCTAAAATAACTAAAGAGAATTTTCAAAACTATTTTTATATTTTTCTGATTATTTTTCTATTTTCTATGAATTAAAAACTATTTGAAACTACTTAAATTGCTAAAAATTACAAATTAAACTATGAAAAATCTGGAAAAATATTTTTTTGACTTTTTATATTTATCTTAACCTAGGAAAAATGAAAACTTATTTTTTTGAAGTTTTTCTGATTTAATTGTATTAAAAGCTAATTAAAATTATCTAAAAACTGTTTTAAATGAAGAAAAATAGCAAACAGTGATGAAAAATTATGAAAATTTCAGGAAAACTCTAAAATAATATTCTAATTCTAAGAAAAATATAAAAATAGTAGCTTATGTGTTGGATTATGAAACTGCAATGCAAAGTGCTTATAAATAAGCACTTGGAATAAGCCAAAGGCTACAAATGAGCACCAAACTTCCACAGAAGCTATAATAAGCTTAAACTACTAGAAATCAACTAATTATAACTATCCTAAACCTCTAAATTACCAGCTACACAGATTTGAATGATTTGACTAAAGAGCCAAAAACAGGTTTGAGGTGCTACTTTGCAGCTTGGAATTAAGCTACTCAATAAGCTAAAACTCAAAACCAGAAGTTGGGGCCTAAATTAGACCTGGTTAGCTACTTGTAAACCAAAGTTGAGACCAAGAAAAGCTCTAATGAGCTTGTGGCAAGCTCTGCACAACCTGTGCACACCACAGTGACCAGTGCACAGGGCATGCTTTTTGAAAAGGGGGTCAAAAGAAGCTAAGTAAAAAGCACTTAATAAGCTGATTAGGAGTGAACCACTATTTTTCTAATTTAGTTAAGCAACTAAAATTTAATATACCAAAAGGATTTAAGCTAAATCTTAATATTAAGTACACAATAAAATTCTTAATTTTATTCAAAAACTGACCAAAGAGAAATTTGACTTTTTAATAAAACATGCAGTTTGACTAATTTGAGATTCTAATGATCCTAGGCTACTAAATTTGTTATATTAAGCTATTATGAGACTAGATTAAGCTAGATAAACAACTTCCATACCAGAATGCATGATTATGCAATCTAATTTCCCAACAGTTAAGGAGAGATGAGATTTCAAAGATCATTTTGACTTTTTAACTAATGAGGACTGGTTTTTTATGACTTGTTTGAGTTATTAAGACCAAATGTGACCGAACAACCAAGAACAAAGGATTAAACAATCTACAACACAGTTAAACAAACAAATCCAAACACCATTTTACTCAACTGTTTTGAAGATTTTCAAAGACTTTCAAAGATTAAAACCATACAATTGATTACAGACCTTATATTATCATTAAATAAGACTAGAGAAACATTAAATAACAACAATAACAACATAAAAATGAGGAATGACAATTATGCTACTTTAACTGTCAAACTAAATTTTTTAACAACTACAAATTAAAAAGAACAAGCAACTGATTTTATTGTTTAATTCTACTTAACTATGACTAATAAACATAAACAAACAGAGATTTAAGCTGATAAATGACTTAGACAATGAAATGCCGAAATGGAGCAAAAGGCTTACAAGTAGCTTCCAAGCTCAAAACTGAGAACTGAGGCACAAGACCACACCTTATAGCTTCCCAATAAGCACTAAACCCAAGAATAATCCAAGAATCACCCTGCTCCAGCTTTGATCACCATCTTTATTTCCTTTTTTATTTTTAACTAATTTTTCTTGATTTTTATGAATTTTTGCTTTTTGCTTCTAAACTGATTTTAAATGGTTTCTAATAGCTTAAATAAGCTATCTAGGAGCTTAAGTGAGCTTATCAGTCCAAGATAACAACTATTAACAACATTTGATCATTTTGAGATTTTTTTGAACTAGGAAAATTTGCATAACATGAAAACTTGAATTAAAACAGAAATTGAAACTGAACAAGGATTAAGATACACTGAGAATTGATAATACAGTACTTGAAAGTTTAAAACATAGTCTTGAAAACATAAGTTAATGAAAAACGAGCTAAAAATTACAAAATTACACTAGATACCCTTCTCCTCTGCATCTCCTCTCTCTTTTATACACCAAAAAGCTTCCCACGTGTCTTCTGATTAATTCCCACTAATGATCTCAACCATTGGATGACTTGAGTGTATATTGGCCGTTTGATCAACTTTTGGCGCCAAAATGGTTTTGACATGTGGGCTTCTGAATTTGCAACTAGGGGGGGTGGCATTAATTGTGGTGTGTAAAGTGGGTAGAGGTGATGATGAGGGGGGAGGGAAAGGTCTGAGGTGATGGGTGAGATGCCTGAGTTTGCAGGCAAGTTGGGAAGAAACACAGTGGATAAGGGAGGGAAAAGGTGGTTTGACTGGGTGTTTGACCCAGGGTCCAAAAAGGAGGGTCAAGGCTAAATGGCAGGGGTCATAATGGTTAAAGGGTCATGGTTTAAGGCTTAGTAATACAAGGACCAAACTGCAATTTCTGAAAGATGAGGGACCAAACCTGCCATTTTCTCAAAACTATTTCAAGGGTCACTTTTGACAAGTTTCAATAGTACAAGGACCATTTTTGACATTTTCAAATTTCCAAGGACTATTTTTGCCAATTTTCAAAGTTTAGGGACCTAAGTTGTAATTTTGCAATTTTAAATCTCAAGGACTAATTTTGACAACTCATGAATCCCTAGGGACTTGAAATGATATTTTTCTTTATTTTGATTTACCAGGGACTGTTTTTGACAACTTTTGAAACTTGGGGGACTAAAACTGCCAATTATGCAAACTTGATACGTTTTTCACCAGATTTTGATATTTTTGCATTTAAAACACATAAAACACTTATTTGTGATATTTTTATCATTTTGATGCATTTCTGAGTGTTTTCAGATGTTTTTGCAATTTAAATGGTACAAAAATGATGAGTATTTAGATACTCATCAATTACTAATCAAACAAGTTGTAAAATTAAATTTTATTTTAATTAATCACAACCACTTGCCTCATCAAGCGATTATCTTGCTTTGATCGAGAAGAATTACATGACTTCATGGACGAAGTTCATTGTATGCAAATCACCATCCGTAATGACTATACATAGTTCATTGCTTCCGTTGGCCAAAACAACCCTATTGTCTTGAACACCATCATCTACTCTGCACGCCATTGTTAATACAAATGATTTACTAATATAGATCGTAAATCTATTTTGAGCTTCTTGAATAGCGGTTGTTAAGTTTGATAAACCTATGTGTTACTTGTGAGCTAGATCTCATTTAATTGCTTATGTGCTATTTCTACATGCTCTTAGTATGTTTTACTTGTATACATGTATGCTTACTGTAGAGATCATTAGCTTCTAAGTTCGGTACTTAGAACAAATGCTCACTGTTAAGTAAAACGGTCCCAGATGCCGGATCCCTAGTTTGTAACTAGCCGGATCCCTCAAGTGAAGGATCCGTGGGATCCGGGCAAATAGATGTGGAGTTTCAATCCTTTACACCTCAACTCATGTTCCTAGACTACTTCACATAGCTGAACTTAATACATTAGGATCACTTAAGTCCTTCTCAAGCTTTGTAAGCTTCACACCCACTCATAGCTCATTAAGGATCACACTCAAAGTGCTTTTTGATCTATCATTTCACCTAAACTCATCACTCTTCCGCTCTCTAGATCACTCATTTTTTCTCACATGATCCCTCACATCTAGACTTAGAAATCTCTCGATTATGGCAAAATTGATCATAATCATCCTCACCTCAAAATTGGTCGAAATGGATCAAATTCTAGTTCTTCCACCTTAAAACCTTTAGGATCTTCTCCAAGACATTATCCTAAGTCACTATCTGATCACTAGGATCATTTAGCTCCATTTGACACTCTCAAGATTTTAGTGTCATCTTTGTTCATTTATTGGTACTCACGAAAGTTCCAAATCCTTCCATAAAAGACAATTATTAGCTACATCACTCATTACCTTCAAGTACTTAAGCACCCCTTCATTTAAGACACTTAGGAGAACTGAAACACTCAAAAAGGTATAGGATTTAGACCTTTCAAACATCACTTCTATCCTTTCCTAGCTGCTGAGAGCCGTATCCCTAGGATTAGCCTAGACGGATCCCTCATTGGTGGGAACCGTAGGATCCGGGTGACAGATTTATGTCAACTCTTGCTCGAACAATCATTTCAAGCTCATCTTGCTAACTTGAACGCTCCACCTCATCCTAATTAAATCCCTAGATCAGTAAAACTCTGAAGTTGACTCTTGTGCATGCTAATCATCACATCCCAAAGGATATTAGAGACTTAAGTCTTGAATGCACTTGCCAAATCCTTCTCTTTATAAGTCATCTTTCTAGAATCCATTAGTCATCAAACACAACATAATTCTCAACATTTAGAAACCTTTTCCTTAATCATTTCATCATGAGGAAAGCTCCTAGTGCTAACTCATCCAACCAAGAACCACCCAAGAAACTTGCTCGTGTTGTACACGAAATTTCTTCAACCGAATCATCTCCGGTTAAACCCACAAATGGTAGGATTTCCCATCCACCGAATCATCATCCGTAAGAGATAATAGTGCTAGAATCTCACCTCAACAAACCCAATCAACAATTGCCAAGAGAACCACAATAATTAGTATTAAACCTTTTAGGTTAGAAAAGGGATCATCGAGCTCTAAACCAAACGTACCTAGTTCTAGCAAAATGTCTAAACCTTCATTCTTAGAGCATGGATTACACTCCTTCACCGAGCCTCTCTCTCACCCAAATCTCTATTTATTAGAGCATTCACCACCAAGAACTTCCCATTCACCAACATTCTCGTTAAAATGGGAACCACCTACATCACCAACTAGTCCATCATTGGAAACAAGGAACCACCAAGGACTTGATCATATGGAGGAATTTCCATTACCACCACTCTCATTTCTAGTAGAACCTCATCCTAAATTACTCAATGTACCTCCATCATCATTTGTAGAACCTCCTTAAAACATCCTGTTCCTAATCAAGACAATAATTGCTCTAATTGTCTAATCACCCAAGGACTTGTTCAAGAAGTACGAAATGAGTTGCATTTCATGTTTAATCATCTTCTTGAAAGATTGGACCAAATCAACAAGTCTACTCATCCCTAAACTCAAGCACATTGTTGCTTCTTAAGCTTTGGTCACTTATTAGTTTTAGTAGAATATGGCTAAATCATTCTCTTAGTTTTTAGAGATTTGTTGATCATCTCTTATGTTTTATTGAATGATGCTTTACTTGCCATATTGCATTGAGTATATGTTTGTTGGTTGAATACATATCTCATTTTGATGTTAACATTACTTGTTACATCACCATTGCTGAATTTAATCATCAGCTATACGGATCCCTCAAAATTGCCTAGACGGATCCCTACTAGGAGGGAACCGTGGGATCCGTGAGACAGAAAACTATTTTTCTACTAACTTGGATCACATATGCAGGAAATTGTGCATTATACTTGTTTTCTAACCTTTGTTTTGTAGTTATTCAATCTACACTTGAAGCCTTTGACACCCTAAAGCTAGGGGAGCTTTGTGTCAAAACAATACATTGCAAATTACTTGCAATATTAGGATTACATTTCTCGACATCCCTTTGCAAAATTGCAATCATCAAGGGGGAGCACATTCGTCACTTAGACGAAATCTTTTGCAAACTTAGTTGCAAACAAACTAGCTTAGTATTACTTTCTTGACGCCCTCACATAGGGATGGACTCGTCAAGGGGGAGTAAAGACGAGATCCTTTCCCGTTACTTGCTCTCTACCTCTTTTTTTTATTTCACATGTTTTTCTTAAAAACAATGTGTTGCTTTCTTTCAAGGCTCTTTTTGTTTCGACAAAAAGGGGGAGAAGAAAGTAAAAACTACAAATTCAAACTTTTACGAATTTTAGCTTTTTCCTTAAAATAATTTTATGTTTTGTCATCAACAAAAAGGGAGAGATTGTTAATACAAATAAGCCGTAAAAACGTTTATTTATATTTTACGATCTTCTAATGTTTTGTCGATAACAAACGTAAAATCATTTTAATGAAACAAATAAAATACGTAAATGGTTTGAACTAATAGTTTTTAACATATTCACATTTTCACATAAAACACTAACACAAGTATAAGTGGTTTTATGATTTAGATATATATGTACAACAACTAGTGTTTACATATTGGGTTAGCATATACTTAAACTAAGTATACTAAAATGGGTAAAAACAAGTATATACTAAAATGGGTAAAAACAAGTATATACTAAGGTAAAAACTAGCAAATGGTATTGACCCATAACCCATGGTTTTATATATACCACTTAACCAAGTTCATTGTATCCTTAAGGTACATTGTATCTAGAAAGAAAACCATGGATCAACCCATAACCCATGACCCATGACCCATAACCAAAAATACCCATGGGCAAAGAGGAGCGGACCACGGATCCCTAGCTTTGTGCTAGCCGGATCCCTTGTGGTAGGGATCCGTGGGATCCGGGGAACAGTAGAGAATTTCCTCTATAAATAGAGAGCCATTTCTTCCTTTCTACTCACCACTTTTACACACATACTTCCCCAAGTATTCTAACCCTCTAACCTCAGATCTAAGTGATCTATGTAGTTTGTCTTTTGTTTTTGTGTGATCTTCTAGGTTCCTCTTAAAGGCAAGATCACCACCTTTGAAGTCGAGCAAGCTCAAGTCCAAGAGTTGCCATGCTTCCTCATCATCAAGGCTACTGAAGTCTTCTTGTTGATGATTCTTTTCTTACTTTTAAGAAGTGTAGTGTTGAAGACATTAGTGAAAGATGTCTCAACCCAAGATGAAGACATTAGTGAAAGGTGTCGATCGTCCATATTGTAGGCATTAGTGAAAGGTTCCTAGAAGCCAAATTACAATACATTAGTGAAAGGTGTCTTGAAGATCTAGCCACAAGACATTAGTGAAAGGTGTCCTGAAGATCTAGCTAAAGGCATTAGTGAAAGGTGCCTTAGATGTACAATCGATATGGCGTGTTTCGATGTACAAGATAGACTAGTACTAGATCCAAGGATGGTGATATCCTTGATGGTGTTGTAACAAGGAGTAGATCTCCTTGAGATTAGGTGTTGTGTTGTGATGGGTAGTAGTTCCTCCATGGTAATGGAACTAGGTGCTTAGCCTAGTACCTAATAAAGGGTAGGCGACGTTGTGTAGGTGTGGTTCACCTTGGAGTGAAAGAACCAGGTGGTTAGCCTAGCACCGTATAAAGGGTAGGCGGCGTTGTGTTAGGTGTGGTTCGCCTTGGTGTGAAATAACTCGGTATTTAGCTTTGTACCGGAAAAAGGTTAAGCGACGTTGTGAAGGCTTCTCCGCCATAAGGAGTTGGTGTAGTGCTTACGAACTCTCGAGTAGGTGACTCGGGGAGTGGAGTAGGGCAAGGAAGGTGTCCTTGTAGCCGAACCACTATAAATACTTGTGTCGTTGTGATGTGCTTTTTACTCTTTATCTTTCATTACACGTTTATATATCTATCTATCAACGTCCAACATAAACAACCAAATAGATTGACATAAGTCGATCTAAATATTTAAAAGGAAGTTTTAAATTGGTAAAACTATTCAATCCCCCCTTCTAGTTTTCCACACCTTTGACACGACCCTTCAGCACCTTTCACTAATGCCTTTAATACGACCCTCCGGCACCTTTCACTAATGCCTTCAATATGACCCTTCGGAACATTTCACTAATGCCTTCAACATAACACTTCTATGGAGAGAGAAAAGAACTATCAACAAGAGACACTTCAGTGGTCTTGATGATGACGAAGCTTAGCAACTCATGACCTTGAGCTTGTACGTCTTTAACAGGTGGTGATCTCGCCTTTAAGAGGAACCTAGAGAATCAACCAAACATAAAACTACATAGAATGATCCTTTGGATCTTAGGTTGGAGATATTACACTACTATGAGAGAGTATTTGCAAAAGTGGTAGACAACAAGAGAGAAATGGCTCACTATTTATAGACAAGATTGTCTACTGTCCCACGGTTCCCACAGATCCCTCCCCAGAGGGATCCGGCTAGTGCAATCCTAGGGATCCGACTGCAGGGTCAGCTTAAGTTCGGATTTCGGGTTGCAAACCGGGTTATGGGTTATGAACCATGGGTTATGGGTAATGTTTTATGGTTACACAACAAGATACAATGTATCTAGACATTGAGCCATGGTTCTTGGTCATGGATCATGGATAATACCCAACATGACTTCATGCATGATGTCATGCAATGGGTCATGGGTTATGGATCAAGCTCCATGGGTATGGGTCATGGACTTTGGGTTTTACCCAACAACATTCATTGTACCTAGTCAATGGATCATGGGTGTTGGGTCATGGACTTAGGTTTTTACCCATTACATTACCCATTACAATATATACAAAGTATATATGTGCATTTCCATATTATGTACACACTAGTTGTTATACATATGAAATTCTATAAGATGTAAACAATATTACTTGTTTAGTGTTTTATATGAAAATGTAAGTGTGTTAGTAAACTATTGGCTCAAACTATTTACGTAATTTATTTATTTTGTTAAAATGATTTTACGTTTTTTATCGACAAAACATTAGAAGATCGTAAAATATAAATAAACGTTTTTATGGCTTATTTGTATTAACAATTTGAGGCAAAGTTGTTTCAATCTTTCCTTACATAGCTTGTCTTTTTGAACTTCCCTACTAAGAAGCCTGGCTTTTTTTGACTCTTCATTGCGTGTAACAGCCATTTTGATGATAATGAAATGTTTTTTTTTGGGTTAGAAAAAAGTTTATGGGCTATGTTGAAGAATTCTGTGTTTATTAAATATCAGTAAGGAAATGAAGTTTAAAGACTTTTTAGGAAATTGGAACGGTGTTTGATCAAATTATGATTGAGAGTTTAATATACAAAACTTAAATTAAGAATTGCAAGTTATGTCCATGTGAATAGGGTGACATCGGGAACGTAACCAAAGAGGTGGGTGTGATAAATGGCGTGAAACACAAAATGACTAAAGTACCCCGACTTGGAATAGTAATAATAAGATTTTCTAACGATTGTTAGGCCAAGGGACACAATTTGGAGCAAAAAGTGAAGAGGAGTGGCAAAATTGCAAAAAAGAAAAAACAGTGATGGCAAAACATGCGAATTCAGGAAACCACAAGGACATTTTTTGCAGTTTACTCCTACATTAATTTAAATTTCAAGATTCAAGTTTTAAGAAAATAGATACACTGTTTATAAGTAGTAGAGATTAGGGGTTGTTGATATAGATGAATTGAAAGTAATTTTCTCTTAAAACTATTTAGAGTGCTTTTGCATGAACTGAGTATATGTTGGCGTATGTGTCCGGACGACACATGCTGGACTGAAGAGTCTCCATCAGTCCGAAGGACATTGCCGAAAGGTGGATGCTACTCTTGTCCGAAGGGCATGTGCCGAAGGACCGTAAAGGTATAAACACCTTTTTATGCAGGTACACCCTTTTACCCAACAGTCCGATGCAAGAACTGGACTGCGCAGCCTAACCCGGATATTACGGAATTGTGTCTCCCACGTGACCTGACACCTAACACCTAGACTAGGTGTAGGTCAGCGTGTTCCTTATAAGACATGAACAAGTTATTATCCAATAGGTATTGAGCACAACATATTTTAAAGAGAGGCTACAGGTTATTATTCGAGAAAGTTATTATCCAACATGTATTGTACAAGGGTCTGGCTATAAATAGCCAACCCCCTCCCTCATATAAGAGTTTCACTCTCTCTATATATTTTTCTTTATCTCTCTACAATATATCTCACCTACTAAACACAATGCATACACATACTAAATCCTTTATAATGGAGGTTCTGACTTGACCGTCGGAGAGTGGTTACCGGGGCTTCGGCCCCAGGACCCCTTCTAACGGGTTTCTTCAGATTTGTAGCATACTTCAAAGCTCGAGACTAGGAAGAATGGCACACGCCAGCCATCAAGACCAGCCCGGTGGAAAAATGCTTCAATATATGACGCCATCCGTGGAACCGTTATTCAATCTACCAATGGCTAAGAATGACGGTTCACATTCACGACCAACTTTCTCCAACCATCAGTTCTTTACGGGCATTTGGTATAGGTGTCAGGTATAGACGTCCGGCATGGGTGTTTGGTTTAAACTTTTGGTATGTATGTGACGAACGGTATCAACTGACTAAGGGTTACTCAGTATGAGTTCTACTGAGTTCCTCCAGTCAAGTCGTTCGGATATACTGTTTCGTTCGGAGATGTTGAGTTATTTGAGCACGCTGTCACGCTCGGATTTACGTGTGGTGGCTTTCATGCGTTGGTTGTGAAAGCTAAATGGTAATGGGTTTGTTGAACAAGATTTAGACCCATGTCGGTTGCATGCCGGTAAGTCTCTGATTCTCTTGTTTACTTGTTTACTCATTTGACGTCATGAAAAACGAAATCACTGTGAGTTGCAGATATCATCAAGTTGTTCATCTTTTTTAGCATGCCATAAAAAAACGTTGCTATAATTTTGCATAACCGTTTTGCTAAATACATACATGGTATAAAAATGCTGATATGACGCATGTTTTATATGAATTTTCGGCTCCAAAGTAACACCATGAATGACAATATACACTAGCTCAAAATCCTGCACAATTTGGAATATGTAATTTACAACTCACTATGCTTAATGTACAAAATGCACTTTGGCATTAAGATAAAATTATACAGTATGGAAATGGAATAGAGCTGTCAAACTTTTTGTAAAAGAAACATATGAACAAAAATACTAATCGGCTCACATGTCTCATCACTACTCATCTACAGAGAACATAGTTTTGTCTTTTAATACAACCTATATTTGATTAGAATGTCTGCATAACACCTATTAACTACTATTGATTATAGGGGCCTTGAATAAATGGGTCAAGTAGAATGTTGATAATGAATTAGTTCGAGAAAAACTCTTGCATATAAATATAGACTTGGGGTGTCCTATACAAAGTTTGTAAAAAAAAGCACAAAATATATATGTCGTACCATGGAAATGGTTGGAATGTTTTAACAACTTTAGATGAAAATACGCACATGTTACACAAAGTAGTACCCATGAAAGTACAACTTCAAATTACTTTATAAAACTTGGCTTTTATCTAAAAGACAAATACATAATTTCATTCACGTTTCTTAAATTTGTTAAGGGATAAGGTTACCGTGGTTACACTTCTTGATTTATCACTTCCCATGTAATGCATAGTACAACTAGTGAATAATCATGCACATGTTTTTATGCAAAAATATAGTAGGACGTTTAAATATTTTAGTAGGGATGCTAATTGGAACATAGAGAATATTCCTTTTGTCCTCTTATTTTTTTAGTATAACGCAATTTTTTATCAGTTTCTGTTCCGTATTTCTGACAGTTTTAAGCGTTTGGCTTATTAAACTTTATATTTACAGTTCCGCATTTTTAGGTTTATAGCTTTTTGATATAAACGAAATTATAAAAATAAAAAAAAAAATAAATAAAAAAAAACAAAAAAACTAAGGGGAGTCAATCTAAAAAACTAGGTACCGTCCTAATAACCCAGCCCTTTTTAGTAATAAAGAGAAAGTTGATAGACATATCCTTTAAATGATGGAAAAAGTCAATAGTCAAATTAGAAATTTCTTGTCTTTCTCTCATTGCAAAAGTGGATATGTACCTTTCTCTGCCAAAGATTTTTTTTTTAAAGAAGAGACATACCTCATCTCGCTATGCGTATTTTTTTATGAATGTACTCATTTTCCGGTATCTTAATATGTACAACTTAGAAGATACGGAGTACAATTTTTGATGGATTAAAAATATTAAGGAGTAACACTCATAAAATGAAAGCAAACGCATAATCCATTAAGTTTACATCTATGCAGTTGTCTTACAATTTAATACGACATTAGTAAATACTCGTAAATTTTAAGCTCAAAATGTTCTTTATCAAGACTTGGGAGTAATCTTTTCTACTGCTTTGGTCAATCATAGTCTTGTGTTACACTTCGTATTGTGTCACGTATATTTATATGATATATCTATACATTATATATAAGAGGAGGCATGCCACATACTATTCCACGTGACATCCCATAATGCCATGTCATTAATCAATGTCATCATTGAATTTATGTGGCAATTTTTTTTTTAATACAAGTGGCATTTTTTTAATTTTTTTTTTTTTTTGAATTTTGTGTTTTATAAATTTTTAAATTATAAAATTCGGTAGTGTATGAGGAGGAATGCCACATATTATTCCACGTGGCATCCCATAATGCCTCGTCATTAATCAATGTCATCATTAAATTTATGTGGCAATTTTTTTTAATACATGTGGCATTTTTTAAATTTTTTTTTTTTGAATTTTGTGTTTTATTGATTTTTAAATTATAAAATTCGGTAGTGTATTTTTAATTTTAACTATGTAAAATTCGGTTTAATTAAAAAGAATACATATATTGGATTCGAACTTGGGTTATTAAGGTGTTTGATACATATCTTAACCACTACACCAACACATTACTTGAAATTTATTTTTGCAACTTATAATCTATAAAGGTATGTAATTAAAGAATCCTCTACAATAATATTTCCATACAAAATATATTATCTATTAAAAAAAAAAGAAAAAAACAAACGTATATTTTTTTCACAAAAGAAAAACCCTAACAGAACTCTCTCCATGAAAAAACTCCATCACGATGATTTTAGGGTTTTAATGATTTTTTATGTGTTTTTGTGTAGATCTTGCTGTTCTTGGAGCTCTATTAACATATAAATATTAGGTTTTTTTCTAGCTGTTCTTGCATGTTTAACATTCAAGGATTTGGATATTTAAAGTTACGTTTTGTATATTTGTTGTTTTTAAAATTGGTGGTTGAAATCAGATGTTACTTATTAACAACTTATTGATTTAAGGTCTTTTTTTTTTTTTTTTTGCATGTTAATGTTCCATGATTTGGTTATTGAAAGGTATGTTTTCTATATCGTTTTCATATCGCAAGTTATAGATGTGGTGGGAGTTCGGGTGTGTATGTATCGAATGGAGGGGTGTCCAAGCAGTTGGCAGCAAGTTACGGATTGAAAATTGAAGTTGCTAATAGTAGTACATTTGCAAACCTGGTACTGATCCATTCTCTAAACACTTGTATAATGGGTTCGCAAGGTTGTATGCACTTATTAATGGTATTAAAGCTTTATGCTTAAGTAGGGATTTGAAGTCGACAGAGGAAACGTATATGTTATTAACAAATAAACATTACAGTTTGAATAATGAGATGGAGGAAGCAAAATCTGTGATCGAGGCTCTTGAAACTCAACAACTTTTGTCTATCAATGAGCTGGAAGATCTTAGAATTTGGGCCCATTTTTTACATCATTCTATCTCCATGAGTCAACAAGGGATGGTGTAAGATTTCGTATCTCAGTGGCTAATGCAAGATACTAAATAGATCTGTATGTCATTGGTTTTTGGGAATTATTTTTTACTATAAGGGAATAATAACATAAAATTGATGAGCCTATCTAAATTTATAGTCGACTATAGATTATCCAACTTAAGAACATGGTCTGGTCACAGACCTCATTAACTTATACAGTTGTTTCTTATAACAGGGATTTCATGGACCTTTTACTGTCACCAGCATCAAAGGTTTTAAATAACTGGTTTGAGGTTGTTACTTGATCCTCATTCCTCAAAAGTATAATAATTTCAATCCAGCATTTTAATCTTTAATATGCGAATAAAATGCAGAGTGAGGTATTGAAGGCAACACTTGCTACAGATGCAGTGATAGGAACCACTGTAAGTACCATTCCATTATAACCAATGTTGCAAAAATCGGTCAACTCGGCCGATTAATCATCGATTAATCGTTAATCGGCCGAATACCTTGTCGATTTTTGAAAATCGGTCGAAAAATCGGCCTAGGAAAAAAATCGACACTAAGCAGTTAAAAAATCGGACAAATCGGCCGATTAATCGGCCGAATCGGTCAAAATCGGCCGAAACGGTCAAAAATTGGCCGAATCGGGCAAATCGGTCATTTTAAAAAAAAAATTTAGGCATTCTTCTTAATTTGGGGATCGTATATTTCACTTATAACACACTATGGGCATCATAATCATAATTGGAGCCTTTTATTGAGGTTTGAAAACATAGCAGACTTAGAATCGGTTAAGATTTTTAGTTTAGTCTCCAGAAATACCAAAAATTTGTAAGAAATGCCAATCCGATTAATCACCGATTAATCCCGACTTGACCGATTACACGCTGCAGGGTGGTCGACCGCCCGACTACCGATTCACGATTTTTGCAACATTGATTATAACATTTCTCTATCATGTTGCACATTTGTGAAAGTATAATCGTTAATATAATTATGTGCTCTTTGCTAAATTCAACTTGCATATACCTTACATTTGTGACGCAGGAAAGTGCCCACACACCAGGGAGTGGGTATGTTCTGCTAAATCATGTGATGGGAGAAACTGATGGTGACCGTTGAATCTGGTCGTAAGTAATTCTACTTTAGCATATATTAATTTTTCATCCTTGATAGATGTGAATCCCATGATCCATTTTGGTCAAAAGGTTTGTTAGTTAAATTTTTGGTACATTAGCATTCTCATATACCCATATATTAAAAGCTAACATATATATCAGAACCTCTTCAAAAGGTGTAAAACTTATTAATTAAACTTCTATAATGATGTTACTTTTACATCTGGTCAAGCTTATCTTCAAGAATGCAGTGATCATGGCTTACTTGGATCGCTCTTAGTTGATGAAATGCGACAACAGGTTATTACTTAATATTTAATATTTTGATATGCACCTTGCAGAGATGCACTATTGATTGAAAATGAGAAATGAAACTTCTCATTTACTTCTTTGAACTTAGTTGGTGTTAGGTTTTGCCTTTACCTTATATACTGCATTTTGGGTGATCTCTCATATCAACTTTTATTACAGCATAATTTTTTGTCCTCTCAGTTTGATCACATGGGACAAAGGTATTGATATATAACTTATGGCTCAATGACGAAGGCATCCATGAACTGAACTTTGACGAAGGCTTCTATCGTTCGTGCCTTTGAATTGTCTTCTAAAGCCATCACTATCGTTTCATTTCTTCTTGTATCTCCATCACGTTATATATAACTCGTATCTTCTGCTTTACAGCCATTTTGATGTTTTATTTAATTAATCTGTCGTTTTTTATGTGGCTTGTAGGATTTCAAGATTCAAAATATCGTTGGCTCATGTGATGTAAAATTTCCCATTAGGCTTGAATATCTTGTTGGGTCCTCTCACAGTGCCTTTACAAGTGTGAGTTCGATGGAGAATGTTCTGTTACATAATATTGTTTGTTATAGGCGAAAATTTTGACCCGTTCATTTGTAAACGGGGTTGATTTGGGTTAAATGTTATCTCTTAATTGTGAAAGTAAAAAAAAGTAACTAAAATTAAACTTTATCATAACCTTTTATTCAACCTGCCCAATTTGTCAATCAAAGGTTGCAAACGTTAAAAAGCAGACCAAAATCAGTCGATTATTTGTGAATTATTATGTTTTACACTCACTTTTTTTTCTTTCTTCTACTGTATGAACCAGAACTGTTTCCGGGACTGATATATCAAATGAAACAATCGAAAATCATTATGCTTATTTTTATATCTGGAAAGATTGTTCTCACGGAAGCCAAGGTGTGTAATGACACGTGAACCCCCTTTAGAACGTCTGATTCCATATGTTGTTTTCAATGTTGAATTTAATCCTCATCTATTGACCATTCAGGTAAAAGCGAGACTTTATACTGCATTCGAGAACATATATCCCATCCTTACTCAACTCAGAAAGAATAAAAATGGTTAGTTCTCTTCATACACCCATGGAAACAAAAGTATAGGCAGCTATTGGGCGGGTCATAAGGTTGCGTAATGGGTCACTATGGAACAGTTTCTGAGTTTGTCAGCCACATTTATCTTACGGTTTGATACTAGATAAATACAATTATAAGCATAATTGACCCATTTTCATAAATGGGATTGAAATTATAAAAGCAAAGTAGCACAAGGGCTTGAATTTCAAGTCTTATGACTTCTGTTTTGACCATGGTAGTCAACAGTCATTAGTTTACAGAAGCAATGATGCAGATGGAAACATGACAACAACTATACTCACGGCTGTCGAAATTTCTCACTGAATGTGTTTGCTTGTGTGCAGATTCTTGATATTGATGAAATGGTTTTGTATCGGGAGAAATTTGACTTTAGGATTGGACTTGCTTGTGAAGGGCGAAAGTGTAAATATTTTCGTCGATATAGAATAGAGGAAGTGAAGGCTAATGCCACTACTTTCCGTTTTTTGTAATCCAGTTGTAATCAGATGAACAGAACTGCCGGTCACATGCTGACTTTTATAGTTCAAGTGATCCAAAACAAGAGACACTCGGTTCTGATTTTGTTTTTTTTAATGCTGTCGGATATGTGAATTATGTTGTAGTTTGTTCATATAGTTAGAAACTTTCAGGTCACAACTACCAAACTTTGTGAATTATTAGCATCACTCGAAAAACATAACCACAAAAAATTATTTGTTTCAAACATGGTTTTTAACACATGATCTTGCTGAATGATGCATCCAAGGCTAAGGTTCAAAATATACACGTAAAATTTGGGTGCTTTAAATCTTCATGAACAAAAACGTTTTTTTTTCGGAAATATATAAAAAGGTGGATAATGTGTATTACTCTTGAACATAGCATTTCCTTATGGTTTAAAACGTTTGTCATTTGATATCTTTCAGGTACAAAGGCCTTGAAACACCACAATGCGTATTTAATTACTTCAAAGCCCTGCACATTCAGAAGAATCTCCCACTTCCACTTACTGTTGCTGCAACCACGAATGAGGTCACGTGCTTTCATTAAAACTGTTAGGATCCAAATATTATTGTGTTGATGATTCGGGTGGTCTTGGATGATCAAAATACATGTTTACCATTTTAGAGAGAGAAAGTAGAGAGAGAGGGTGTTCTTGCTAGAGGTTTACACAAAAGTATGGAATATTAGATTGAAAGCACCACCCCTTCCATGGATGGAAGGGGTATATATAGTTACATGAAATACGACCTCCTATCGGCCTGTGGATCAGGCATACAGTGGGTAAAGACCCGTCCTTCCTCCACGGTGTAACACTAAACTAAACTACGCTACAAACTAACTAATAAGCTACTAAATAACGTAAATAACGATATGTCTACGAGCTAACTTATGCTAGATAATATTAGGGGTGACCGACTCTTCACTATGGAATTTTCTAATTCCTAACAATCTCCCCCTAAGGGAGGTCACCCCATGTTTTACATTTCGAATCCTAGCATTCTATTCTTGACTTTGTTCTGAGCTCGTAGACTTCAATTCTTCAAGTTCCTCAATCTTTGTGCTTTTGTAGCGATTCTTCAAAGTCCGCATTGATTTGTACTTTTAGTGGAGGCCTTTAACTGATCCACATCTTTGATGATCTTCGAGCTTTCATTGAGATCATCAGCCACAGTAAATCTCTGGATCACCTTTTGTTGTGTTGCCATCATGTGAAGTTGTGACTTTCGGACCGACATGCTCACACTTTTGAATCATGACATCTTTCCATCAGAGTAGCGGAAGCCTTACTGGTTCAAGATATTTGCAGCAGCGAAGCAAAAGCATAGTATAGAAATATCTGAGCCAGGTTATGTAGATATGCATCAGTCATGATTTCTTCAGATTAAGTGTGGATGCAGTGAGCATGCGGCTTTGGATTGACTCCTCAATTCTGATCAGCTGCAACCGTCCAAATGTACCTGCAAACAACAGTTAGCAATAAAACACACGAAAGTGTCTTTGATCACTTTCGCTGAATTGAGGTACACGGCCCACGGTTCCCCGTTGATCAGTACAAGTACTGCCTGTGATCAGGTAGGATTCTGAAGAATCTCCTTGACAGGGTTTCGCAGCTATTCTAGCCGTTCTCAAACCAGAACGTCTCAAAGAAGACAACACGGAGTGAGTGAACCAGTGAATTGAGATTCACTGATTGATGAAAAATGATTTGAAAAACAATCGCGTATTGCTTAAAGAAAGAGTTTTGCAATATGACGAAGGTTTTATGAGAAAGATCAATTTTCAATCAAAATACTTTTTGTATTAGAGAATGAGTACACATTCGACGTGCTAGCGAAAAGAAGAGATTCGCACATCGAACGGTTTTTCTAAAAGTATTTTTCAATCAGAGATACTTTTTGAATTTGAAATGAATACACATTCGACGTGCTAGAGAAAAGAAGGTTTGCACATCGAACGGTTTTTCCAAAAGTATTCGTCAATTCCATTCCTGGACCAAGGTTGATTCAAGATTGAATCTCCCCATCGTTTCTATCCAGTTGTCACAAGCTTGATCTTACAAGAAGACCTCACATGTCACCCACCAAGAGCTTGTTTGATGTTGGCTCTAGAAGGATTTCCATCTTCATCGTGAATACTTTTACATATCACTCGGATGTTCTGGCAATACCACAAGGATAATGCGTAGGACTCTTAATATATTCTTACTTTTCACATTGTGTGAAACAGCAAGTCTTCATTAATTTTGTGTCCTAATGAGATATTGTGGATGATCTCTTGGCTCTAGACTCAATAGTGCACATTTGGTTCCTATGCCGGAGACTAGGGAGAGGGTCTCCTTCTTCAATATCAACAATCTCTAAGAGAAAGTCGATAGATAATGTCGGTTCCCCGTGAGAATGAAACAAGCCCTTTTAAGAGGAACTTGAGTAGCTTGGGAAGTTTAGTGCAGTGCGTCACTGGGTCCATGACGTCTTGTCTTCAATACCGGAGTTACCTAAGTAACCACCAGTAGCATATGTATTGAACCCGGTTTCTGACCTAAGGTTGAATTATTGGAGGGCTATTTCTTTTCACCCCTTTTCACATTCAATTCTTTTTCATTCTTCAACCCCTTCCGTGCTTACCGAGACTTCATTACTAGAACCTTGTTGGGTTTATTCCAGTACTAGCTCAGTCTCAGTCCGCACTCTTCCCATATCTCATTTTTCTCCTTTTATCATCATACCTAAGGACTCTACACTATCTAGTGGATTGTCCCTGGGTAGATCCCTCCGGCTCTGGCGGGATCGTGGGAACAAATACCTAACCTAACCATCCTTATAACTCCATGCATAAAGTAAAATGGTCGGTCTTTTGGTACAGTTCATTCCTTCTCGAAACCAATTGAAAAATCATTTGGAAAAACAATCAAGGTACTTGTGATACGAGATCAAAACATTTTGTACCTTAATAGTTTTGATCATTTAGAAAACCTCCCCCTCAACATGTGCATATGATTTAGAAATTGTTTAGCACATGGAGGCAAGAGGACTTTGAAATATTTTCTTTGATCACTATTTTCATAGAAAAAGCCATTTGATTTTCTTGGTAAAATTCTCCCCCTCAATATGTGCATAGGATAAGAGAAATCATTTTAACACATAGAGGCAAGAGTTCTTTTGAAGCACATCCACGAACACACAAGCCATTAAGAAACCATTTAAAACTCAATCAAGGTACTTTATAAATTACTTTAAAAAGCTTCCATACCTCGATAGTTTGTTTTCTCCCCCTCAATATGTGCTTCGAGATTCGAAAACGTTTAGCACATATGAGAGAGCAGCATGCACAATTAAATCAAAACGATCACCTTTTATCAAATTTCATTATTAAATCACAAATTCTCCCCCGATCAAAAATATCAAACCCTTTGAGATTTTGGATCCCAAGTGATTTAATACGGTTTAGAAAACATGGGAGAATATGTGGCCTGGTTTAAATACTCATCATGTTTTTGGATAAATCCTTCTCCTCAACATGTGCATTGTGTATGAAATCGTTTGGCACATGGAGGCAGGAGTGCCTTTAAATGACTAAAACCAATTCCATTTAAACAGATAAGAGATTTAACTCACGATCTCTACCCCGATCAAAGTTTCAAACCTTTTGAGATTTGTGATCCCAATTGATTTAAATCATTTAAAAGATTTTGGGGAAAGACGTGGCTTGATTTAACTTTGAAAAATGACAGATAAGGACCATTTTAAGACATTAAAGATTGTTAGTGTCAGGTATGATAGTTTTAAGAGATCTTTTAAGTAAAACAAAACAATTTCACAATCAAACAAGAACAGAAAAATTTCATTTTGAAAGACCTTGATTCTAAAGAAAAATCATACCATGACATAACATTAAATCTTTAGATCACCACTTACTATCGTACAAGACGGAACTTTTGTGAAGAAACATCGTTTGAAAATATTTTATTTTAAATCACTCTCCCCCTCAATCCATGACAGAAGTCAATAATTGAGTGACTTAGGTTTTGATAACATGAAGTCCGGTGATTTACAAAATTTAGTCCAATATATTTTCAAAACAATATTTTTTCCATTTTCAAAACAATTTAATTCAATTTTACTCAAAAATTGTTTAAAAATGGTATCCTGCACAAAGATTCGTTAGGTGGTTGAGCCGCTTTTGTTGTTGTTGCTGTAGGGTTTGGAAGAAAAACCATCTGCTGAAGCAGTGAGACTTCTTCTTACGTTGCATTTTGAATGCCAACTGAGGTCAAATTAAGCTCCGTTTCTTCAATCACTTAGAAGAAAACCATCTGCTGATGCAGTGAGACCTCTTACGTTGCATTTATGCCAACTATCCATAGAAGTCCAATTAAGCTCCGTTTCTTCATTTGTCAACCCAAGATATAGTTACCTTTTCCTTTCGGCATCCAATCATCTTCAATTGTGGGATCCGGATCGGAACATTCTTTTATACCAATATACCTGCATACGTTAGTGAACACATACAAATATATGGTGGTCGACATCACCCAAACAACAATCGACTAATTAAAGTCAATTTAACATAACAATCAGATCATATAAGGCATGGGGTTTATGTGTTAATCAAACTCTAATCATCTAATCCTAACAATCATATCCTAGAAACCTAGTCCTTCAACATAGGCAATTATATTTTTTCAGATAAGCACGTAGGATAATTAAGAAAGCTCGTTAGATGATATAGATTTGAAAACATTCTCCCCCTCAATCAATGACTCATTTTTTGAAAAAATTTAAAAGCGCAGAAGTCATTGATTGAGTTTGCAAATTAATATGAAAACTCTGAATCTGATTGATTTTTCAAGCAACTCATTTACCACCATTTTGAACACAACAAATATTTTTCTGAAGAATTATAGACGGAAAAACATTTGTGTAGGAACAGCAGTCCTTCGACATACTTTCCTCATTTTGTTTTAGGATAAGTGCACGAAATTTGTGAAAAACGTTTAAGCGTAGCACTTTCCTTCCTTTAAGAACGGGTTGCTATCGGAAATAATAGCAAGCCATCGTTTTAAGCTTGGGTTACAGTCTGAAGTAACTGCAAGCCATATTTTGACATGTTTAGAAAAGAATATTTACACCTCCTGCTCGAACTTCATCTATGGTCCCGTGTCATTATTGAATGACATTTCTAAGACCGTAGATGTTATCGATACCAGAAGACATGTCTTGAGAAAACATATTTTTGGTATTTTTGAAATTTTTCTGATTTTTATGGGTTTTTGAAGGTTTTATATTTTTCTATTTTGCTTTTTGAAAAATATTTACAAAGATAGAATAGATGATATAGTTAAAGAAGATGATGATACGAGTACCGAGATAAGGATATCGAGCAGCACGTCGTAGAAGATAGAAGTCATCAACTCTTAAACATTCACCACCAAAGCTTCCAGGGCTCTTGAATCGAAGAAAGAAATTGAGTCAACTGAAAGTGAGACTTTGGCAGCTTCCCCCCAAACCGAAAATCCATTAGCTGAGCAGATTCGAAGCTCTATTTCAAGCTTGCCTTAGCCAGGTGCACAGAGAAGCACACCATTATCATAAATCCCGCTGCTCTTTTCAAGAATAATCACCGTGATTCTTAGTTCGAGGTTATATCATCAACAAGAAGAACAGCACCGTATCATCCCACACATAAATAATCTTCTCAAATTTCATAACCACTGAAGTCTGACGCAATCCATTCCAAAAGGTTGTCAAGTACTTCCCCCGTGTAGTTGAAATGATGCAGTCCGTCTCTTAGTATAATGCTCAAGAACTCTCCCGAATACACTTCATGAGGGAATGAAGAACACCTTCCCATGTTCACATTTTTCTTCCGGAGAACGTGTATGAAGCTCAAGAACCCGAAGTACACCAATACGAAGAGCTCTCCGAATACACATCATGAGGGGAATGAAAACACCTCCCCATGTTCACATTTTTCTTCCCTGATGATCGTGTATGAAGCTCAAGTATCTGAAGTATACCAATACCCAAGGAAGGAATAACTGATAACATTGAAGAAGCAAGCCAAGTCACTGATTATCTCTGCGGATGACAATCTCTGCGGATGTCAACTCCGGAATAAGTGATTATATCTCTGAATCACTGATTAAGCCCTCAAGTGAAACAGCTGAGCGCCTCCAATGTACACAATTCTCTCTCCTCTGATGATTGTGATAACATCGAGATCATCACGCATTTGTGTACCTCTTTTATCTTCAGAAACTAACTCTTCCATCGCTTCCCCCACATAGTTGGAATAAGAATACTAAACGCCTTGATGAGTAAAACCTTGAGTTTCTCTGCGGTCATGACATTTGTTTTCCCGGGATATCTTCAATCACTTAGAAGAATTAAGTTCATCAAGTTTACTCGCCATGAGTCAAACCTTGAGTTTCTCTGCGGTAATAACATTTGTCTTCCCGGGATATCTTCAATTACTTAGAATAATTAAGTTCATCAAGTTTACTCGCGTTTAGATGCTTGTCTCCTTCCCCCTTGTTGGTTTAGACACTTCAGAGTCAGCAAATCATTATAAGCCCGTATACTAGAAATTTGTTGAGAAGAACACTTGAACTCTTGTGAGAATCAACTTGCTGAAGACTCTCTCTGACTATTTTTATCAACCCTTATGTAGACAATTTGAGGTGACCACTGAAGAAGAAAACCCGATATACCATACTTGAAACTGAAGTCAACTTCCCCACATTTGTATCTTTAGCTTGCACCTAATGATGGAAGAACGGTGTCGAGAATTTATGCTTCAAGCAAATCTCTAAGTACTCACTACCCAAACAAAGTATGAGACATTAACACCTCTTGCGATTATCCACACCGTCATATGTGTGTGACACTGAGTAAAACAAAGTAACTCCTAATAGTGATAGTTAACCAGGTCTTCAACCATCCACCTCGACTGCTGGTAACTAGATAAACCAAGTCTTCAATTCAAATTCTTAAGCCCGAGCAAGTTATCAAATAAGGACACACCTTTGTGAAAGTCAACTTCAATCTCAAATAAGTGATAAATGATTAACTTCGAAGTAATCAACTTGTGTCAAATGTCCAATACGTGAAATAGTCAATAACAATGTCTAAGAAGTCCGAGAAGTGCTAAAGAATATGAGCAAGTCTAATTGGGGATTGAATCTGACATATAACTCTCTCCCAATTAGTGCTCTCCCCTAAACCGACAATCTGTTTGATAAATGCCCAGATTAAGAAGAAGTCTTTAGATCGTTAAATGCAACACGTCTTTAGTCTTCTAACATGTAGCAGAAAATGTAGAACAGACTGTAGACTCGACCTTCTTCAAGATTGTGCAGTTGGGGAATAGATAGTTAACATCTTCAACTCACACCAAAAGCATCCCACCAAACAGCATCCCAATTAACTTACATCTTGCAAATCCCTTAACTAAAATCCCTCCCAATCAAACAAGAACAGAAAGATGTTCATCAAGAAAATCATCAATAAGGCCGCAACGAACACACAAGATGGTAACGCCAAACTACCAATCACATCAAACAAGAACAGAGAGATTGTTCAGAATCATCATGTTGATGTATACGTGAAGCATTAACCGGAAGCACTTTGTCGATAAACTCATCAATCCGGGTGAAGATGTCAACCAACGGCTCTTAGAAGAGAAAAACTCCATGTGAAGATGACCCGATAAGAAGAAGCTCGGCGGTTCTTACATGAGTTTAGAGCCGTATGACCATTTATATTCTCAAATATCAACAATGCAAAAAAAATTCACACTTCTTCCCCCTCAAGAATTGCATACGGAGATGCCATTCTTGACTAAATAAGTGAAAATCATCCGAATGTTCTATTCACAATTCTCTCCCGCAAAATAAGCGCATGATGTCGCCATCTTCATTATAATCGAGCACGTGGAATGAGAAAACAATCAGTGGTAGCCCGGTTCACTTTATGACTGAAGCGCATGGAAAAAGCATGAAGCATGTTGATGAGAATGGTCATTAATTAGAAGATTTCTCTTCTTCAGAAGATAAAGCGCACTGACACGTAAACTTTTCTTTTCTTTGGAGAACGAGGTTTGAACTGAAGTATTCAAACGTCATAAGAAGATTTCTCTTCTTCAGAAGATAAAGCGCACTGAACCGTACACTTTTCTTTTCTTTAGAGTACGAGGCATGAACTGTTTTGTTCATACGTCATAAGAAGATTTCTCTTCTTCGGAAGATAATGCGCACTGAAACGTACACATTTCTTTTCTTTAGAGTACGAGGCATGAACTGATGTGTTCATACGTCATAATCTCTCTCTTTTCAGCTCTCTTAGCAAAACATGTAATCAACCCCATTATCATTCTGTAGGCTCTTTGTCGTGACAACTGATAGAGAAAACCCAATATGATGAATTTGACCCTGAAGTAAACTAACCCGAACTCGTGACTTAAACTTGCACATATGTAACAAAGAGCGGTGCCGAGAATTCATGCTCCATTGAATCTCTTAAGTACTCTATACTCTTCAACCAACCAACCATCAAGTAATAGACGTACATTACCTCTTGAAAATCCACAATTGAATGTGACACTGAGCACTACAATGTAACTCCTTAAAGTGATAGTTATTTTGTGGTGGTAAGAGCCCAATTCCCCCAAAAAAATAGACTCTAAAAAATAACTAGATTTCCAAGTCTTCGTTTTTGGAAATAAGCTTGAACAAGGATCATGAAGAATCTTCATCCATCCATCCCCGATACCTTCAGATACTAAGTACACTCGCCCGTGATAATTCACTTCGACTTCAAATAAATAATAGTGAATTAACTCCGTTGTCACATCTTCTGGTTAAAAGCTCAATTCTAGCCTCCTTTGACGTTTGAAGTGAACTTTGATAATGATTTTCATCCCGACCATGGTTAGAAGCACATAACCCCGTAAAACCATGTAATAACCAAACTGCCATGACGAATATCCAAACACACACCCAATTCATGAAGTACACCCTTTTATCCCTTCTTTGAAGCAGAAACCGTAGCACCAGCATCAAGTAAGATCCAGAATTACACTTTCTCTTCTCCAAGATGGTTCCATCATTACGGGATTTTACAACTCTATGGTTTAAACTGAGAAATAGTTTCTTTCGCGGGATTTTACAAAACCAAGAATAAACCATAGGATAGATCCGGAAATGCACTTTACTAATACCAGGATGTTTCCATTGTCACGGGATTTTACAAGTCTATGATTTAAACCGAGAAATAGGTTCTTTCGCGGGATTTTACAAAATCAAGACAAAACCGTAAACAATGTCAGCTTGAATGTGTTATGACGACTTTGGTTTCAGTGAATATCTGTTTTAGGGGAACGTGCAGCGGTTCATCAACGGTTCATAATCCAACATAAACAATGTCATCAACCATCCAATATAAAATTTGGTAAACACATCATTCACGCATTCTGTCGGCTATTGCAGTGACCACATGGAGAAGTAAACCCGATATACCAAACTTGATCATGAAGTAGAATTCCCCAGATTTGTTACTTAAACTTGTACTAATCCTTGTGAAGAAGAAACGGTGTACCCAATGTACAAAACCTCTTGACGTATCCTCAACTGCGTGAGACACCGAAGTGATAGTTACGTTGTGGGTTAAGCGAGAAAAAATCACAACCGTAACAAAATAGCCAAGCCTTTATCACACTCTATAAATGCCCAAACAAGTCATCTTCGCGGAAGGGTAGAAAGAAAGAAGACGAAATAAGTAAACACGCCCGGAAAACCTCACTTCAAATCCAAATAAGAAATATCGAATACAAACAACCCCGTAGTCAACTTTGTTCAACCATTAATTCAACCCGTGACATAATAACCTTCGTGAAAATGTATACACCAAAGTATCAAACCCCATAACACAACGAATCTCATCATCATACCAAATCACATCAATACGATCTAATTAAAGTCCCACCCGGTTCAATTCACATAAACGTGCAACGGATCCAATACAAAGTCCAAGTAATACATTCGGTTCATTAGTCTATTTATATTCTCGATCTAATTAAGTAGCCCAACAGCCAAACATTCAAATTCAAAATCTGATCCAGATCCATACACTTATCATCTCAGGTCCATTATTCGGCCCACATGATCAACTTACAAGTTCTCATCCGAAAAATATCTTGCCTTGGCCTAACGAAAGAATGCCCGGTCCAAAAGTATCTTGCCTCAATGATTAATCTTAAAAGTAAGTATCAAAAGCTCATCACAAAATAATATTTACCCAAAAATTCAGCGTAAATAATATTCATGCCAATCCTAGCTACACCTGATCCAATTTAAATCTCGTGGGTGCAAGATAATCTCACAATGACCAGTCCGACCCATCCCATCCAACATTAGGCCCATGATCCAAATGCAAGCAACATAACAGATTCAAAATACATAACCCGATCCATTAGATAGAACCGGTTATAAAGAGGATGCAATATCACTTGTAACCTAAAAATTAGGTATTAACCCTAGTATCACAACCAATACTCCTCAGCCCCCATCTCAAACTTTAGACCAGGAACAAACCCAACATCTCATATCATCCAACTCAATTAAAACCCTAATCCCAATAAGCAAACACCTCCATCTATTACTTCCATAAATCGCTCCCAACCATCTTCACATCATATCAATTGAACCTGGAAACAAAGTTCCTCGCCACAGGGATGGCTAAGAGGACACCAGCGCCACAGGGATGGGTTGGTTTAGACAAGGATATAAACAAAAAAACGGCTTCTTTTGAAGGCTTCAAGATCATTAGAATATGGTCTCGGGTAAGGTTTTTAATCTTGTATCCGTTTGGTTTTAGATCAATAAATCGAAACAAAGAAAGAAAGTGACACACTTGTCATGCTTTTTCTTTATATTCGAAAAGGTTACACCTTTTATGGATCTATGATGAGAATTAACTTTCGTTTGCATGACCTTTTGAGTCTTGTAATCACATAAAAGATATCAACGAAAGCATTTCTGAGATCTTACATTAAATTACTTTATAGTTACGAGTCTATGTTGTTTTTGGAGATGGGATATGTTGAAGTTGGAAGAGATTTGAGTTGAGGTAGGATAGGTTGGATTTGTTGATGGTGTTTGAATTGGACCTGTTTTAAATTACATTTACATTCGTTGATATACTTGGACCTATGATGGTGTGAACCTGAGGTCGAGACTGATGGGGTTGGTATTATGTTGTGGTCATGGTCACATTCTTCTCCTTCATCATATCTGTCTTGTTCAAGGTGGTCATCAAGTCGCTACTGTTTTCATAAGCAAGTCGCTAGCAATATTGAGTCATAAGTCGTTAGCAAATTTTTCGAAGCAAGTCGCTAGCTGTCATGAGTCAAGTTGCTAGCACCAATTCGCTAGGCTTATGACAAGTCGCTAGCATTTCAGTTTGACTCAAAAGTCAAACCGTCACCAAGTCTTAGAACAATTCGCTGCGACTTGTGAATACAAGTCGCTATGAATTTTTAAGTCACAAGTCACTAAAGTTTTACTTGACATAAGTCGCTAGCATCTTTTCACATAACAAGTCGCTACTTATAAATATAAGTCGCTAAATCAACTCGCCAGGAAGAAAAAGTTTTAGACAACTCGCTAACAAGAAAGATTTGACCTTTTAAATTTTTCCGGTGATTTTTTTCAGACTACTTTCCGACCATATTCTTGATAAACCCAGAAAAAGCATAAAGATGCATGCATTTTGACCCATGTTTGACTGCAAATATGATCATTTGAGTACAATACGTAGATAAGCAAAGCAAAACTGAGTAACTGACTATGACCACAATGAAAAAAAAACAAATATGAGTGAGTGGTAATACGCGTATCTGATTTGGACAAAAAATGACAAAATACAGATTTGAGACTAAGAAAGCATCTAGTGACATTTTTGACCAACAAGAAAGTAAACAAAATACTTGTTAAAAACAATTTACCAAAGGACAAAAATTCCGACCAATAGATATGCAAAACCAGTTAAGAACGTGACCAACAAACCACAAACAACAACGGACCACACAAATCAAAGATAACACAACAACCTGGGCTCTTGATACCAATTGTTAGGATCCAAATATTATTGTGTTGATGATTCGGGTGGTCTTGGATGATCAAAATACATGTTTACCATTTTAGAGAGAGAAAGTAGAGAGAGAGGGTGTTCTTGCTAGAGGTTTACACAAAAGTATGGAATATTAGATTGAAAGCACCACCCCTTCCATGGATGGAAGGGGTATATATAGTTACATGAAATACGACCTCCTATCGGCCTGTGGATCAGGCATACGTGGTAAAGACCGTCCTTCCTCCACGGTGTAACACTAAACTAAACTACGCTACAAACTAACTAATAAGCTACTAAATAACGTAAATAACGATATGTCTACGAGCTAACTTATGCTAGATAATATTAGGGGTGACCGACTCTTCACTATGGAATTTTCTAATTCCTAACAAAAACTTAAGACTGCAATGCATTTTAGTCATGCTTTATGCATGTTTTCAAATTTGATAATTGGATGTTGAGGCTTCTCTGGCTTGCATCGCCTTCCACTACTTTAACATGTCTGTCACTTTGTCATATCGCATAGTATTGGGATGGGCTGAGTAACAGTTAAAATATGGGATATTGGAATGGGTTCGGTAAGTAACTGACATATGTTTCTCACCTTTTAGATGTCTCCAAAACCTCTACTCCTGATACAGTTTCGATCCTGTGATGACATGACATTAAAAGTATTTTGAAGTTTCAAACCCCTGAATATTTCATGTTCCTAAAGGGTGAACAAATGTCAGGACCGTGTGCGAAAATAATTTGTCTCGGTGAAACAGTTTATAAGATTGCTTTTTCATTTGATATAATTTTCATTTTTTCTACTTTTTATATCATATAAACATACCTCGTGTGTAACCATTAAGCATTGTTTTTTAGGGGATCATAAAGAATCAGTCACTTGCATACTTCATTGGGAGAGTATATCTATATTTTAAAAGTCTGGGGATAGATGAAAAACGTGTACGTTTCAGACAAAATCTCCTAAATGTGATGGGTCACTATGTTGAAGATTGCTGGATGGCTGAAATGAAGTCTTCTTTCGGTTGGATTGAGTGTGTTTTGATTGCTGATAGATCTGTGTTGGATCTTGTAAGCCTCTATTATCACCCCACCTACTTCAAATTGCATATAAGCTTCTGATCTTTCACAAATTTTTTCTTTTGAAAATTGGTGTCACTCATCTTAGCTTTGGATACATGTTTTTCTTAGGATAAAATTGGAGTGTCTCCTAAAGCAAGTAGAGTTAACTTTTGTACATTTTAAGTTGTTATGTACGCTTTTAAATTGAGCAAGCTGCTAATAAGTGGTGTATTTATAGACTGTGGTTATAAAACCCGTTAAGAAGGAACTTGGTCCTGCATTTAGGAAAGACCATATTAAGGTTGTTGAAGCACTCAAGGTACAGACTTGAACGCTGACTTAAAGAAAATCCAGGTTGGTGTAATATATTTCTTGTGTTACGCAAAGTCTTTGAGATGGCATTAAGTATAGCAGAAGCCACGTTCCAAAACCTTGACTCATCGGAGATTTCATTGACTGATGTGAGTCATTATAATGCCTCCTGATATTGGTGCAATTATTTGAGGTTACACCATTTTGGGCTGAGCAAGGTTCCGTAACTAATAAATGGCTAGACCAAGAAGCTATATCTTTCATTACGTCACACACGCCTCAAATGATCTCAACCTACATCAGCCTTTGGAAATTATATGATCAGCGTGTTGGTTTAGTTATATAAAAAGCTTGCAACTTCTTTTGCTAATGGGAACCTTTTGCTGTGCGTGGAATCTTCAGGTTGTTAGGAATATCTTATTTTGAACTGCTTATCTATTTTTTTAAATATCAAGTGCCAAAGTCGTATTATATTAAGAGCTTAATGACTCTAACATAAGTAGATGACTATTTCATTTAAGTGATATTGAAGTCAATGAGGGATATAAGATTCTATTCCGCTATATATCATTCCATGCAGTGGTTTATTCATTTGTTCGTCGAGCGTATCGTCAGTGGTTTGTGTATTGCCTTCAGATGAGGTACCGGTTACATATGTATACTCTTTACAATTTGTGTTGGTGTTTGGATCTGCTATATGAAATGATTACGGGTATTTAGTGGTCAAAGATTCCTTTAATCTAACAGTTACATGATAAAAGAATTGTTTTAGCTACATCGCGTTTTATTAGTATTAATTATAGAAAGTGTTGATTATGCCATCATAATTAGTATTTAATACCACATAATGAGGTTCAAAACACAGGATGTTTTATAACACTTTTATAGGTATGCATTGTTAAGAATCATTATGTAGATCTTGGTCAACTTGCGCCATTAACGGAGCAACAACTCATGGTGATGTGTGAAGTGCAACAACCAACAAAAATCAAACGACACAAATGATGTATGAAGTGCTGAAAGGGCATAAACAATCCGCTAATAAAAAAGTCATAACCAGCTTAAGTTTGTAAGACCCTTAAAACATTGCATACAATCTAACCTTAAGATGCCAAGTTTGCTATTTATATATGATTTTTGCTGAATTAGAGGGTGTTTGGCATTGCAGTAACATAAAAGATTTCAGAAGACTGTGTTTGGATGCGGTTCTAATATTAGCAAATTCCATTATAACTTTATAACTATTTTTATTGTACAATTATACATAATCTTGTAGGTGTATTATAAAATTATAACTATATAACTAATTTTATTGGAATGAAGAGCGTGTTAGGGAATGAAACACAACTTCACTGGATACTCAAGGAGATTGACAAGTATAAAGAACATATGAAAACCGCAGAATCTACAAAAGGCCAAGCACTTGTAGAGCTTGAAAAGGCCAATAACGCTTTGAAGGATCTAACCAACAAGCTCCAGGCTGTGAGCATATCGAAACAAGCATCCATCGAGTCAACAAAGGCTGCAAAGACTCGAGTTAATAAACTGAACAACTAAATCCCGACAATTAACCAAGAAGCTTGGCAAGAAGCTGTTGACAAGGAAAGAAACCAGTATAAAACCATTTCCGATCAACTTATTTCAGCCAAGAAACAACTTAATAACCTTAAACAGGATTTTGACATTGCTTTAGAAGCAAAGTTGGCTTCTTTTCAAAGGGTTGCAGAAGCTCAAAGTGCTACAAAACTTAACCGCACAAAAATAGATGTACTCTCCAAGGAATTTGATGAAATGAAACCCTTGAGCGAGTCAAACTTGCTTCCGCCAAAGATGAGGAAGATCATGCCAAGCTTATGGAAGAAAAACAAGCTACATAGACTCCAAGAAAAATGAAAAGGAGGACATCGAATTAAAATTTCAGTGTCTAAGGAATGCAAATTCGGAAGAATGTGTTGAAACACGGAGACTTGATGAACAAGTGAGGAAGTTAACACATTACGGGACCAGTTGAAAGAGGTACATGATGCAATCAATCTTTTAAGGAATGCAAATTTAGAGGTTGAAGAGGCTAAAAAGAGCCTTGAAGAAATGAAGAAAGAAGAGACATCTGTTAAAGATGTAGTGGAGTCATTGAAACAGGAAATTGAGAATGTAAAGAGGGACATTGCTATGTTCAAAGGAGATGAGTTAGAAGATGAGAAATTAAGAGCTGACATAGACCATAGTAAACAGCAGGTTCAAGAGGCTATTAAAGAAAAAACAAAAGCAAAAAATCATGTAAAGGAAATGGAATCAAAGATAGGTGAAATGTCGTTAGAAGCTGAAAAGGCAAGAAAGAAAGAAGAGGAAACGAAGAAGAAAGTGGAAACACTTTGGAGGGAAGCTCAACATTCAGAACTGGCAATGAGAGTAGCAGAAGCAAAGCTGGAGATTGCACAAAGAGAGATAAGCAAAGGAGCATGCGGATGATCAGATCCGTTCTTCTTCTACCAAAGACATTATAGCTAATGATGACATGATGGATGATATGAATTTAAATTCTGTTTTTTATTCTGATACTCCTGAGTATCATAATAGCACCATCATGTTGACAACACAGGATTTCGAAGCTTTAAGTAGAAAAGTTGAGGAAGCAACAAGGCGGCTGATACAAAAGTGGCAACAATCATGGATCAGGTGGAAACAATCAAACAAAAAGAGAAAGGAATCGTCGAGAACCTAGAGAAAAGCATGCAAGAAAACAAGGAAATACAAGAAGAAATTACCAAAGCTCAAGAATCGGCTCAAGTGGCTGATGCAGCAACCCACACACTAGAGACTCAACTCAACAAATGGAGATCAGATCATACCATAGGATCATGAGACTCGTCCAAAACCAATGGATCACTTCACCATTAGCGTAGCTAGCTAGGGTTATCATATACTTTCTTTGGTTGTATGGTTTAAAAGAAATTTTGTTTTTTCTTACAAAAGTAGCAATAAATAATGCATTTATTGCAGACAATACCTTTTGATATTATAAACCTACATTTATGATGGTATAAACTTTTACAACTTCAAAAAATGTCTTACATAACACATGCATCAATGTATTGAAACTATAAAGAGGTTCAAGAATTGTAAAATTTGTCCTTGCCGTTACATACAATTATAACAGTCCCTTTGTGTAACGAAATTTTACAAATAGTCCTTTTAGTTACCTATTGATTTCTAAAATGGTCCCTGAATTAAATTTAGGGGTTGTTTGTGTTACTATATATGATGTAAATAGTTCATGTTAGTTACCTACTTTACAAAAAAGTTCATAGTTTCAAGAGTGAATAAATAAAAAAATGTCACGTAAAAATGTTAATAAGTTCTACATCCGTCTCATAATTATTGTCCAGTGTTGACTTTTAAAGTCTTTATTTTACAACTTTGACGTTAAATACTTTTATTTGCGTTATATAATACTTGATGAAAATTATACCAATGAAAATACAATTAAAAATCAACCCATACATATATTTTTCATTAAGTAATATATAACACAAATAAAAATATTTAAAGTCAAAGTTGAAAACTTAAGACTATAAAAATCAACACTGGATAATTTTATATTCTTCAATTCATTAACAACTTATTAACAACATGTTTTCATTATAGCTGCTACTGTAAGAATGCACTGTCGGTTACGTAACACATGAAACAATAGAAATGGATATGGAAATGACCGGCGTCCCTCCAACATTTGTAAGTTATCAGTTTTTATATGAAGAAAATTTATTTGCCAGAAACAAAGATAAGAAAAAGGAAAGGACACAGTGAACCACGGGATCTGGATGGTGGAACTAAGAAGGGGGTGATCACCAAGCAATTGATAAGTATGTCGAATTGGTGCATCGAATAGGCTGCAGTGAACTTGGTAAACATTGTTTTCCAAAACTGCTTATTTTTTCTAATTAGGTCAAGAGTTTCTTATTCCACATTTGTTATCTGGTAAAGTAAGCATTTTCGTATACATAATCAAATTAGTTTCCTTTTGACCTATATTATACCCTTGATGTAACAGCCACATAAATGGACTAAAAGATTCGGAATTGAACTTGGGACTTGATACACAATCTTACTAATGCTGAATTTTAAATTTTGAGAACTTAATATTATTATCCGTTTAATGTTTGGCTAAGTGTGTATATTGCGTATTGTAACAGAATATGAGTGCTTTACAAGGTCCAGTTGGGTGGATGGACTATGCAGTGAAGAGAATAGCACAATAATGAAAGAAATAATATTATTCATTGCAGGTCACTGAAGCATTATGATTTATAATCAAATTATTATGATCTTCTTGGATGAATTATTCTGTCATTAAAGCATGTTAATGAGAAAGTTTTCAACAGTTTGCATTCATGTGTAGTAAAAAGTTGCATAAGATCTAACTGACTAAACAATTGATTTGCTGTTGCAGGTCCACAGTCCCAAACACCCTCTACACTTGCAATACTTGCAACATCATAGGAGTGTGTTGAAAAACTATGCACAAGACAAATGTATTGTTATATTTATTTGATTAAGTTATCATTTTTAAGCGTTCATGTATTCAAGTGATCTTATATTTGTAGGGAAAGCAATAGAACAAATGTTGTGTATAAAGATATTTCATTTCGCATTTGATTTAAAATCATATACTATGTTCCTAAGAATAACTTTGCAACTTTAAACTGTCAAATAAAAGTTAACGTTCAATTATTTTCATGCATTACCAAGTTTGTGATAAATTTGACAAAATAAAATACAAAACAACTAAATCCAACCTATACACCATATTTACATAATATTTAACCTAATTTGACACTTTATATATTAAAATATATACTCCATCCGTAACTTGTCACTGCTACAAATATTTTATGAAATTTGTTCATTCGTGTATCAATAGTTTGTATAGCATGTGTGTATTAAATGAGGTAATTATTTGTGATGAGTGCGTATTCACTCATCATTTTTGGTCAAATCTGAGCTGCAAAACATCTAAAAACACTCCGATATGCATCAAAATACTGAAAATTTCTCAAAATTGTGTTTTATATGTTTCAGATGCAAAATCAGATGAAAAACGAACAAGTTTGCATAATTGGCAGTTTCAGTCCCCCGACTTTCAAAAATGGCAACTTTAGTCCCTGGAATTTTAAAGAATGACAGAATTTACCCTTGGACACTTTAAATTGGAAAATAAATATTTTAGTCCTTTGGTAATTCAAACTTGTCAAAATTGATCCTTTTGATAAATTTTGGAAAATTACAATTTTAGTCCTTGGAATTTCATAATTGGCAAATTTGGTCCTTACACTTTCAGAGAATATCAAGATTGGCCCTTGGAAAAACATTTTCAGAATGTATGTGAATGACCCCTGGATTTTCAGTTTGGTCAAGATTGGTCCTTATGTTTGCCATGTATTTCATATCTTACCATTAGTCCAAGTATTATTCCTAGCCCAACAATAAACAATCCTAGCCCAATCCTTTACCCGGTCATGTGATAACAAAACCCACCCGTCCTGCTTTCTTCTTCCCCATTTTTCCCGCCCAGGAAAACAACACCCAGAACCCTAGATTCTTTTTCCCCTTTCTCTCTTCTCAACATCCCACCTCCCCAAACACTCCATCCCCCATTCTCCTTTTACCCAGCTACATCAAAACCAAGACCACCTTAATCCTTTTACCCGGATTTTCCCAAAACCCAAACCCACTACCTTTCCCCCATGACTTGCCACTGTGGCAATCCAAGAATAAAAATCCTCATCAATGGCTCTGATCATGTCTCAAATGGTACCTAACTATTCAAGGGTCAGGATTGGTTCAAGAAAGCAAGTTTGGAGCTTTGGCTGATTTCACTCACTAAAGAAGCTCAAGGTTGAAGAGTTTGAAGACCTAGTTTAGTAGTATAAATAGGAGCAGTTGTAAGCCATGAAAGGCACCCCTAGTTTTTAGTTTAAATTTAATTTTCTAGTTTTTAAGTTCTGTTGTAATTTACTTTCTCTAAAATCAATGAAAGGCAATTTTTTTTCAGTTTCATGTTTTATATGGTTAGATGGTAGTTCAATCTTACTTGAAAGTTGTTAAATGTTTTTAGTGTAAACATCACAGCAATCTCAACAATAGGGGGTCAAGCAAGTTATTTGAAACTTCAGTTAAGGCGTCTTTAACATTTATAGGAGTGTTTGGTTTTGGCTCTCACTTGGGTCAAAACACCTCTCCACCCACTTTGACTTCACAAGTCAAACTTGTTTTAAAGTTTTAGAGTAGTCTTGAGTAGCGTATAACTGAGTTAACAGCTTTGCTAACTTTTGAAAGAAAAAAAAATATATTTCCTGTCAAAAAATATGCATCAGCAGCTGCTGATCTTGAGCTATTCTTTCAGCTTATTTTAAAGTTTAAAATTTGAAAAAACTAGTTTTTCTTGAGTCCTAGTAGTCCAACTCACCATGTGTCCATTCTTGTTGCATCGAAATCTCCATAGCATAGCTTAAATCAAAGTTAAAACTGATGTTGTCTTGTCCTTTTTGGGGCCTGCACCAGCAGCCGAAACAACCCCCCAAGATCTGATCTCGACCTCTTTTCAAGCTGTTAAACAGTTGTTTTTGGGTTCCACTTGGTTTGCACTACATCTCCACTTGCCTAACTCTATTTTGCAGCTTGCACCTTGATTGGAAGCTCAATTCTCAGCTCAAAAATAAGCTTAAAACAGGTCCCCAGCTGCTGTTTGCAGCCTGCAGTCTCAGTGTCACAGGTCACTCTTTTATGCTTATTAGTGCTTATCTGCTGTTCATAAGGTGTGCTTAGAGTTGTTTAGGTTAGCAAATCTAGGATTTAGCTTAAGTAGTTTCCTTTAGTGCTTATTTAGAGTCAACTTAATGATCTTTTTTTAGGCTAGCTTAGTATTAAGATTCCTAGAGTAACTTGATTTGCCAACTGATTTCCCCAAGCTTTCTTGGTTGTGTGCTTATTATTTAGCTTATGCTAGATTATAGTGAACCTGATTTAGTAATTTGTCCCCTCCATTCTGCTTATTTAGTGCCCTCACTGCTTGTTCGAGCTTTTAAGGAGTGTTTGGTTGTTGTTTAAAAAGGAGTTGGTTTTGTTTTTCTTTTCACAACTGTTGGAAATAAGTAGTTCAAACTGCTTATTCTGAAATAATTTCACAAAAAGGTCTTCATTAAAAAGCTTATTTTGTTTTTGACTTTAGTTTCCTAAAAGCAGAATTGAAAGAAAAATGTTTTGCAAAAAAATGGCATGGCTGGGACTCGAACCCACGCCATCCATCTCACAACACAACACCTCAACCATTGCGCCCTTGGGACTTGTCTCACACATTTTGCACAAACTATTCCTTTAAAGACACTTAGGCAGTTTTGCTTATAAGCTAACTTTGGCTTATTTCTAGCTTATTTTTTAAAGCAACACCCAAGTTTTTTTAATTTTCCTAGGATCAGTAATATGTAAAGTAGTTTTCTGTAATTTTTCAGATTTTTCAAAAGTAGTTTAGTATTTTTAATCATTTAATTAGTATTAAATAGATTTTAATTCGTAGAAATTAATTTAAAAGTCAAAAAAATATTCTGCTTTTTCCTAAAATTATTTTTAGTCAAATAGAACGTAGGAAAATTGTTTTCGCTCTCGTAGGACTTAAATTTCATCTTTTTTACTTTTTGAAGCTCAGTAATAGCCCGGGTTTTCACGTTTTTGCATTGTAGCACTTTTGGATATAGTTTAGCATCGTTTTATTGTTTCCTAGTCTTAGTTGTAGTTTATTTAGTGTTTACTTTGTTTTATATGCTTTATTTTCATTTCCGTTCCTTAATTTGTAGAATAACGATATCAAATTCCAAATTTGTTAAACCAATTCAAGTCCTAATCACGAAACTCAACGACACCGTCAATTCACACCTCGTTGGGACACGACCCGGGAAATCACTTTTCCGGTATCACTTTTATCACACCCGTGAGATTTGGCACGTTAACCCTTTTCCTAAAAGGTTGATTTGTCGAGTTTGACGGTTAATTTGATATTGTTGATATTTGTGTTTTTCTCACACTCACTTCACAACGAATCAAATTTTGGCGCCGCTGCCGGGGAGGTGTGTTGCGACAATATCGTGATTTTTGCGATTAGTGACTTGAAGAACCTTCCTCGTGAAGTTACCGTTTTTGAAAAATCCAAAAATATTCTTCTCATTCCTCTTATTCGTTGATTCTATTTCTCTTATCCTCTTTTGCCGTTTAATTCTATCCTTCGTATCCTCTCGATCACTCAATTCTATTTCTTTAACCCTCTACATGTCTAATTCTCATGGCGGCGATCGATTATCGTCGTTGTTTTCATTGCAAAGGACGTATGGAAGAGGATCAGCTTTATTGTCTCAATCATGATTGTTTATGTAAGCGATGTGGTAGGGCTGGTGCAAGCAAATATTGCTATTGGTGCGAATTATCCGATAAAAACTCTCTCGATGATTCTCCAAGTTTTTCTGACCACCCGCCACCACCCGAGATTTGTTCTATTGTTTCTGAGCCTAAACCGTCTAGATTTGATCCAAATCTTTCGCGATTTACGGTTAAGGTTAAGAGAAAAGAGCAAGAACCGGAGACCAAAACGGAAATGGTGGAAATTGCTAGCTCTGAGAGCACACCATTTGTCCCACCTCCGGAATCTTCAAAACCTTTTTCGGACGATTTCATGAACATTGTTCAAAATTGCTTAAATGAATTTCGTCAAATTTCAACTTCGGAAAATATCGTTTTACCTAACATTTGTGATGTTTTTGAGCCCTCGATTCCTACTCCCGTACCCGAGATATCTTCTTTCGATCAAGATTATTGCTACGGTTGTGGAGACATGTTACCTAAAGGTTTTCGTTGTTTCAAATGTATGTGCGAGTGGTGTGGAAATTATCTCACTAATGGATTTTGTTCGATTTGTGCCGAGAATTCATTCGCTTATGATTCTAATCCAAATTCCTTCAATTATCCACAAAACGATTTCAACTACCCTCCACAGAATTCATACGAACCACAACCGCACTATCAAGATTTCAATGATGCTTCATTTCAGAATTTCTCTCCTCAAATCCCTTATTGTGCTAAGTGTGGGGGTCCTCATTATGATTACCAATGTCACTCATGGAATCAGAATTACTATGGACCTGATCCTTGTTATAACACTCCTTGTTTTGACAATTTCCAACCCCCACAACTTCCCGTCATTGATCAATTTCCTCGTATAATTCTTGAGGAACTTTCCGAGGAACAAGCTGCTCGCAACGAAAAATTTCTAGCCGATGAGCGAGCAGCTCAAAAGCTTCTCCTATTGAACGAAGCTGCTCAACAGCGTCTCCTCTTTAACGAAGCTTGCCGTCTCGATGATGAGGATGAGGAAGATTGGGAGACGACAAAGGACAAGGTGCATATCTCAAGTCCACAAAGTACCGCACATGTCTACTCTCCGCCCTCATATTGCCTATCTACCATAGAACCTTCGGATGACCTTTTAATGGGGGATGAGCATCTTGACACTATTCCAGAAACGGAACCGTCTTGTGCTGAGAACCTTGTCCCAACCCCAAGTGAGTCCGAGGTTATGTGTGATGAGCCTCTCGATGATGATTCTTTTTCCACCCCGAAAGAACCTGTTGAGGTGATCTCCGAGTCTGAAAATGACTATACGTCGTTTGATGATTCTTTATCGTGTGGAGACATCGAGTATGTGGAGGAAATTCCTTCTGAGCTCGTCAGCTTAGAAGAAGTGAGAGATGTTGATCCCGATGATCTTGATATGGACACTGATTTTGAAACGGATGATGAAGATATTCTCGTTGTGTCCGAGAAACCTTTTGCTATGGCGTTCACTAATCCTCTGTTTGACTTTGATTCTGAATTCACTCTAGTTTCGGATAACCCCATCTTTGATATTCAGAATGAGGATAGTGACGTTTCTACATCTCCTTCTTTACCCGAAGAAAAGAATAGTGGCAGTCCCACTTTGACGTTAGACCTTCTCGAGGAGTTCACCGATGAACTCGCTCTTATTGATCATTCTCCACCGGGAGATGATGATGCTCACTTCGACTTTGAAGCCGACCTAACCGAATTGAAAAATCTTATTTACAATTGGTCTTCTGATAATTCGTCAAGTGACACTCTTATAGAAGAGGTCGACTTTCTTTCTCCGGATGACTCGATACCTTCGGGTTTTCAGAGTGACGATTATGGCTTAGGTCCATCATCCACTCGTCCGCCTGCGAAACCGCCGGATGATGGAACCTCTTCTAAGCCCGATACGGATGTTTTCATTGCTTCAGTGGTGGATAAGATTTATGAACATTCTCTCAATGTTCCTCAATCTAATATTTTGCCCACCCAACCCACCCGTTGTCATGAGATTGACACTTTGCCTTCTCCTCCCATTTCTTCTCCATGTCTTAACTCCTACGGGAGTGAAGATACCATCTTTGACCCCGGCATTTCTCATTCTTTTGAGCCGGTTGTATCTCATCGGAGTGGAACTTTCATCACATTCAACGTTTATCCAAACCATTTGAATGAAAGTCCGATGGAGATTTTCTCTTCCACTTGCTTCCCCATGGACCAATGAATTCGGGGTCGAGTCAAGCTAGCGACTCGAGGAACAAAAACAGTAGCACACTATATGGGTTTTCACCCATATTTCTGATTTCTTTCTACTTTCTACCACCCTAGTGTGGGGGAGTTGCCCCCCGCTGTTGTATATAAGTTTTCTAAAAAAAAAAAAAAAAAAAAAAAAAAAAAAAAAAAAAAAAAAAAAAAAAATCAAATAATGGCCGTAGTATTTCCCTTTTACGTTCTCAGTTTCGGCATAACAGCCGGTACTTTGAATATTGAGGGCAATATTCATTTCTAGTGTGGGGGGAATTCTCACGAATTTTATCATGTAATTATACCACCCAATTCCCCCATTTTTGGCCAAAATTTTTTTTTATGGTTATCAGTCCGCCATGTCTAATAAACAAAAGGATTGGCTAATCCAGGAGCAAACGGCTCTTGGTAAAGATATCTCAAATCCGTTGACGGCTTGCAATTTGCCCAAAATTGTATGGTGTTCAGCTCACCATATCTTTAATTAGTGAAGAGTTGGCTAGCCCGCAAGTTTATGGCTTGTGGTAAAGGCAGTTGGAAAACCATAATTGGTAATCAGCTCACCAAAGATAATATTGATAATTTATCTAAGAGTTGGCTAGTCCAGAAGCAAACGGCTTCTGGTAAAGACAAAATCAAAACCGTTGAAAGCTGGTGGTTTGCTCAAAATCACATGGTTATCGGTGTACCATGGTTCTTCCTTGAACTAAAACATTTGGCTACTCCAGAAGTAATGGCTTTTGGTAAAGAGATTCAAATCCATTAAGTTTTCTCAAAAGATTGCTAGGGACTAGCAATGTTTTAGTGTGGGGGATTTGATGAGTGTGTATTCACTCATCATTTTTGGTCAAATCTGAGCTGCAAAACATCTAAAAACACTCCGATATGCATCAAAATACTGAAAATTTCTCAAAATTGTGTTTTATATGTTTCAGATGCAAAATCAGATGAAAAACGAACAAGTTTGCATAATTGGCAGTTTCAGTCCCCTGACTTTCAAAAATGGCAACTTTAGTCCCTGGAATTTTAAAGAATGACAGAATTTACCCTTGGACACTTTAAATTGGAAAATAAATATTTTAGTCCTTTGGTAATTCAAACTTGTCAAAATTGATCCTTTTGATAAATTTTGGAAAATTACAATTTTAGTCCTTGGAATTTCATAATTGGCAAATTTGGTCCTTACACTTTCAGAGAATATCAAGATTGGCCCTTGGAAAAACATTTTCAGAATGTATGTGAATGACCCCTGGATTTTCAGTTTGGTCAAGATTGGTCCTTATGTTTGCCATGTATTTCATATCTTACCATTAGTCCAAGTATTATTCCTAGCCCAACAATAAACAATCCTAGCCCAATCCTTTACCCGGTCATGTGATAACAAAACCCACCCGTCCTGCTTTCTTCTTCCCCATTTTTCCCGCCCAAGGAAACAAACACCCAGAACCCTAGATTCTTTTTCCCCTTTCTCTCTTCTCAACATCCCATGATATGTGTCTAAATACACATATATTTTATACTGTTTAAACCCACAAAACAACCAAAAACACACAAATGACTCACAAAATGTTATAAATATCATTTAAATGTGTTTTATGTGATTCAGGTACAAAAGATTGAAAAACAAGTGAAAAATGATCAATTTCACAACAATTGTCGTTTTCAGTCCCTGGAGTTACACAAATTGGCAAAACTAGTCCCTAAATGTTTTAAATGATAGAAAAGTCAACTTAAGTCCTTGGGAAACCAAAAATATTCACAAATGATCCCTGGATGAAAGTTTACACATATTGGCAATTTTTACCCCTCAAGTATCAAAATTGGCAAACTTAGTCCCTGGGTATTCAAAATAGAATTTTATCACAAATTACCCTTGTACTATTCATAAAATACAATTTGGAACAATTTTGATAAACTTTTGGAAAATTACACTTTAGTCCCCCAAGAATCCAAAATTTACACAAATGGTCCTTTTAAGCATTAAAATGTTTTAATTAACAAAATTGGTCCTTGTGTTTATATATATGGCAGGTTTGGCCCTTCAAAGGAAGTTTGGAATGTTCACATAATTGGTCCCTCAAGATTGGCAGATTTACAAAAGAGGTCCTTGGGCTTTGCTACTAAAAACCAAACCGGACCCTTGATTATTATTAAATCCAAAACACAAACCCAACTCACCCAATCCAGCTGGCCCAATACCTCAACCCGACCCACCTTTTAAATCAAAATAATACGCGCCACTGTTCTCCTTCTCCCTCCTCAACACCTGTTAGCACTCACCCCCCTCCACCTGCTCATTACCACTTTCCACCTCACCAACCTTATCACCCCAGCTTCACATCCTGTCCCCCTCCACCTCCATATCCTCCCAAAGCCCATTTAATGTTTCAACCTGCCAAAAGTGCATTTAAATGGTGGAGATCGATTCAGAGCATCAATGGTCAGGATTATTGCTGGGATTTGACCAGGAAAGTGTGGAGATATCAATTGGCTATAAAAAGAGAAGAGAAGACACAGAAAAACTACCTTGGCCTTAAGCCATTGTCATACTATGGAATAGCCATAGTCTTTACTGTTGTCCTTTAATTATTGTCATTTACTGCTTTATTTAGTGTAAAGAACTTCAAAGTAGTGTAATGGAACCTTTGTTTTCAGTTTAATGCAAATATCTTTTATAATTCATGTTTTCATAATTTCTTTAATTTCTTGTCATTTACTTTTTTGTTGATCATAGTTGATTATATGGACTCAGTTAAGCACACTTAGGCTCCTGACAAAGCCAAATGAGCTTTTAGATACATGTAAACAGTTTTGGTCTTTTAAATTTAAAATCACTAAAAAGGAGAAAATGGAAAATAATCAAAAATCAGATTTATGAAGAAGGTGATAAAGCTGGGTTGGATTTGGAATGCTATGGGGTATTAGGAGCTTATTGGGAAGCTAATAGGTGTAACCTTGTCCTTGGTTTCTATGTCTCAGTCCACTTTCTCATTTGTAAGCATTTTTCTAATTTTTGCATTTTACTGTTTCAATGTTTTAAATGCTTTAATTTTTATGATTCTGTGTTCCTTTGTTGTTATTTAGTCATGTTAAAGCTTAATATTAGGTTGTAATACCTGGGATTGGATTGTGGTGTAATATTGCATTTGAAATGTTAACATGCCAATTTTTTTGAAATCCTAAATCTTGACTTGTGTGACTACTGGTGAAGGTTGAAAAAGGTCCATTTTGACATTTTGGATCCTCTGGATTTGATGGAATGGGTTTGCATAGTCTTTTGTTTTAGAAACCTCAAATCAGTCCCTATTTAAGATTGTTTGGTTCTACATGTCAATCTGTTTTAGAGGCTTGTGTTGTTGTTATTTGTTGTTGTTTTAAGTTACATTAATACTTATTAGCTCAGTCAAGCATAAAAAACCTGTCCTTATATAGTAAAAGTCAAAATCATCTAAATCTTTATTAGGCAGTTCACTGTTAGGATTTTGCAATACAAATCTCATCACAGTGGTTCATAAGTATGTTAAGTAGCTTAATCTAGTATCATTATAGCATAATATAACATGTTTAATCAGTAGTTTAAGATTTAAACTCACTTTAGTCAACTTTAGAGTTTTTGTTAAAAGTCAAGTTTTTCCTTGTGTCGTTTTTGAATAAAATATATAATTTTGTTGTGTATTCAATATTAGGATTTAGCCTTTAAGCTTTTAGGATAGTTAAGTTTAGTTGCTTAAGAAAAATAGAAAAATACTAGTTCTCATTAACTCAGCTTATAGAGTACTTATTTTCTAGCTTATTTTGAGTACCTGTTTGGAAATCATGCCCTGCACCACAGTTATGGTGTCAAGTTAATGAGCTTGCATAAGCTTCATTACTTGACCCTAGCTTGTGCATTTAGCTTCTTTGTATAGCCTGTGTGGCCTTTTTATTATTTGCATGCTTGTTTTTATATTTGTAGTTTATTTGCATAGCTTAATCTTTCCATCTATTTTGTCCCATTCACTCCTTCCACTGAAGCAAACAGTGGAAGTGGAGTTGTGTTTCTATGCCTATGAAAAGTTCCCTACAGAGCTAGAGCTTGTGATTTTTAGCTTCTTGTGAAGTTATTCAGTCATACTCTAAGTCTCAGTATTGGTTGAGCTCTCATGAGCTTATTTGATAAGTCTTGTGAGCTTGTGTTTGCCCATTCCTAACAGTTCAAACCATGAACTTGCACCATTTCCACAAGCTCACACCAAGCTCCTTAGTGATCACTAGTCTTTGTGGCTTGGCTTTTTAGGAAGCCAAGCTACTCAGCTTTATGATCATGTGCTTAAATCTCACCTTGCAGCTTATTAACCAAGGCTGCAAGTAGCTTTTAATGTGTCCCATTTCACTGAGTACATTGAGAAATCAGTGTATTCAGTGATACTTCATAAGCTCCTCACAAGCTCTTTAGTGGACTTCACTAGGTAAGCTTGAGTTTTTTGGAAAGCCTACCAGATCACCTTGCTATTACAACAACTTATTTGGCTAGTTGAGCTTATTTGATGAGCTTAAATTGCCAAACCAAAAGACTGCAAGGGTGTTTGGGATTGCATGTCCCTGGAACAGCTTATTAGCTTATTATGAGCTTATTGGCTTATATCCAGTGTGCATGCTTGTATATTCTCACTTATTATACTTGTGCATATATACTTTTTCCTTTTGTTTCCTGTGTATAGCTTATTTCCAGCTTATTTGGAGCTTGAGCTCCAACAGTCAAGCCAAAAGCTTAACTGTTGGGCTCTTAAACTCATGTTTTGCTTATTTCTTTGTTTGTATAGTTGTGTAGTCATTATATGTACTTATTATCTGTATATACTTGTCCTTAAAAGAAAGCCCAAAATAGCTTATATGTGGAAGCTTATGGCTTATTTGGCCAACTGTCATGGAAATAAGCTCCCACAGAGCTTATTTCCAAGTTTTGAAAAAGTTGTCTTTATTAAAGCTTCATATTTTAGCTTAATATACAGTTTTGCAAAAAGAAAAATCGAAAAAAAATTGTTTTGCAAAAAGGGGAGGTCAAGGTTCGAACATGCGACCTCCCCCTTGATAGAGTGATAGTGGGGGTACCTGTAACCATTGCGCCCTTGGGTCTTTCTCGTTAAAACCTTGCACTATCTATCTCTTATACACGTTTTTCATTTTAAGCTTAAACGAGTATTTAAGCTTATTTCTAGCTTATCCAAAGTAGCTTTTTCCAGTTTAGTATTTTTATTAAGTCTGTATTAGTATTAAGTATTTTCTGTAAAAAGTGCAGATTTTTCTAATTAGTTTTTATATTTTTAATCAATTAATTAGTGTTTTATAGTATTTAAATCATAATAAAAAATATAAAAGTCTAAAAAATATAATTCTTTTTTGTAAAATTTTCTTTTATCATATAGTATGTAATAAAATTAGTTTTACACTCGTAGACCTTTTATTTCATAAATTTTACGTTTTGTCTTGCGCTCCAGCGTAATTTTCGTACATAACGCTCGTTTTAGTTTTAAGTAACGTTTTTAGATAATTTGAGTTTATGTTTTAGTTAAAATAGTTTATTTAAGTTATTTTGTTTTATAAAATAAACGTTCATCGATCTATAAAATAGTGATAGCGTTTATTTAATAGTTTTTATCTTTTATTTCCTTTAATTTGCATTTAAGTCGCTAAGACATGCAAATCCCTACTATAGTTATAATTGTTTTGTTACATTTACGTTTTAGTTAAACGTACGTTGTATATCTTTTACGTTTTTAGGTTTCTGATTGTACGTTTTTATTGACGTAGTTGTGACAGAGCTATTACTATTCACATTCAGTGTTAGTCAATCAGATTCCTGATCTTTCTATACTATATTATTTTCAACAAATCACAAGTCATTGTATTCAGGATATCACGCCTCACCAGGACATAAACGATCCAAGGATATTTTTAATCTTTGGTAAACTTGCATTCTCTCCCGGGCTGTCGCCCTTTTGTCATCTGTTACGGTTGACCGTTCACAAGCGGTTGATTAGTGTGACGGAGAAATAAAAGAAGGTAGTTCGGGAGGAATCAAATTTTGGCGCCGTTGCCGGGGAGGCTAGCTGCGTATTATGACTTGTATTTTGTATTTTGTTGAAATACCTATCCTTGTATGTAAATTACATATACTTCATTTCATATAAACAATATAAAATACAAAAAGATTTTATGGGTGAAATCTATCTGTGCTTTGATTTGCATTTGACTGTCAATTTTCCTAATCTTGATATTCCTAGGTCTAAATTTTGGCTAAACACCATGTTTACACTAAAAAAGGATTTACTGTGCTTAGTATAATTCCTGGAATGTGATAGATTAGGTTTAAATCAGTTTCATGTATTGATAATCTCATTAAGGTTTCCCTTTTTAGCCAATTTTTATTTTTCGTTTCTGTTATATCAAAAACCCAAAAATATTTTTCCTTTCTTTTTATAAATCAAAAATCAAAAAAGATTCTTCTCGCCTTTTCTGAGTTTCTTTCTAAGATTCTTAGACTCATCTTAAGTGATGAATATTCATAATTCTGTGAGTGGCAATCCCACTCCAATTTCCCACACCAATTCTTTGAGTGGCAATCCCACTCAGTTTCCCCATGAACAATTTAATTCGGGGTCAAGTCAAGCTAGTGACTTGGTTATCAAAAACAAGCCACACTATATGGGTTTTCACCCATATTTCTGTCTTCTTTCTCTGTTCTACCACCTAGTGTGGGGGTAATAACCCACCTGTTGTATATATATATATATATATAAAAAAAAAAAAAAAAAAAAAAAAACTTTGAAAATTGTAAATACAGAAAAAAATAAAATAATTGTTGTGTTACCCCATTTAGTTTTGAATATTGAGGACAATATTCATTTCTAAGTGTAGGGGGGAAATTCTGGCGAATTTGATCATAAAATGTACCCTTTTAGTCCCTTTTTCCTCCAAAATGGCCAAATTTTAAAATTTTTTTTAGTGGAAGTACTATGTACTAAACACAACAAATGGTAATCAGTCCACCATGTCTAACCCACATAAGGATTGGCTAATCCAGGAGCAAACGGCTCTTGGTAAAGATATCTCAAATCCGTTTATGGCTTGCAATTTGCCTAAAATTGTATGGTGTTCAACTCACCATATCCTAAAAAGTTAAGAGTTGGCTAGCCCGCAAGTTTATGGCTTGTGGTAAAGGCAGTGGAAAATCCATAATTGGTAATCAGCTCACCAAAGATAATACTGATAATTTATCTAAGAGTTGGCTAGTCCAGAAGGGTACGGCTTCTGGTAAAGACTAATCAAATCCGTTTATAGCTTATGATTTGCTCAAAATCATTTGGTTATCAGTGTACCAAGGTTCTTACTTGAACTGAAACATTTGGCTACTCCAGAAGTGATGGCTTTTGGTAAAGAGTTTTTAAAATCCATTAAAGTTTCAAAAGATTGCTAGGGACTAGCAATAGTTTAGTGTGGGGGATTTGATATGTGTCTAAATACACATATATTTTATACTGTTTAAACCCACAAAACAACCAAAAACACACAAATGACTCTCAAAATGTTATAAATATCATTTAAATGTGTTTTATGTGATTCAGGTACAAAAGATTGAAAAACAAGTGAAAAATGATCAATTTCACAACAATTGTCGTTTTCAGTCCCTGGAGTTACACAAATTGGCAAAACTAGTCCCTAAATGCTTTAAATGATAGAAAAGTCAACTTAAGTCCTTGGGAAACCAAAAATATTCACAAATGATCCCTGGATGAAAGTTTACACATATTGGCAATTTTTACCCCTCAAGTATCAAAATTGGCAAACTTAGTCCCTGGGTATTCAAAATAGAATTTTATCACAAATTACCCTTGTACTATTCATAAAATACAATTTGGAACAATTTTGATAAACTTTTGGAAAATTACACTTTAGTCCCCCAAGAATCCAAAATTTACACAAATGGTCCTTTTAAGCATTAAAATGTTTTAATTAACAAAATTGGTCCTTGTGTTTATATATATGGCAGGTTTGGCCCTTCAAAGGAAGTTTGGAATGTTCACATAATTGGTCCCTCAAGATTGGCAGATTTACAAAAGAGGTCCTTGGGCTTTGCTACTAAAAACCAAACCGGACCCTTGATTATTATTAAATCCAAAACACAAACCCAACTCACCCAATCCAGCTGGCCCAATACCTCAACCCGACCCACCTTTTAAATCAAAATAATACGCGCCACTGTTCTCCTTCTCCCTCCTCAACACCTGTTAGCACTCACCCCCCTCCACCTGCTCATTACCACTTTCCACCTCACCAACCTTATCACCCCAGCTTCACATCCTGTCCCCCTCCACCTCCATATCCTCCCAAAGCCCATTTAATGTTTCAACCTGCCAAAAGTGCATTTAAATGGTGGAGATCGATTCAGAGCATCAATGGTCAGGATTATTGCTGGGATTTGACCAGGAAAGTGTGGAGATATCAATTGGCTATAAAAAGAGAAGAGAAGACACAGAAAAACTACCTTGGCCTTAAGCCATTGTCATACTATGGAATAGCCATAGTCTTTACTGTTGTCCTTTAATTATTGTCATTTACTGCTTTATTTAGTGTAAAGAACTTCAAAGTAGTGTAATGGAACCTTTGTTTTCAGTTTAATGCAAATATCTTTTATAATTCATGTTTTCATAATTTCTTTAATTTCTTGTCATTTACTTTTTTGTTGATCATAGTTGATTATATGGACTCAGTTAAGCACACTTAGGCTCCTGACAAAGCCAAATGAGCTTTTAGATACATGTAAACAGCTTTGGTCTTTTAAATTAGAAAATCACTAAAAAAGGAGAAAATGGAAAATAATCAAAAATCAGATTTATGAAGAAGGTGATAAAGCTGGGTTGGATTTGGAATGCTATGGGGTATTAGGAGCTTATTGGGAAGCTAATAGGTGTAACCTTGTCCTTGGTTTCTATGTCTCAGTCCACTTTCTCATTTGTAAGCATTTTTCTAATTTTTGCATTTTACTGTTTCAATGTTTTAAATGCTTTAATTTTTATGATTCTGTGTTCCTTTGTTGTTATTTAGTCATGTTAAAGCTTAATATTAGGTTGTAATACCTGGGATTGGATTGTGGTGTAATATTGCATTTGAAATGTTAACATGCCAATTTTTTTGAAATCCTAAATCTTGACTTATGTGACTACTGGTGAAGGTTGAAAAAGGTCCATTTTGACATTTTGGATCCTCTGGATTTGATGGAATGGGTTTGCATAGTCTTTTGTTTTAGAAACCTCAAATCAGTCCCTATTTAAGATTGTTTGGTTCTACATGTCAATCTGTTTTAGAGGCTTGTGTTGTTGTTATTTGTTGTTGTTTTAAGTTACATTAATACTTATTAGCTCAGTCAAGCATAAAAAACCTGTCCTTATATAGTAAAAGTCAAAATCATCTAAATCTTTATTAGGCAGTTCACTGTTAGGATTTTGCAATACAAATCTCATCACAGTGGTTCATAAGTATGTTAAGTAGCTTAATCTAGTATCATCATAGCATAATATAACATGTTTAATCAGTAGTTTAAGATTTAAACTCACTTTAGTCAACTTTAGAGTTTTTGTTAAAAGTCAAGTTTTTCCTTGTGTTTTTTTGAATAAAATATATAATTTTGTTGTGTATTCAATATTAGGATTTAGCCTTTAAGCTTTTAGGATAGTTAAGTTTAGTTGCTTAAGAAAAATAGAAAAATACTAGTTCTCATTAACTCAGCTTATAGAGTACTTATTTTCTAGCTTATTTTGAGTACCTGTTTGGAAATCATGCCCTGCACCACAGTTATGGTGTCAAGTTAATGAGCTTGCATAAGCTTCATTACTTGACCCTAGCTTGTGCATTTAGCTTCTTTGTATAGCCTGTGTGGCCTTTTTATTATTTGCATGCTTGTTTTTATATTTGTAGTTTATTTGCATAGCTTAATCTTTCCATCTATTTTGTCCCATTCACTCCTTCCACTGAAGCAAACAGTGGAAGTGGAGTTGTGTTTCTATGCCTATGAAAAGTTCCCTACAGAGCTAGAGCTTGTGATTTTTAGCTTCTTGTGAAGTTATTCAGTCATACTCTAAGTCTCAGTATTGGTTGAGCTCTCATGAGCTTATTTGATAAGTCTTGTGAGCTTGTGTTTGCCCATTCCTAACAGTTCAAACCATGAACTTGCACCATTTCCACAAGCTCACACCAAGCTCCTTAGTGATCACTAGTCTTTGTGGCTTGGCTTTTTAGGAAGCCAAGCTACTCAGCTTTATGATCATGTGCTTAAATCTCACCTTGCAGCTTATTAACCAAGGCTGCAAGTAGCTTTTAATGTGTCCCATTTCACTGAGTACATTGAGAAATCAGTGTATTCAGTGATACTTCATAAGCTCCTCACAAGCTCTTTAGTGGACTTCACTAGGTAAGCTTGAGTTTTTTGGAAAGCCTACCAGATCACCTTGCTATTACAACAACTTATTTGGCTAGTTGAGCTTATTTGATGAGCTTAAATTGCCAAACCAAAAGACTGCAAGGGTGTTTGGGATTGCATGTCCCTGGAACAGCTTATTAGCTTATTATGAGCTTATTGGCTTATATCCAGTGTGCATGCTTGTATATTCTCACTTATTATACTTGTGCATATATACTTTTTCCTTTTGTTTCCTGTGTATAGCTTATTTCCAGCTTATTTGGAGCTTGAGCTCCAACAGTCAAGCCAAAAGCTTAACTGTTGGGCTCTTAAACTCATGTTTTGCTTATTTCTTTGTTTGTATAGTTGTGTAGTCATTATATGTACTTATTATCTGTATATATACTTGTCCTTAAACAGAAAGCCCAAAAATAGCTTATATGTGGAAGCTTATGGCTTATTTGGCCAACTGTCATGGAAATAAGCTCCCACAGAGCTTATTTCCAAGTTTTGAAAAAGTTGTCTTTATTAAAGCTTCATATTTTAGCTTAATATACAGTTTTGCAAAAAGAAAAATCGAAAAAAAAATTGTTTTGCAAAAAGGGGAGGTCAAGGTTCGAACATGCGACCTCCCCCTTGATAGAGTGATAGTGGGGGTACCTGTAACCATTGCGCCCTTGGGTCTTTCTCGTTAAAACCTTGCACTATCTATCTCTTATACACGTTTTTCATTTTAAGCTTAAACGAGTATTTAAGCTTATTTCTAGCTTATCCAAAGTAGCTTTTTCCAGTTTAGTATTTTTATTAAGTCTGTATTAGTATTAAGTATTTTCTGTAAAAAGTGCAGATTTTTCTAATTAGTTTTTATATTTTTAATCAATTAATTAGTGTTTTATAGTATTTAAATCATAATAAAAAATATAAAAGTCTAAAAAATATAATTCTTTTTTGTAAAATTTTCTTTTATCATATAGTATGTAATAAAATTAGTTTTACACTCGTAGACCTTTTATTTCATAAATTTTACGTTTTGTCTTGCGCTCCAGCGTAATTTTCGTACATAACGCTCGTTTTAGTTTTAAGTAACGTTTTTAGATAATTTGAGTTTATGTTTTAGTTAAAATAGTTTATTTAAGTTATTTTGTTTTATAAAATAAACGTTCATCGATCTATAAAAATAGTGATAGCGTTTATTTAATAGTTTTTATCTTTTATTTCCTTTAATTTGCATTTAAGTCGCTAAGACATGCAAATCCCTACTATAGTTATAATTGTTTTGTTACATTTACGTTTTAGTTAAACGTACGTTGTATATCTTTTACGTTTTTAGGTTTCTGATTGTACGTTTTTATTGACGTAGTTGTGACAGAGCTATTACTATTCACATTCAGTGTTAGTCAATCAGATTCCTGATCTTTCTATACTATATTATTTTCAACAAATCACAAGTCATTGTATTCAGGATATCACGCCTCACCAGGACATAAACGATCCAAGGATATTTTTAATCTTTGGTAAACTTGCATTCTCTCCCGGGCTGTCGCCCTTTTGTCATCTGTTACGGTTGACCGTTCACAAGCGGTTGATTAGTGTGACGGAGAAATAAAAGAAGGTAGTTCGGGAGGAATCAAATTTTGGCGCCGTTGCCGGGGAGGCTAGCTGCGTATTATGACTTGTATTTTGTATTTTGTTGAAATACCTATCCTTGTATGTAAATTACATATACTTCATTTCATATAAACAATATAAAATACAAAAAGATTTTATGGGTGAAATCTATCTGTGCTTTGATTTGCATTTGACTGTCAATTTTCCTAATCTTGATATTCCTAGGTCTAAATTTTGGCTAAACACCATGTTTACACTAAAAAAGGATTTACTGTGCTTAGTATAATTCCTGGAATGTGATAGATTAGGTTTAAATCAGTTTCATGTATTGATAATCTCATTAAGGTTTCCCTTTTTAGCCAATTTTTATTTTTCGTTTCTGTTATATCAAAAACCCAAAAATATTTTTCCTTTTCTTTTTATAAATCAAAAATCAAAAAAGATTCTTCTCGCCTTTTCTGAGTTTCTTTCTAAGATTCTTAGACTCATCTTAAGTGATGAATATTCATAATTCTGTGAGTGGCAATCCCACTCCAATTTCTCACCCATTCTTTGAGTGGCAATCCCACTCAGTTTCCCCATGAACAATTTAATTCGGGGTCAAGTCAAGCTAGTGACTTGGTTATCAAAAACAAGCCACACTATATGGGTTTTCACCCATATTTCTGTCTTCTTTCTCTGTTCTACCACCTAGTGTGGGGGTAATAACCCACCTGTTGTATATATATATATATATATAAAAAAAAAAAAAAAAAAAAAAAAAAAAAAAAAACTTTGAAAATTGTAAATACAGAAAAAAATAAAATAATTGTTGTGTTACCCCATTTAGTTTTGAATATTGAGGACAATATTCATTTCTAAGTGTGGGGGGGAAATTCTGGCGAATTTGATCATAAATGTACCCTTTTAGTCCCTTTTTCCCCCAAAATGGCCAAATTTTAAAATTTTTTTAGTGGAAGTACTATGTACTAAACACAACAAATGGTAATCAGTCCACCATGTCTAACCCACATAAGGATTGGCTAATCCAGGAGCAAACGGCTCTTGGTAAAGATATCTCAAATCCGTTTATGGCTTGCAATTTGCCTAAAATTGTATGGTGTTCAACTCACCATATCCTAAAAAGTTAAGAGTTGGCTAGCCCGCAAGTTTATGGCTTGTGGTAAAGGCAGTGGAAAATCCATAATTGGTAATCAGCTCACCAAAGATAATACTGATAATTTATCTAAGAGTTGGCTAGTCCAGAAGGGTACGGCTTCTGGTAAAGACTAATCAAATCCGTTTATAGCTTATGATTTGCTCAAAATCATTTGGTTATCAGTGTACCAAGGTTCTTACTTGAACTGAAACATTTGGCTACTCCAGAAGTGATGGCTTTTGGTAAAGAGTTTTTAAAATCCATTAAAGTTTCAAAAGATTGCTAGGGACTAGCAATAGTTTAGTGTGGGGGATTTGATATGTGTCTAAATACACATATATTTTATACTGTTTAAACCCACAAAACAACCAAAAAACACACAAATGACTCACAAAATGTTATAAATATCATTTAAATGTGTTTTATGTGATTCAGGTACAAAAGATTGAAAAACAAGTGAAAAATGATCAATTTCACAACAATTGTCGCTTTCAGTCCCTGGAGTTACACAAATTGGCAAAACTAGTCCCTAAATGTTTTAAATGATAGAAAAGTCAACTTAAGTCCTTGGGAAACCAAAAATATTCACAAATGATCCCTGGATGAAAGTTTACACATATTGGCAATTTTTACCCCTCAAGTATCAAAATTGGCAAACTTAGTCCCTGGGTATTCAAAATAGAATTTTATCACAAATTACCCTTGTACTATTCATAAAATACAATTTGGAACAATTTTGATAAACTTTTGGAAAATTACACTTTAGTCCCCCAAGAATCCAAAATTTACACAAATGGTCCTTTTAAGCATTAAAATGTTTTAATTAACAAAATTGGTCCTTGTGTTTATATATATGGCAGGTTTGGCCCTTCAAAGGAAGTTTGGAATGTTCACATAATTGGTCCCTCAAGATTGGCAGATTTACAAAAGAGGTCCTTGGGCTTTGCTACTAAAAACCAAACCGGACCCTTGATTATTATTAAATCCAAAACACAAACCCAACTCACCCAATCCAGCTGGCCCAATACCTCAACCCGACCCACCTTTTAAATCAAAATAATACGCGCCAACTGTTCTCTTCTCCTCCTCAACACCTGTTAGCACTCACCCCCCTCCACCTGCTCATTACCACTTTCCACCTCACCAACCTTATCACCCCAGCTTCACATCCTGTCCCCCTCCACCTCCATATCCTCCCAAAGCCCATTTAATGTTTCAACCTGCCAAAAGTGCATTTAAATGGTGGAGATCGATTCAGAGCATCAATGGTCAGGATTATTGCTGGGATTTGACCAGGAAAGTGTGGAGATATCAATTGGCTATAAAAAGAGAAGAGAAGACACAGAAAAACTACCTTGGCCTTAAGCCATTGTCATACTATGGAATAGCCATAGTCTTTACTGTTGTCCTTTAATTATTGTCATTTACTGCTTTATTTAGTGTAAAGAACTTCAAAGTAGTGTAATGGAACCTTTGTTTTCAGTTTAATGCAAATATCTTTTATAATTCATGTTTTCATAATTTCTTTAATTTCTTGTCATTTACTTTTTTTGTTGATCATAGTTGATTATATGGACTCAGTTAAGCACACTTAGGCTCCTGACAAAGCCAAATGAGCTTTTAGATACATGTAAACAGCTTTGGTCTTTTAAATTAGAAAATCACTAAAAAAGGAGAAAATGGAAAATAATCAAAAATCAGATTTATGAAGAAGGTGATAAAGCTGGGTTGGATTTGGAATGCTATGGGGTATTAGGAGCTTATTGGGAAGCTAATAGGTGTAACCTTGTCCTTGGTTTCTATGTCTCAGTCCACTTTCTCATTTGTAAGCATTTTTCTAATTTTTGCATTTTACTGTTTCAATGTTTTAAATGCTTTAATTTTTATGATTCTGTGTTCCTTTGTTGTTATTTAGTCATGTTAAAGCTTAATATTAGGTTGTAATACCTGGGATTGGATTGTGGTGTAATATTGCATTTGAAATGTTAACATGCCAATTTTTTTGAAATCCTAAATCTTGACTTGTGTGACTACTGGTGAAGGTTGAAAAAGGTCCATTTTGACATTTTGGATCCTCTGGATTTGATGGAATGGGTTTGCATAGTCTTTTGTTTTAGAAACCTCAAATCAGTCCCTATTTAAGATTGTTTGGTTCTGCATGTCAATCTGTTTTAGAGGCTTGTGTTGTTGTTATTTGTTGTTGTTTTAAGTTACATTAATACTTATTAGCTCAGTCAAGCATAAAAAACCTGTCCTTATATAGTAAAAGTCAAAATCATCTAAATCTTTATTAGGCAGTTCACTGTTAGGATTTTGCAATACAAATCTCATCACAGTGGTTCATAAGTATGTTAAGTAGCTTAATCTAGTATCATCATAGCATAATATAACATGTTTAATCAGTAGTTTAAGATTTAAACTCACTTTAGTCAACTTTAGAGTTTTTGTTAAAAGTCAAGTTTTTCCTTGTGTCGTTTTTGAATAAAATATATAATTTTGTTGTGTATTCAATATTAGGATTTAGCCTTTAAGCTTTTAGGATAGTTAAGTTTAGTTGCTTAAGAAAAATAGAAAAATACTAGTTCTCATTAACTCAGCTTATAGAGTACTTATTTTCTAGCTTATTTTGAGTACCTGTTTGGAAATCATGCCCTGCACCACAGCCTTAGGTGTCAAGTTCATGAGCTTGCATAAGCTTCATGACTTGACCCTAGCTTGTGCATTTGGCTTCTTTGTATAGCCTTGTGTGGCCTTTTATTATTTGCATGCTTGTTTTTATATTTGTAGTTTATTTGCATAGCTTAATCTTTCCATCTATTTTGTCCCATTCACTCCTTCCACTGAAGCAAACAGTGGAAGTGGAGTTGTGTTTCTATGCCTATGAAAAGTTCCCTACAGAGCTAGAGCTTGTGATTTTTAGCTTCTTGTGAAGTTATTCAGTCATACTCTAAGTCTCAGTATTGGTTGAGCTCTCATGAGCTTATTTGATAAGTCTTGTGAGCTTGTGTTTGCCCATTCCTAACAGTTCAAACCATGAACTTGCACCATTTCCACAAGCTCACACCAAGCTCCTTAGTGATCACTAGTCTTTGTGGCTTGGCTTTTTAGGAAGCCAAGCTACCCAGCTTTATGATCATGTGCTTAAATCTCACCTTGCAGCTTATTAACCAGGGCTGCAAGTAGCTTTTAATTTGTCCCATTTCACTAAGTACATTGAGAAATCAGTGTATTCAGTGATACTTCATAAGCTCCTCACAAGCTCTTTAGTGGACTTCACTAGGTAAGCTTGAGTTTTTTGGAAAGCCTACCAGATCACCTTGCTATTACAACAACTTATTTGGCTAGTTGAGCTTATTTGATGAGCTTAAATTGCCAAACCAAAAGACTGCAAGGGTGTTTGGGATTGCATGTCCCTGGAACAGCTTATTAGCTTATTATGAGCTTATTGGCTTATATCCAGTGTGCATGCTTGTATATTCTCACTTATTATACTTGTGCATATATACTTTTTCCTTTTGTTTCCTGTGTATAGCTTATTTCCAGCTTATTTGGAGCTTGAGCTCCAACAGTCAAGCCAAAAGCTTAACTGTTGGGCTCTTAAACTCATGTTTTGCTTATTTCTTTGTTTGTATAGTTGTGTAGTCATTATATGTACTTATTATCTGTATATATACTTGTCCTTAAACAGAAAGCCCAAAAATAGCTTATATGTGGAAGCTTATGGCTTATTTGGCCAACTGTCATGGAAATAAGCTCCCACAGAGCTTATTTCCAAGTTTTGAAAAAGTTGTCTTTATTAAAGCTTCATATTTTAGCTTAATATACAGTTTTGCAAAAAGAAAAATCGAAAAAAAATTGTTTTGCAAAAAGGGTAGGTCAAGGTTCGAACATGCGACCTCCCCCTTGATAGAGTGATAGTGGGGGTACCTGTAACCATTGCGCCCTTGGGTCTTTCTCGTTAAAACCTTGCACTATCTATCTCTTATACACGTTTTTCATTTTAAGCTTAAACGAGTATTTAAGCTTATTTCTAGCTTATCCAAAGTAGCTTTTTCCAGTTTAGTATTTTTATTAAGTCTGTATTAGTATTAAGTATTTTCTGTAAAAAGTGCAGATTTTTCTAATTAGTTTTTATATTTTTAATCAATTAATTAGTGTTTTATAGTATTTAAATCATAATAAAAAATATAAAAGTCTAAAAAATATAATTCTTTTTTGTAAAATTTTCTTTTATCATATAGTATGTAATAAAATTAGTTTTACACTCGTAGACCTTTTATTTCATAAATTTTACGTTTTGTCTTGCGCTCCAGCGTAATTTTCGTACATAACGCTCGTTTTAGTTTTAAGTAACGTTTTTAGATAATTTGAGTTTATGTTTTAGTTAAAATAGTTTATTTAAGTTATTTTGTTTTATAAAATAAACGTTCATCGATCTATAAAAATAGTGATAGCGTTTATTTAATAGTTTTTATCTTTTATTTCCTTTAATTTGCATTTAAGTCGCTAAGACATGCAAATCCCTACTATAGTTATAATTGTTTTGTTACATTTACGTTTTAGTTAAACGTACGTTGTATATCTTTTACGTTTTTAGGTTTCTGATTGTACGTTTTTATTGACGTAGTTGTGACAGAGCTATTACTATTCACATTCAGTGTTAGTCAATCAGATTCCTGATCTTTCTATACTATATTATTTTCAACAAATCACAAGTCATTGTATTCAGGATATCACGCCTCACCAGGACATAAACGATCCAAGGATATTTTTAATCTTTGGTAAACTTGCATTCTCTCCCGGGCTGTCGCCCTTTTGTCATCTGTTACGGTTGACCGTTCACAAGCGGTTGATTAGTGTGACGGAGAAATAAAAGAAGGTAGTTCGGGAGGAATCATCCCACCTCCCCAAACACTCCATCCCCCATTCTCCTTTTACCCAGCTACATCAAAACCAAGACCACCTTAATCCTTTTACCCGGATTTTCCCAAAACCCAAACCCACTACCTTTCCCCCATGACTTGCCACTGTGGCAATCCAAGAATAAAAATCCTCATCAATGGCTCTGATCATGTCTCAAATGGTACCTAACTATTCAAGGGTCAGGATTGGTTCAAGAAAGCAAGTTTGGAGCTTTGGCTGATTTCACTCACTAAAGAAGCTCAAGGTTGAAGAGTTTGAAGACCTAGTTTAGTAGTATAAATAGGAGCAGTTGTAAGCCATTAAAGGCACCCCCTAGTTTTTAGTTTAAATTTAATTTTTTTTAGTTTTTAAGTTCTGTTGTAATTTACTTTCTCTAAAATCAATGAAAGGCAATTTTTTTTCAGTTTCATGTTTTATATGGTTAGATGGTAGTTCAATCTTACTTGAAAGTTGTTAAATGTTTTTAGTGTAAACATCACAGCAATCTCAACAATAGGGGGTCAAGCAAGTTATTTGAAACTTCAGTTAAGGCGTCTTTAACATTTATAGGAGTGTTTGGTTTTGGCTCTCACTTGGGTCAAAACACCTCTCCACCCACTTTGACTTCACAAGTCAAACTTGTTTTAAAGTTTTAGAGTAGTCTTGAGTAGCGTATAACTGAGTTAACAGCTTTGCTAACTTTTGAAAGAAGAAAAAAATATATTTCCTGTCAAAAAATATGCATCAGCAGCTGCTGATCTTGAGCTATTCTTTCAGCTTATTTTAAAGTTTAAAATTTGAAAAAACTAGTTTTTCTTGAGTCCTAGTAGTCCAACTCACCATGTGTCCATTCTTGTTGCATCGAAATCTCCATAGCATAGCTTAAATCAAAGTTAAAACTGATGTTGTCTTGTCCTTTTTGGGGCCTGCACCAGCAGCCGAAACAACCCCCCAAGATCTGATCTCGACTTCTTTTCAAGCTGTTAAACAGTTGTTTTTGGGTTCCACTTGGTTTGCACTACATCTCCACTTGCCTAACTCTATTTTGCAGCTTGCACCTTGATTGGAAGCTCAATTCTCAGCTCAAAAATAAGCTTAAAACAGGTCCCCATTGCTGTTTGCAGCCTGCAGTCTCGATGTCACAGGTCACTCTTTTATGCTTATTAGTGCTTATCTGCTGTACATAAGGTGTGCTTAGAGTTGTTTAGGTTAGCAAATCGAGGATTTAGCTTAAGTAGTTTCCTTTAGTGCTTATTTAGAGTCAACTTAATGATCTTTTTTTAGGCTAGCTTAGTATTAAGATTCCTAGAGTAACTTGATTTGCCAACTGATTTCCCCAAGCTTTCTTGGTTGTGTGCTTATTATTTAGCTTATGCTAGATTATAGTGAACCTGATTTAGTAATTTGTCCCCTCCATTCTGCTTATTTAGTGCCCTCACTGCTTGTTCGAGCTTTTAAGGAGTGTTTGGTTGTTGTTTAAAAAGGAGTTGGTTTTGTTTTTCTTTTCACAACTGTTGGAAATAAGTAGTTCAAACTGCTTATTCTGAAATAATTTCACAAAAAGGTCTTCATTAAAAAAGCTTATTTTGTTTGTGACTTTAGTTTCCTAAAAGCAGAATTGAAAGAAAAAATGTTTTGCAAAAAAAATGGCATGGCTGGGACTCGAACCCACGCCATCCATCTCACAACACAACACCTCAACCATTGCGCCCTTGGGACTTGTCTCACACATTTTGCACAAACTATTCCTTTAAAGACACTTAGGCAGTTTTGCTTATAAGCTAACTTTGGCTTATTTCGAGCTTATTTTTCAAAGCAACACCCAAGTTTTTTAATTTTCCCAGAATCTGTGATATGTAAAGTAGTTTTCTGTAATTTTTCAGATTTTTCAAAAGTAGTTTAGTATTTTTAATCATTTAATTAGTATTAAATAGATTTTAATTCGTAGAAATTAATTTAAAAGTCAAAAAAATATTCTGCTTTTTCCTAAAATTATTTTTAGTCAAATAGAACGTAGGAAAATTGTTTTCGCACTCGTAGGACTTAAATTTCATCTTTTTCACTTTTTGAAGCTCAGTAATAGCCCGGGTTTTCACGTTTTTGCATTGTAGCACTTTTGGATATAGTTTAGCATCGTTTTATTGTTTCCTAGTCTTAGTTGTAGTTTATTTAGTGTTTACTTTGTTTTATATGCTTTATTTTCATTTCCGTTCCTTAATTTGTAGAATAACGATATCAAAATCCAAATCATTTAAAACCAATTCAAGTCCTAATCATGAAACTCAACGACATCGTCAATTTCACACCTCGTTGGGACACGACCCGGGGAAATCACTTCCCGGTATCACTTTTATCACACCCGTGAGATTTGGCACGTTAACCCTTTTCCTAAAAGGTTGATTTGTCGAGTTTTACGGTTAATTTGATATTGTTGATATTTGTGTTTTTCTCACACTCACTTCACAACGAATCAATTTGCTTCACCATCATTGCGTTATTAGTGTTATAAATCCACATATCCGTAAGTTGGGTATCAATTATTTGTTTCAATATCGAAGTTAAAATAATGGAGTGTATCAAAATTAGTTTCGGTCGTGAATGATCGAGTAGTTGCAAGTGAGTCATTGCTGATTAATGGTGTGTATTAACTTTGTTTTTCATTATCTGGCTAGAGTAATCTTAGCCCACAATTTAATTGGCATACTTTTTTTCTTTCATATTATTTTGTGTATATAAAAAAACACTGTGTTTTACGATACACATTTTTTATTAAAGTTTAGTGATATATCCAAGGGAAGATCATTCCTGCACCATTCATTCCCTCATAAATTCCGAAAACCCTAACTTCTGTGTGCTTCATCATCTTTTGGTTTATGTTACAATAAATAAAATAGAAATTAATAGAAGTTGCTATTTTTTGTCCATTTGATTTGTGTTTTTGTTGTTATAGACATTGAGATCTGTATGTTTAAATTCTTATTAAGAATCCATGTGACCATCTGTAAGGTAACTACTGATACAAGCCAACATAGTGTGCTTTCTATATATTCAGATTCCATGGTGAGTTTTCATGCATGCATATAATCTTTTATTTCGTGAGCTGTCTATATATTAGTAGGTGATTATGTCTCTTTTTTTCAAAACCCTCATGATTTTATGTTCGTTTATTTTGCAGAACTATGGTGGAGGCTTTTGGTGAGGTTTGGTGGGACAAAAAACAAAGTACGTCTCTTTATATATATATATATATATATATATATATATATATATATATATATATATATATATATATATATATATATATATATATACTAGTTTTCGAAGCCCGCCCAATGGGCGGGCATGACTTATAATTATTTGTTTGTTGTTTTTTGTTAACTGAAATACATTTTTTAGAATTGTCAAACAATATTATAAAACAATTGTTTCTTTGGTTTTTAGTTGTTTTTTTTTTCTTTTTGTGTTAAGAATTATAAATAATTGTATGGTTTGCGTGGATGGTAAATAACACAACACATATAATTTTTACAACATTATGAATTTTATGTATGTTTTAACCTTGAATTATTTTGACAAATCACCCATTCGATCATTTAGGTACATCCACTATAAGGACTGACTATCAAATACTGGAACCTTATGGCTTTCAGATACACCGTTAAACTCATCCAAATCATTAAAATTTAGCTTTATTTTGTATAAATGACAAAGAAAATCCATAGCTTACATGGCATTTGAATACCACTACATTCTAGGGTGCAAAATAACATAATTCTAGATTATTATTATTTTTTTTGCAAATTACTATATACATCACCTAATTAGCCTCGATACCGAAATAATTGTGAGTTTTGAAGAAGTCACGTCTGGGTCCTTTATTAAATGGATTGGTCACCATGTACCAATGTATCAGCACAACCATACCTGCATAAGTAACAAAATAAGAAGAAAAAAAAAAAAAAAAAAAAAGATTGTTAATGATCAAATATGTAAAGTTTTATCAAAATTACATGATTAACAAACATGATATTATATTATAACTCACACGCTCACACATATCATTTAACATATTAACATGTCGACAGGTGATATTATGCGAGTGGAAATATTATAAGCATATACTTAGATATGGGTTTCATGAGTTCAACTAAGAATTTCTTGGTAAACGTCTGATACATACGAATAGATGTTGGCCATGGCGTCAATGTCAAACTTGCTCGAGAACGGAGTGTGGACAGTTTGTTGTTGGGCTTGAACCCGCCCATTGGTCCTCCCATAACATGCCCGTCTGCCTTCTCATAGATTTGGAGTGATTTTAGGATTGACCATGCACCCATAACTCAACACCAACCATAAGCAGGTTCAAGACGTGTATCCTTTATTCCCCTACATTGGCCTACAATCAATACAAAAAAATTGTAAAAAAGTATACTGGTTCTTAAAAACTGACGGGGATGAATTATGCAATGACATACATAAAGGTCTTCCTTTGTACATTAATCACTGCAAACGACTCATGAACATGAAATAGATATACATCTCTCTTATATGCCATCTTAATGAAGTGTATCTCACATCCAATATGTGACGCTTATGATTTCCATTCCAATGACATGATGATAGATTATGACAAGAAAATAGACATGAAAACAAATTTCAAATAAATAAAATGCATAGAAGCTATATTTAATGTATAATTCTCAATTCTGTAAGTAAATATCATTGCAAAATATGACAATATATCGTAGTTTTTACAGTAAACTGTTTGTAACCCCACACACTCATTGAAGGGAGTACATTCGAGGTAACATTGAAATTACAAAATCGTTACATGAACAAATCAAAACGACAATTACATGTGACTAAACAAATTACAATTGCAATTAAATTAATAAATGAAAGCGACATACTACCTTCCTTTTAGTAGTATATAGACGCAAAATGCTGGACTTCTATTCAATGGCATAAGGTATTGTTTGTACCTCTGTGGGACGCCATAATGTTTTCTCAACACATAGCATACCCTCGTTGTCCTTGTTGTAAGTCATTCGGACCTTCCAGTTCAAAGACTTTGCCATGTTTTCGACCTCAGCAATGGTCTCAACATTATCACGCACGATCAGTTTACCTTCTGGTCTGAAGATTCTGTCAACTTCTGCCATTAGCCCTCGTAACTTGCACCTGTGACAATTAGATACACGCAAAATGTATTTTTAGTTCTATTTTCAGGGTAAGCTAGCTACTAATTAGATACACGAACATGAAAAAGTTTAAAATTTGTATCTACTCCTCCATGAATCATATTCATTTTCTCATATGATATGTTTTATCCGTTACAGGGCTAAAAGTAACCATTGACTGCAAGCTTGAAAATGGCCACTTCCAAAGAAGAGGTGTTGGAAAGCTGAATGAGGAAGGACTATTCAAGGTGTCACTTTTGGAAAAGATCTTGAAAGATAGAAAGTTGGCTGAAGAATGCTATGCATAATTGCACAATGCAGCAAATGAACCTTGTGCAGTTCACAATGGATTAGAAGCCGCTAAGATCGCTTTCGTTGCAAAGTCAAATGAAAAACACAAATTTGGAACCAAAGGAAAACTCAAATTCTCGTCTGCAATTTGCACATCCGCCACCTTTTTGCCTCCTCTTCCAAAACCTTATTTCCCTAAAGTACACCCGTGGTTAAAAAAGTTCGGCCACATCCTTCCTCATTATCCATTACCACCCAAACCTTCATTCAAAAAGCCATTTGGCCACGTCTTCCCTCATTATCCATTGCCACCCAAACCTTCGTTCAAAAAGCCATGCCCACCTCCAGTGGTTCCTGTACCAAAACCCGAGCCTAAGCCTGAGCCCAAACCCGATTGCAGTAGCAGCAAGAGCCATTTCCAAATACACATTAAAGTGTTTCAAGTAACGTACCTAATTCAGGGTCCAAGCCTCGGGCTTTAAGTTCTCGGTATTCTTGGCAAAGTGCACAGCACTCGCAAAATAGGTGTGTCACCCATCCTGGTCCTGGACTCTCCATCAAACCGTAGCGGCTCCTGATCTTAGTACGATATGAGCATCACATGAAAATAAATGCAGCGGCCCCGTGTAGAACTCCACTCGTTGCACACGCTACATAAACACCCCACTATTTAGTCGGTATGGACTTAGTTTAACGGTTAATATTGTAAATATTAGTTTTTAAAGATGTTTGAGTTAATTAATAGAACATATAGGTTTAGCTCCATGACCTTCTTCTCTAGAGTGTCGTTCTCTTTCAACATCTGTTCACCCTGGAAGTTGAGCACATTGAAACAAACTATGTATGGGTCCATAAACAGCATTGTGATTCGTTCTATTTGGCGGTTGAGGGAAACTCACTAAACTCTCTTTAATCCATTTGAGTTGTTCCTTGATACTCAATGCTGAAGGAATGAAATAGAAACCTGCACTCCAAACCACGTCATGATCACGGATATGAATAAACCACATAACAAACAGAGATTATCATCAATATTGTATACTCAAACATTCATATAATGCAAGAGGAACAACAGTATCCGCTGCAGATTATAGAAAACTAAACAAAATAAGTTGGTACGCTGCACCCACAAAGACCATATGAAAAGGATTTGACCATTTTTAACCTGAGCCCGTTAAGACACATTACCCAACCCGGACAATGTGTCACCTCCAGACACTATATGACAGTAACTATAAACATACCCATAGATGATAGGGTGAGTTTGAAATTCCATATATAACAATTCAAGGGCGAAACAAACCTGACTCGTGGAAAGGGAATTGACATCCTTTTCAAGAGTATCAAGAAGAAAGATTAGCCACCACCAGAAGACATTTGAACCACTGATGTAGATCCTGGAGCTACACCACCAGCATTATCATTTGCTCCAGACGTATTAACTTAACAAAAATAAACTACCATGTATTTTAACATGAATACAAATGTGAATGCCTGGGAAAAATAAACTACCATTCTTTATTTGATTACTGGTCGAAACACATAGGAGCCAATCTCAATGGCTATCTTATTCCTATTCTGTGCTCATCTAATTTTATCTCAAACTACTTATATAATCTGTAATTTTCTTCATGGATTTGTAAACCACAATCAGATGTTTAGTGCTCATAACATAAAAATTTATGTCCTTAAGTTTAAAAATAATTGAATCAATATGAGTGCATCATAGGATCGTGTTTTATTTGCTTTCTAATGAAAAAAGTCACAAAATACATAACTCTAAAGATCAGCCACATGCTCAAGTCTTGCAAGTGTAGAGGGTGTTTGAGTATGAATTGCTAGCCCAACTCTTTTTAAACATCAGTTTATCATGATTATTCATAGAGTTCGTATATTGTTCAATAGTATTAGTCCAGAAAATGATTCCACACCTGATACAAATACATTAGTGAGCAACAAATTCCTTATTTATATCATCGTTAAACTATTAAAGAAGTGATGTTTATGATGGAAACAGAAAATGAACCTGTATGAGGGAAATCCCATTGCTAGAACAAAAGCAACATCGATATCAGAAGCCTTCACCACACTTCCTTCTTTCATGATGTGTCACAAAAAACCTATTGCACATAAAAACAAAAAAAAATAACATAAAGATCAAACCTTTAACATAACAACTGATATGCCTAAGTGCTGATGACAGTAAATGTTTGTTTATTAGTTCATAGTTCAGGCCTAACTGCAAGTTCAATTCTTTTTCATGTCAAAGAGTAAGTTGTTTCCGTCTAGGAAAACAATACTGAGGCATTTGAATCATTAGCTCACAAAATCCAGAGAGATATGAACTATGCCTCTTGTGGACCTTTCATGTGTCGGACTGTCGGGTATCAGTTAATCATGAATTGACACCAATGATCAACCTTGATATCAAACACATACACATGTCAAATAATTGCATCGCCTGGATAGAAACGAATTAGCAACAAATAAGAATGCCATAAAACATATAATCCAATATTTTACAAACTAACACTTACCTGAAGGTGATTAAAGTATCAAACTCATTTGAACATGGTCTCTTACATGGACTTTTATCACCTGTAAAACACATGGAAATAACTTATAGTGTACGGTTTATATTCATTCCTGAGTCCTCGTAATTAGGATATTGATTGTGGTAGTGTTTTACGCAATCTATGATGAGAATGATATAAAATAGACTTTATAGATACTTGAGAAACAACCCCACAATAACGAAAAATGAGATCACAGTTACCCAAAGAGACATACTCGAGAGGCGAGCCTGCAAGTTTCCAAGAATGAACCAAGCCGAAGTAAAATTAACGTGGAAAATATACTGTCAACTGGTGTGTCAAATACCTCTGCTTCATGTGCTTGCATGGCTGTCATGTGTAAACGGATCATGAGAAAATGGCCCGGCATCTCGAGCTATACCGAAAAGAATATGTCATTCCGTAGGTAGCATACACAAATATTGTACCCGAGACAAAAGGTGTACCACCATGAGTTAAGTTAAGTACATGTGTTCCTTGGACGTGGGTGCGTATTATCTGTACCAGATTCAGAGAGACAATCCATCTTGTCGGTCTGCATCAAAAGAAAGATACCGAGTCAGTATCTAAGACCAATAAACTTTGTGGGCAGGATACCAGTCAAAACATATCGGTAAAAATGACATCAAATACCTCGACTTTTCATGTGTGAGTGGCTATTACCTGTGAGCTAACGACAAAAGGAATGCCCGTTTTGGCAGCCTCACAAATTACATATTCAATATTACGGAGTAACTTACAATAGGGTACTTATTGTGTTTAGATAATGATTTTGGGATATAAATTATAAGCGTACTGGGTTTGAACGGCACAATAGTAGGTATTAGTAACCCCATATCAGTTTAAGAAAACAGGTGATAAAGCATACCTGAGAGCATAACCAGGAGACGATCCAAACATCACTTCTTTGTAGAGCATAAGTGAAAGCCTCCTTATATTTGTGCTCATAAACCAACCTAGACAATTCTTTTGGTGGATCCACAGGTGCTTCAATCTATAGCACAAAGTACTACATGGTGAGAATCTCGTATGGAATAGCTTAAGCAAAATATAAAAAAGGTACTGGAACTAACCTTTTCAAGAAAAACGTCTATCGATCCATTACTTAATTGGGTCATCAACGAACCTCCTATTTTGGAATTTGCTCCAGCAACTGCAAGAGCAACCAACTTCCTTTGACCATCAGCCACATCACTACTCAAGGTTTGAATTATCGATGACGCTGAGTTGATGGCATCCTGGAAACATCAGAGCATCATTGAGAACACGTACCTGATATTATCCGTTTATAAGTCAAGAATCCATCAATATGAAGCATATGAAAAAGCAGCATCTAAACAAATAACAGAATGAAGCATAATCAGTTAGGTATCATCATAACAGTAGCTTGTGAACTATTACATATGCCATACATGCTTACTCTAATAGTCATCCTGTCTTTGGTTACTTTATATTCAAATATATCATCTGCAATAAAAACATCTGGTTGTCAAGCACTTGAACTTGATGAATGCTAATATAATCACAAAGTTTAGCTAATGAAATGAGTACCGTAACATGTTAACCTTATCCTTTTGCTTTCCTTTGATCAATTCCTGCAATTTCAAAAGAAATCCATATTCAGTACACCTATTCAATTAATCGACTATATATATATATATACTAGAAGGGTACCCGCGCAATGCGGCGGCGGGTACCCGATAACTATAATATGATTGGAATAAATGAAATAAAGGTTAAAGTTGTAAAAATTTGAATTAAAATAAAATAAACCCACTAAAAATATATTATAAAAATATATTAAAATGGATGTTGAATTAAAGAGCATAAAATTTTAAAAAATATGGTGAAATTAGATTATAATATAAATAAGTAGATAAAAAGATATTTTAATTTGAAAATAAAGATGAATTTTTAGTTGAGAAGTGACACATGTAATTTTATAATTGGAGCTCATTATCTTAATTTTTGGTGGTTAGGAGTTAGGCTTGAAGTTTGTTAGAAGTTAGGCTTGGAGTTTGTTAAGAAGTGACACATGTCATCTCATGATTGGAGCTCCTTATCTTAATTTTAAGCCCTTCTAAAATTAGAAGGCTTAATTTTTAAGCCTTCTAATTTTAGAAGGCCTAAATGCATTATAAAATAGTATATATATATATATATATATATATATATATATATATATATATATATATATATATATATATATATATATATTCGAACTACAATTTTTGTAGCAAATTGGTTACAATTTTGTGTGTATAAATGTGGGTCCCTGATTTTTTTTTGTGTTCCGATTATTTTTTGTGGGGCCCGATTCATTGGTGGGATTGTAGTTAATTGGCTACAAAATTGTAGCATATATATATATATATATATATATATATATATATATATATATATATATATATAGATCTTGGCATCCAATTTTTGTAGCAACTGGCTACAATCCCCACTAAAAATACACAATAAATTAATCAAGGACCCGCAAAATAACTCAGAACCCACAAAATGAGTCAGGACCCACATTTTGAAGCCAATGTTGTAGCAATTAGCTACAAAATATTGTAGCTAATATATTCCCTATATATATATATATATATATATATATATATATATATATATATATATATATATATATATATATATAAATATATATATATATAAAGCATTTAAGTTGTGGCTCCATAAAAAATTAAGATAAGGAGCTCCAATCATTTAGTGACATGTGTCACTTCTCTAACTAAAAAATAACAAAAAAAAAGGAGTTCTAACAAACTAAAATAAGAAGGGATGACACATGTCACTTCTTAACTAATTAATCACTCTTATTTTTAAATTTAAATATCTTTTAATTCGTTTAATTTTTTTATGATCTAATTTCACCATATTTTTTAAAATTTTGTGCTCTTTAATTCAACATCCATTTTGATATATTTTTATGAGTTTTTAGTTTTTATATTTTTAGTAGGTTTATTTTATTTTCATTCAAATTTTTATTACTTTAACCTTTATTTCTATCAATACAAACTTTATTTATCAAAATCATTTACTTTTGGGAAAGTGTTTGACGGGAAAGAGATTGTGAATGTCTTTTTATATGCGGGAATAATGATGTACGGGAAGATACGGAAAACCCAAACAAACATATACAAATAACACATATACATTTGGAGTGTTGTGAAATGAATTCACTAAGTTGGTAAGGAATTGCGAGGAGAGTTGGGTTAGCAATTCATTTACTATATTTATTATATAACTATATTTATCGCCGCCGTTGTGCGCGGGTATCCAACTAGTATATATATATATATATATATATATATATATATATATATATATATATATATATATATATATATATATATAGCATAAAAAATAACAAACGGACATATCAAAATAATGACTTTTATGTTCCTTTCGAGCACCGGATTTCGCACGCTTTGATGACGATGGGGTTTGACACCTGCAAAACAATGTATTAAGCACAATTACATTGATTATATATAAATTGAATCCGCAAAACACACAAATGGTTAAGCACAATATCATACGTTTCTTTCCCCTTTTTCTTTTCATCCATGATACGAACAAAAAAATAAAACACAATGGTCCTGGTTGTTTTTCTCTCATTTTAAAGATCAAGTATTTCAAAGGTTGCTGTTGTTGATTCATGGGTGGTAGATAAAAAGACTATATCAATCAAAAAAATTACCCTCTTGTACAGCGAACTCTACACCATCTGCTTTTGCAACCAATGTTCCATCCTTTAGTTTAACCTCATAATTCACTACATAAGCATAATTATTGAATAGGTGGATGTGCTGGTGCAGCCTGAAATAGCTTCAGATAATAACATAAAAATACCTAGGTCCGAATGTGTGTATAACCCTCCTGCAAACAAACATAACATTGAACTTGTTGGATCAGTGAAGAATTTGTAGCTATATCTTGTATATAAATGTATAACACAAAATGCTGTACGGAAAATCACTTTGAGTTGTACTTGTGGTATCGTCAACAACAATGGCATCAGAAACAACCATTTACAGAAAAAGGTAACACATGTTGGTTTGGATATATTCGTATTCATAAGAGGTGTATTATCACTGATTAACTACATAGCTAAAGGAGTAAACTTTCAAATTTCATATAGGCAGTTATTGCAAAATACTAAAAAATGATTCTTCCATTGAATAACTATACATCAAGACACACAAATTAGTAAAATAGTAAAACACGAAACTGCAATAACAGAATAATCGCACAGGCTTGTATCCACCAGTTTACACCTTAATTCCCTTGTTGCATGCTTCCAGATATTTGGAGGTATTCCAGCACCTTGCATCTTTCTTTCAAGAGCAACGACATTATTAAAAATCATATTAAAACATTATTAAAAAGATGCTATAATTACAAAGACATATTAAAAATCATTAAAACCCTAAAATCGTGATGAAGTTTTCTTCATGCAGCGAGTTCTAATGATTAGGGTTTTTTTTTTGGAAAAATATACGTATGATTTTTTTTTAAAATAATGAATGAATTAAGAAAAAATATATATTTAATGAAAAGATATGTATAAAAAGTTTTAAAAAAGATAATTTCTTAATATAATTTTTGTAGATAAATTGTATTTAGTATAGGATTCCAATGTAATTATAGCCATTTATAGATTATAATATGCAACATAATTATCAAAATAACTTTTTGCTTAAGTGGTAAACACACAAGTTATTTATCCAAATGACCAAGGTTTAATCCTTGCAAGCCTCATTTTTTATAAATAATTTTCAAAAACATTGCATAAACATCTGAAATTTATAAAAATAATTATTAAAAATCAAAAACATTGCATAAACATCCGAAATTTATAAAAATAATTATTAAAAATCATGAAAAATCCGAAATTTATAAAAATAAATATTAAAAATCAAAAATTTACAATTAGTGTTTAGGTGGATGAAAAAATTGCTTAGTTGGACAACAAATGCTTATGTGGCATAAAAACAATTACTGGGCATTGAGGTGGCATTAATGCCAAATGCCTCCTGTTATATATAATATAGAGATATATAATGGTAACATCAATTATAGTTGTAAATTGTTTAATTTAACTTTTAATTACTTTTTAGTATATATTTGTTCTACTAAAACCTAAAGATAAAAACCACAAGTCATACCCGTCCATCGGATGGGTTTTGACACTAGTATATATATATATATATATATATATATATATATATATATATATATATATATATACTATATAATAAACACCCCATGTTACAACCCATGAAGCACATTTTGCAATCAATGCGCTGATGTGTCTCGATTCTGATTGGTCGAATATTTAATGCGTACAACACACCATTGCACACTCCTTTAAGCTATTTTTTTAATCCGAAAATCAATAAAATCATTTAGGTAACTCATTCAATGCATACTCTTTGTAACATCCTCTTAATTATTGTCACAAGAAAATCAAATTATCCCCAATTCATGGTTTGCAATCAAATCTTCCTCTCCAATATTTAAAAATCCTCTTCAATTCATGTGTGTTCCATCTTCTTTGAAATCAAATCATCATCTCCAATTGGTGTTTCGCTGTCCAAATTGTAATATGGAAAGGATTCAATACGGCCTTTTGAATCTTTCAAACTATGAAAGGTACAATGGTTTTCTGTGTAATCTTATATCCTTGAAGTTACGGTAAGAGTTTCGATTTTGTCCACATATCTTCGATTCAATCATATTCAACATCCAATAGTTACAAATCTATAAACGTTTTTTGTAAGTATCGAATCTATTCAACTTTTTTTTATGGTTTTGATGTGAAACCAATAGTTATGATGTTTTTGATGAATTTGAAGATCGAAGATCAAAGATTTGTTAGTGATTCAAAGAGGGCAATGTGTATGATAAAATGTTTGGATGGACTTTTAGTAACATGGTATGATATCTTTTAAACTCTTTTTAAGAAGAAAAAAATGTTGTTTTTGTAAGTGTGGTTGTTTATATAGACTATATTAATTTTAAATGTCATAGGGAATTAATCATACGTAGTATTCTTCCTAGTAAGTCTTTTACTAATTATAATTCATGATTTTTTAATCTTTAGATTATCCTTTAGCTATTATTTTGGATTGCAAGTTTTTTCCGCACCTAACATGTTTGATGAAATGTGTGTGTAGTAAAAGACGTCAACAAGTGTTTTTAAGCATCTATTCATACTAGATAATTGGAGATTTGTGATGTGTGATGTGTGATTCAAGGGTGAGTATTTATTAACAACAAGGTATGTTTTTATGGGTGAAGAAAGTTTACTATGACTATTTGGAAATCGTTACTAGAGTAAATTTTTACTTTTGAAAGTTATTTCTAAGATGAGCTAAAAGCCATGTTAGTGGACTAAATAACTGATAGCATAATGTTGTGTCACATACGAGATCAAATATGTGAAGTGGTAATATATTTTCAAGTATATATTTTTTGTTAGGGTGAATGTGGTGTAAGATAGTATCGATGAAATCAAAGATAATGGCTTTTAAGGTTTGAAAGATGCATTTGGGATGTTATTTTTGTATTATTAGTAGAAATTGATTTAATCTTCATTTACTTTTAAGCATTATGGCCGGAAATTAGTAGCAAAATGACCATGTATGCAATTATAACCATAAATGTGTACAGTTTACACCATGAAGCTATTTAGCAAAAAAAAATGCAAGTAAATTAGATAAAAACTCGAGTTCTAAACACAATCCATCTTACTTTACTAATGCATTCTCATGGGTTGTTTTGTACCCTACTGAAATTACTTATAAAGGAAGTGTTATCGGATAACAACTTAAATTGGTGCTGATATGGGCTATTTGATAATGCTTAAGGGAAAGTGACTGGGGTTGGTTATTTAAGATAAAAGGCTTTTTGGGACTTTTTTTGGTATATTTTTGTGCTTAATACAACTCTTGTGTTATTTTAAATTGTAATTGTTCATCTGCAATTTGCAGGACATGATTTCACATGCGGCACAAGAATTTGATTTTGCTTATTACTCGATTAAGGTGTAATTTCCGAACCTATGGAGGAGGCTGGTGTAAGTCTCCACAACACAAAAGTTTCCTTTTCGTGTATAAAATAATGATGCTTAATGTTTTGATCTGTATAGCGGAAGCACTGGCTAAACAAGTTATAGAGGCACATAAATGTCTTAAAGTTGCACATAAAATGTCTAATGCTACCGTACTTCTAACTGTTACAAAGCTGTGAAGTTGTTACTATCAAAAGTAGTTGTTGATTCAATGTTTTTGAATGCCATCTTCGCAGAAGAATGATTGGCTTTTCATATATACAGTATATATATATATATACTAGACGAGTACCCGCGCCTAGCGGCAGCGATGTCTAGTTTTCTGCAAAGTTCCGATGACCCATAAGTTTCTTTCAACAAACTGTATTTGTAGCATTAGAGAATGGTTTTGAATAACTACAATTACGATGCGTGGTTGCATAGCAGCATAAATATATAGTTTTTTTTAAAATTATGTGGAGTCGATCTAAGTGTGTGAGTATATTTTCTAATAGGATTGTTTTAAGTTATTAAGATTTTTAGTAATAATATATTCAAGCATTACAAAAAGCAAAATAAACCAAAAACTACAATTACTTGGTCTCTCCTTTCAAAATAAATTGTCACGGGTTCACAACTACTTCTCATTTCTCATATAATTTTGTCAAATTTGAAACCTGATTTCACCCGGTGGTTCACTGGTTGAACCGTTCCGATAAAAAGCAGTCGATTTAAACCGAGTCAAACCGATAGGTTGGGTCGAAAAATGTCAAATTAAACCGGGTCAGCCCGCCGGGTTTGAAGCGTCCCGGGTCAACCCGGTATCGGTTTCAACAGGTATCGGTTTCAACAGGTCAAATTAAACCGGGTCAGCCCGCCGGGTCAACCCGGTATCGGTTTCAACAGGTCAAATTAAACCGGGTCAACCCGCCGGGTTTTAATTGGGTGTACAATGTGAATAAATTATTGTACTTTTAAGTAATGGGGTGTTTTAATAAGACTATCAATTATATTATTTATTTCTCTCTCCATTGACCATGTTTTCAACATTCAACTTTCAACATTTTTTACTTTTTCCACTTTGACCATTTTTCCATTTTATATAGTATAGATATTTGATTCTGTTGCTTTAAAGTTAGGATACCATTTTTAATTTGTGACATAATTTGTTGTACCATCTTCGCCAAGTGTTTGCATGAGCATCAATTAATTAGCTAACGATTGTATGCTTTTGCCCAATTGAGCATAGCGTAAGATTATTTGTAGTATAAATAATGGACTAAGGTAGGATGTTTTGTTATATTTTAAAAAAATTTGTTATGTTAAGTATGTGAATATGTATATGTTGGTTCTTACTACTTTATTAACTCTTAATGATGATGTTGTTGAACAACATGGCTTAGTATTAATCTTTAATAGAATAACAGTTATAATAAAGGAGTATCAACTAAATTTGAAAAATAAGAAAACAAGATCGAGGTTCAAGTACGAGTGCAAGAGATAAATAACGCTATTGCTTTTGCTTTGTTCAAGTCCTTGGTATACTTCTAATAATATGTATGTTTAATGTTTAACATGTATATACACCTATATAAATGATATTATTATATATATACACTTATCAAAAACTTAGTTTTAGTTTCACTTTTGTTATTTTTAACTTCTTAGGTGTTCACAGAATAAACATTGGCTACTCAAGTTTTTTTTGCCTTTCACGGCATACTTTGGTTCTTCAAGAATACCAAAGATCGAAAAGACGATACATGCACGTCTATTATTTTAATAGTTACAAACCAAATTGAACCTATTTACGTTTGTTGTTTGTTAATTTACTTACAAACGTATCTCTATAGTGAATAATTCCTTTAAAAATTCTCGTGGTTCCACGTTGTTATTTCTTACTCCATTCTAGCACTTAATTTCTTGATTCAAAATTTTTCTTAAAACCCCGTGGATGCCACGGGTCAATAAGCTAGTACTTATATATATATATATATAATTGAAATCAAATAAGAACTTTTTTAAAATTGTTAAAATGAGAACCCAATACAATGTTGACAAGTGGATTTGCATTAAATGAAAAAGAGAAATAAGAAGGGATAATTTCATATCTCCCCCTCTTTTCAACATTAATTTCAAATATACCCAAAATACAACTATTGAATGCATTGTGTACAATGCTTTTAAAACATCATTTGGGTAAATACGAAATTTTCATGGTTTTGTTGGGTAAATATGAAAATGCCCCAAATAAGAAAACTATCACTTATATAAGCCAAGGGGCAATATAGGAATATAACACCAACTCTTATTTACTTAGTTAATTCATCATCTCATCTCCTCATTAATTCTCTCACATATTCCCAGTAAACATCTCAAAATTTATATGCAGATCTAACCATCTACCATCTTTCCGATGTATGTATAATTCAAGCCATATATAAGGCCACTAAATTCTTATCATCGTGAATGGCATAGACGAATTAATTCTAACAGTAAAACAAAATACTAACACACCTTCAGATCGAAGAAGGACTTTTTGGAATGGGAATGGATGACTAACGCATGGCTTCCCCAACGCCAATAGTCGCATGAGTTCTCCTTTGGTACTACTCTTATTTTACACGATCCAGGAAGTCAAATCGACCTTCCCTCTCATCTCAGGGTGCAGATTTCCTTAGCGAAAAAAAGGGGAGAATCGACTGGTCACTCATGCTTGAAAGAAAAAGAAGTTGTGATGCCTGTCTTTTTAAGCTGATAGGATAACTTCACTTACTAAATTTCTTGAGTAGCGAGAATCTTTCCTCAGAGGCCGCGGAAGGGTAGGGTGGGGGAGGGAAGCTGGCGAGATCTAATTCATTCTATTGAAGCGTAACATTTCATTTCCTGTTGCATTTCTTTGGTTTGGAAGTTCGAATGCAATAATTTTACGTGGACTTAAATCTCATGTAGCTTGGACCGACCGACCGGAGGAGGCGTGCCCACGAGGGCACTTACCAAGCCATCCTGGCAAGCTCCTCCAGTTCGATTATGATTCTTGACTTGACTTATTATAAAAACAACTCACTATCCAAATGGCCTTCTGTGCTACTCATTAATAATTAATCTGGCCTTTCCTCACCCCCGCCCTACCTTCATCAGACTAGATCAAAAACCTGCCCTTTCTCCTCTCGACGAGGTTCGAGCCCTACTAAGCCTACCACCCCCTGCTCTTCTCTTTCAGCCCTTGCTGGTGAAAGTCCCTTCAAATAACTACGCTAATTGTAGTAACCTGAACAGGTAAAACCCTGAATGCCATACCTTGCTACTGCATTTAAAAAAATATATATATAATTATTCAAATATAAAGAGACTGTTTATGGCCTTGATAGGGCTCCTTCCCATCTATCTTGACCGGGAAGAGGGGGGAGACCACCAAGCCCTCCCGAATGAGTTCTACTATAACTTCGTATTAGTCTACTTATGAGGTCTAGGATGACATTAATTTATAATTTGACGATAACAAAGTTCCAAGTGCCAAATCAAATGACAAATTTAATAACATACTTTTACTAATCCTTAAACAACACCTCATCTTTACATTATTATAAACTAGTTGGCCATGTATCAATAAATCATATAGATAACATATATGGTTCATGTATCAATGTATTTATATTTCATGTATCGATGTATCAAATATTGTATGACTATGTATCAACGTATCATTTTTAATATAATATTATTGATTGTATGTATGACCATGTATCAATGTATCATCAGTTTCTTATGAATTATATTATGAAACATTTATTAAAAATAAAAGACAAAAAAATGCCCAATAACAAGATGGTGAAAAACAAATGTACCAAAATACCATTGAAACTCTATTCAATTACTTTAATGTCAATCATTTAATACTAATCTCATCAAATATGGTAAAAGCCATAAAATAACAACGTAATTTTCAAAATTTTCCGACTTGAAGCACTTACTTTTTTATTACCTTACTTCACCAACGTACTTTTAAAATTTATTCCGATTTCACCCATATGACCCGTTTATATTAAAATAATAACTGAAATAATTATATTAACCTTGCATTCTTTTAAATTTGTTCTGAATTCACCAACGAACTTTTAAAATTTGTTCTAACTTCACCCATATGCCGAGGGTAATATAGTCATTTTAGTTATTATTTTAATATAAATTGATCATATGGGTGAACTCAGAACAAAATTTAAAATGCGTTAGTAATAGCGTAATAAAAAGTAAATGTTCAATCGGAAAAAAATGAAATACATTGTTATATAACTTTAATCAAATACTAATTAATAGATCTAACGGCTTAAATTGGTTCTCAGTTTTAAAACTTTAAGTTTTCTCTTACATTAACCCTCCCCTATATATACTAGACGAGTACCCGTGCATAGCAACGGGATTTTTTAGCGACAGATCGTTTAGTGATAAAAAATAGTTTATGGGTTATAAACGAAAAATAATAAAAGTTTGAAGATTTAGGAATTAAACATAATGTTTTGAAACCCGGTTCGACCCCGGGTGGTTCAACTGGTTGAACCGTTCCGGTCGAAAAAACTGGTCGATTTAAACCGTGTCAACCCGATGGGTTGGATTGAAAACGGGTCAAATTAAACCGGGTCAACCCGCCGGGTTTGAAGCGTCTCGGGTCAACCCGGTTTTCGATGTGTATTAATAGTTTCCTTTTGAAGTATATGTTCTCAACATTTTTTTTTTAATTTCAACTTTTCACTTTTTACTTTTTGGTTTTTCCTTTATATATATAGTATAGCAGGGTACCAGCACGTTTCGGCGGTGAGTACCTTGTGACGATTAACCGGATAAATAGATCTCGATGAGACCTAATTCCCAGGTTTATGCTCGGTTCAACGGGTCCTCTACGGTTCATTTTCGGATGGCTTTTATTGGTTAACAAAACCGGTGGCGACACTGGTGCCTGGATGAACCCTTTGGTCCAGTCCGGTTTTCAAAACTATATATACCATCAACTTGTTAGCTTGTATGAAGCTTTGTGTGTTTTGTCAATTTGTATAATGTGTATGATAACATGTACTTTTCATTTTAGGGCGTTTTAAAAATAACATTAATTAGTGTGTTTAATTATTTTATATTTTGGATTATGTTGTAGCTTGTTTGAATTGTACATTGTGAAAAATTTATTGTACTTTTTAATAAGGAGTGTTTTAATTGGCTGTTTTTAATTTGGTATATATGCTTTTAATTGGCTGTACAATGTGAATAAATTATTGTACTTTTAAGTAATTGGGTGTTTTAATAAAAGTATTAATTACACTATGCATTTCTCTCACCTTTGACTTTCAAGATTTTACTTTTCAAGGTTTGACCATACACTCTTTATATGTAGTATAGATATATACACATATATAAATATATATATATATATATATATATATATATATATATATATATATATATATATATATATATATATATATATACACACACACACAAATGTTATACACAAATTATAAATATCCATATGCCACTACATGCCGATAAGTGGAAATTGAACGTTTTGTAAAAGAAGATGGGAGTGTTTAAATTATAGTACAATGGTGCGTAGATATACCTTTCTTCCCATGTTTTATGGACAAAAGAATTTGACTTGTGCATATCAAGCAATTTTAAAAGTTACTCTACTTTAATTTCCGCAAGATTGTTCACATAGATTTGTTGCCCATATGATTATTTGAATGAAATATATTTTTACCCTAAGGTCAAAGGCTAAAATACTTCTATATATAATATCTACCATCTCTGGTGGGAAAGAGGAACTAGATTGTTAGAATATACAATAAGCGGTCACCATGATTTCTATATTTTAGTGTTACTTTACATATGATTTGCGTTCATGTAGTGACCAACCTTAAAGTAAAAACAATAGGAACCACTTAAAATGAGACATGTGGAATTTAAACCTCTAAATTAAAGTAAAGTTATTAGTTAAATCAAAAGGGTATGAAAGGTATTTTACATCTTTCCCCTTATCTAAATAACCTCCTTTTCCACACGATTAAATTATGTAACAGTCATTCACTTTTTAGATCTAGCAGATCTCTCTTTCTTCAGATCTTGCATTACAAATTCGCTTCTTCACTATTTAGCCTTTTTTTATAATCATGTTCTACAATCATTGTTTTATACTTGCAAGACCAGATAGGAGAATTGTAAACTGACCATTGGATGGTTGATTTTTGGGTTGTCGACATGTATTTCCCACCCTTGATTAATTTTCAAACCGTTGATTTACGCCCGGTTGTCGACATGCTTTTGCAACGAGACCAGTTATAACCCTGCGGTGTCTTCTACGTGTTCAGCAATATCGACGCTATCGAGATCTGGGTAAGAAACCTAACCGCCGCCGCTGAATCCTTTGCTTAGGATCACGAGTATCGATTTAAATTCTGATAAGTCTTCGAGATACACATTTTCAGATCGGGTTTTTCGATAATTTTTTGCTAGCCTTTGAAACTAACGATACATTTTCTTTTTCTATTTCTCATGTTCCAGTTATGGTTTAACATTCAGAGATATGTATTTGTATTATTCATTTCGCAGATTTTTATTTTGAAATTGTTATTTGCGGATCTAAGCTTGTAATTTGTATTATGAATGATATAGTGTATTACGTGGTAGTTTGTATCAATAGTCAATATTATTCTAAATTTGAGATATTTTTGTGTCATTGAAATTCATAAAATTTTTCAGCGTGCGTCACTTTTAAATGAAATTACATTTGTGTAGAAAGACAGTTTGTCATTTGAAATGTTTAAAAGCAAGTATGTATGTCACAAATTATAGTATTAATAAAAATGTGTAAAAATAATTAGTGTATCTTTACTAATGCATCATACTTGTCATTAAATATGTACCAAAAAACTTAACATATTACTAGAAATGCATCACAAAATAAAATGTGTCAAAAAAATAGAGCGGTCATTATAAATGTATCATAAAACTATGTGTCATTAAAAATGTGTCAAAAATAAGAGTTAAGTGTATCATCGTAAATATAAAAAAAATAATTGTGTTTCATCTAATAATAAAAGATTATAAGAAAGGAACTTGTGTATCAACAAATTCCACGTCAATTTTGTATCATCTTTTTATTTTAATATAAAAATGTTTTTGTATCATCTATTGTAAAGTAAAAAATGAGTTTTAAAAAAAATAATGATAAAAAAATAGTTGATGTATTAATGGAGATTAATTGAATTACCTATTTTGCTCTTCTTTTTTAGATAATTAACTAAAATGCCATTGATGCATTTATTCTTTAGTTTTAATGGTTTTGGACACATGTTACGTTATCATTGGTTCTTATTGTTTTTATTTTAAAGATGGTCACCACAAGAACGCCACCCCTTTACATATATCTAAAGATAGGTGTGTAAAGAATGTCCATCTTTTGTGATGTATATAATCCAACAAAGTATCTATAAAGGATAGTTAATAGTTTTATCTTCTTGACACCATATTACTTCACTAGTAAATTTTTTAATTCGAAACTTACCAAGTCACTTAACATAGTTATTTTAGCAAGTAACTTTAAATATTTCTCTTCTCCATATCAATACAATACATCGATAGTCAATTTTGTAGGCACAGCTAAATGGATCACAATAAAATTAAAAATTAATTTTGGTCATGAGAGTTAAGCTTTTTCACCCAAAAGTAAACTAAAGTGAGCAACCAAGCTAAACATGCATTCGAATTTGTATACCTAAGTTTTTGCGTGTTAATCTATATATCTGAAGTTTAGGTCAACTCGTTCAACACTTAGAAACATTTATTTGTCAAAATTACAATTTTATATGACTACCATCGGGCTAGTTCTAAATTTTAAAGTGACCCTTTAAATTGGATGTTATAACAATCCACTCATGAAAATTAAAACAAATATGATCTTATTTATTCAAGTTTAACACCTTTTATTTTGGAATTGACCAAGTCAACGTGTCACTAATTTTCTTGTCGTAATACCAAACACCCCTTAAGGTATAAAATAAAGAAAATAACGGGCAATATTTTGAGCTTTTACCCCAATCTTACGGTCCCTGGATTTGTCAATCTCCTGGCACCTTTGAAAATAGCATTAATTGCCAGTTATTTTCTGCTTATGAATCCGGACCACTAATTGTCCGGCTAATAAACCTCCGTCTATTATTGGTACAAGTGACAACTTCTACTGCCCTTACATATTAGGCTTCAAAGTGTTAACATTCTTAACCGCTTTTTACCGGGAAATAAGTTGCTCGACATAATCTTATATTCTAGATCAAATATGTTTTTTGGTACGGCCCAATCTTATGAAATTGAAAGGATCATATCAATGCTTTTATACACCTTAAAGTTTTGCTAAAAACATTGCTTTTCATCTATGAGAGTTTTTGTCTTTCAGTCACCATAAATCACGCGAGTGTCTTCAAAAATGAAAGGAAAATTAAAAGATCTTATCTGGATATTTAAGTAATATTATGGTACAGACTTAAAATATTAGGACAACAGTGTTTGATCAATGGCTAAAGTATTGTGGCATAATAGCCAAATCCGAAGAAACACTGCATGTTTGATAGTCAACATTCATGGGTAAGCATTATTGTTATTTGTCAATAATGTTTTACTTAAGTTCAACGGTACTAATGAGATATAGCACCGCTGAACTGGGGGGAGTATAGTGGTATGACACCTTCCGTTGGTTGCATTACGGTTCCATTGTAACCCATTTTATATTAATACATGTGAAATATTGTATTTGTCATATTTAACGGGAGAAAGCAAGAGCTTTTTTGTTTTATTTGGCAGAATTAGCAAGCATGAGATCAATGGCTAAAGTATTGTGGCATAATAGCCAAATCCGAAGAAACACTGCATGTTTGATAGTCAACATTCATGGGTAAGCATTATTGTTATTTGTCAATAATGTTTTACTTAAGTTCAACGGTACTAATGAGATATAGCACCGCTGAACTGGGGGGAGTATAGTGGTATGACACCTTCCGTTGGTTGCATTACGGTTCCATTGTAACCCATTTTATATTAATACATGTGAAATATTGTATTTGTCATATTTAACGGGAGAAAGCAAGAGCTTTTTTGTTTTATTTGGCAGAATTAGCAAGCATGAGATAATGACTTTGTGGGAATCAAAGCGTGATCGAAGAGAGCAATAAACACCAGGTTTGGTACCTAACATCCATGGGTAATATTGTCATTATCAGTTGACCAAGTTATCTAATACCATGTTCTATTTAAGTTTAATGATACTAATGAGATAGAGTACTATGGAACTCGAGGGAAGTATAGTATTGTGATACCTCCACCGATTATGTTACGGTTCAGTTGTGACCTGATTGTTGTGTTGATACATTTGAAACATTGTGTTTATCTAACGGGAAAAAGAAGAAGAGTTTTCATGTCTTATTGTGTAGGAATAATTGTGCGAAGTTCCACGTTCGTAACAAGTACAAGGATAGAAAACCAAAGATAGAAATTGAATTCCCGATCAACATCAGTTGGATGCTCGAGAAACATCTTTCGGATGCCCGAATGAAATTTCGGATGCCCGAGTGCAACGTCACTGTGGATGCCCGAGCAACATCAGTCGGATGCCCGAATGAAATGAAATTTCGAATGCCCGAGTGCAACGTCATTGCGGATGCCCGAGCAACATCAGTCGGATGCCCGAATGATATGAAATTTCGGATGCCGAGTGAAAGCGTCGCTGCGGATGCCGTGCAACATCACTTTCGGATGCGAATGAAATGTCATTTGGACGCCGAGTGCAAAGTCACAACGGATGCACGGATGTTACGACATTGCGGATGCGAGCAACATCGGTCGGATGCGAGCAACATCGGTAGGATGCGGCGTAACATCTTTCGGATGCCCGAGTGCCACGTAATTTCAGAAGCCCAAGTACACAGTTACTTCGGGATTAAAATTACAAGTCAAGTAAGCAAAACAAAGCTCATCGTTAAAGGGACGAGCCGGAGGCTTGTCAGCAAGAGTTGTCACATCCAAAATAATCACAAATCAAGTTAAGTACAAAAACCTCCGTGAAGAGGAAGCCCTTAATGCTCCTATTACGAAAGAAATCTAACAAAAATTAATCTATAAAGTAAGCGTCTCAAACATATAAGCTTTCACTTTCGAAGCTATATAAATAGCAACGGCAACAAAGGGATGATGTAAAAGACACATCTCACTTTCGGATCTAACAATGTTCAAGGATAACATCATTGACCCTAAGTCAACAATACTATACTGTGGGGATATGACGGCGTATGTGATCTAATAGACCCAACTCGCTTTATGAAGCACCGACTCATGGGCCACTTGGTAAATCACCCCAAGATGGCCAATGGATGAAACACATGTCCGAATGATACAAGATGAAAGGCCATAAAGTATTCTTTAAGTATTACATCATTAGTATTTTACTAATAATGCAATACTAGGGGAACATGTTGGCATATGTGTCTGAAGGACACACGCCGGAAGAATGACGATACACCTATGTTGAAGGACACAAGCCGAAAGGTCACACAAGTATTCTTTAAGTATTACATCATCAGTCTCTTACTGATAACGCAATACTGGGGGGCATGTTAACGTATGTGTCCGAAGGACACGTACTGGGAGGCAAATACAACGCTTTTCCAAACGACGTGTGCCGAAAGGCATAAAGACATTCATTAAGTATTGCACCATCGGTCTTCAACCGATAATACAATACTGGGGGGACATGTTGGCGTATGTGTCCGGACGACACCTGCCGGACCGAAGAGTCTCCATCAGTCCGAAGGGCATTACCGAAAGGCGAATGCTACTCTTGTTCATCTGCCGGACCAAAAATCACGCTTTCGCCAACGACATATTTTTGATGATCATTGAAGACCCCCTAAATTCTCATATTGTTCATCTCAAGTGGGGGGATGCTATGTTTAGTTGTTATGTAAAAAAAAAAAGAAAAAAAAAATGAAGTGATTCGAAAGAAAAAAATTATTTATTATTATAGTTATAGTTATTGAGCTCATCATAGATTTAGTAACAACTTGCATAGATATTTAAGCATTTTTCAAAGCTATTTGTTTGGGGTACAAATAATTATCGCTAAAGATAACAAATACTATTTATTTTTTATGATTCTAATAAACTTTCATTACATTGTTGCTATACCGGACAAAGGCTATACAATATATATTAACTTTTAAAAGACGATTCATATATGTTAGTCCCTTAAGTGGTGCAAGACCAACATTTTTCAAAATAACATTATACAAATGACAACGTACATGTGTCAAAGCAAAATAAACAACAAAAAACTACAATTACTTGGTCTATCATTTTTCCAAATTTGTCACGGGTTCCACAACTACTTCATCATTTCTCATATAATTTTGTCAAATTTGAAACTTGGTTCGACCCGGGTGGTTCAACCGGTTGAACCGTTCCGGTCATAAAAACAAGTCGATTTAATCCGAGTCAACCCGAAAGGTTGGGTTGAAAACAAGTCAAATTAAATCGGGTCAACCCGCCGGGTTTGAAGCGTCCCGGGTCAACCCGGTTTTCGATGTGTATTAATAGTTTTCTTTTGAAATATATGTCTTCAACATTTCCACTTTTAGTCTCAACTTTTCACTTTTTACTTTTCGGTTGTTCCTTTATATATAGTATATAGTAGGGTACTCGCGCATTTTGGCGGTGGGTACCCTGTGACGATTAACCGCAGAAATAGATCTCGATGAGACCTGATTCACCAGTTTGTATCGGTTTTAACGGGTCCTCTCTGGTTTGTTTTCGGACGGCTTTAATTGGTTACCCGAACCGATGGCGACACCGGTTCTCGGTTGAACACGTTGGTCCGGTTTTCAAAACTATATGTAACATCAACTTGTTAGCTTGTATGAAGTTTTGTGTGTTTTATTAATTTGTATAATGTGTATAATAACACGTTGATAACATCAAATAGTCCAGAATATTAAGTGTCAATTTCCCCCGATAATGCTCGTATTTTATATCATTTATTCGGATTTACGCTTGTTTTCCTCTATATTTCACTTTCAGGCAATTTACGAGCATTGGAGCTAATGAGATGCGGATTTGGAGAGTTTATTGAAGATATATGATAGTATGCCCATTTTGAAGTAATTACGGTGTAACTCTTCTCTCACATTACGCCGTAACAAGAGCTTGACTTAGAAGGCTATCTCAACAGCAGATTACGGCGTAACTCCATCTTAGGATTACGCCGTAACTAACTAGGTCAAATGATGTTCCACGCCGCTGCAAGCTACGCCGTAACTCTTTCCACAAATGCGGCGTAATTATGATTTATTGAAGATACGGCGTAACTCATTCCATGTGTTACGCCGTAACCAACTTTTCCAGAGAAATTTACGAAGATATTGATGTTATGGCATAACTCTCCAAGTGAGAAATCACTCCCTAACGATAAGCACTAGCAATTTATCATTTCTTTTACTTTCAATTCATGTATTTCATTATGTCAAACATTGAATCGTTTGTTTCAGTTAATATGAGCGGCTAAGCACCTCTGGTGCTAGCCTAGTAATGATTCATTAATTGTTATGTTTATTTTTACATTGCTTCCGTATAATTGTTTCTAGTGTATGCATCCATAGTTTGTTGGTAGCTACCCTTGTTTCGGTAGTTTTGAATGGCGGTAGTGTCTAGTTGCTTAGGAGAATTGATCAACTGACCCTAAGTAGGTAGACTGAGTGGAAAGGGTAAGAATTGACCAGCTGACAACCCTTCTTCGCTTGTGCGATTTGACCAACTGATCACCTACCGTTTGGATGAACTTAAGAAGTTAGGGATGAGTGTCTAAGATGCTAGCACCCGGGCACTCATTGTTATGAATCTTGCATGTAGCGATACTTAATGACTTGGCTTAGGGGACTAAAAACAACTGGACTTTCAAGGGTAGTAGCTTGATCTCTGGTGGAAACCTTTACTGATAGGTTAGGACGAACTGACCAAATGCTGTCCTAGCGACCTAAACCCCTACTTGAAGCAATTGGAAGTAATTAAACGTGAACTTAACTTGATAGGATGAATAACTAGGTTAGCACACTTCTCCTCTATTCATCACAACCCTTGCCTTTATTCGCTTTCCTTTATTTTCTTGCTTTAGTAGTTAATTAATCATTTCCAACTTAAAACCAATAAGAATCTGTGACACCTAGACTTAATTAGAATCCGCTCACATAGCTCTTGGGACGACCTCGGTTTTACCGATTACTACACTACACACGATCAGGTACACTGCCCGTTAGTGCATAAGGTAGACCATAGGTAAACGAGACACTTATAAATATTAATACTTGGTCAGTAAAATCTGCATCAAGTTTTTGGCGCCACTGCCGGGGAGTTATATTAGGATTTTCGTTAAGTCTTTCATTTTTGTTTTGTTTAAGTTTTCTCAAATTCTCACGATCTCTTTTCAAGTTTCAGGTACCATGGAAGTTGTTAACATTGATGACCTCACTCTTGAGGAATATTTAGCGTTGACTAGGGAAGAACAAGGTCCGGGGCTCGTTAGTCCAATTATTGGGGAAGATGTTGATTTCGAGATAAGACCACAATACATGAGGGAATTAAGAGCAAATCCTTTTTCTGGAAATATTACAGAGGATGCTCACGAACACATTGAAAATGTAGAATATATTACTAGCCTTTTTAATACGTCAGGAGTCTCGAAGGATGCGGTTATGCTCAGAGTTTTTCCCAACACGCTTACTGGAGCTGCAAAAAGATGGGTTAATAGATTTCCCGCTGGGGCGGTTGATACGTGGGCCCTACTTAAAAGATACTTCATTCAAAGATATTGTCCACCTTCAAAAGTATCAAGTCAACTCACAGAAATCCATAATTTTAAACAAGATGACGATGAGACATTGTATCAAGCCTGGGATAGATACAATGATCTGCTTTACAAGTGCCCCACTCATGACCTAAACAACCAGCAAAAGGTCAATATTTTCTATAAAGGGATCAACATTGTTACGAGACAAATGCTGGATTATCAAGGACCAATTCCAGGGATGACACCTACTTTCGCCATTGAAGCCATTCAAAAACTAGTTGATCACTCTCAAAAATGGCATGATGGAGGAAGCCAAAGAAGCATGGACAGATATTCTGAAAGTATTGCCGACATCGCAAGCAAGTTAGAAAACCTTGGCAGAGACATGAAGAAGCTTCAGGAGAATGTGCATGCTATTCGAGTAGGATGCGGCATATGTGGAGGAGGACATTTAGCTAAAGATTTCCCTATGGAGAACATAAATCCCCAAATCGAAAAGGGTAAGTACGGGAAAGAGAAACCCTTCCATCAAAGTTATGATGAATTATGCTTCGGGAAAGAAGGGACTCCCTACAAGGAGCGAAAACCTTCACTTGAAGAATCTATAAATAAATATTTGGAGGAAGATGCCAAGCGACAGGCCAACAGGAACATGTTGTTCCAGAAATTTCAAGAAACAAAAGCCACTCTCCTTGCTCGTCACGAGGCTTTAGAAAACACCGAAAGGAAATTTGGGATAAGGGCAAATTAAATTCATAAAGACAGCTCAAGCGATGATAGTGTCTATAAAGCCATATTTTCCAATAACGGAAAACCTCTTTACACCCCTTTCAGGTACGATGAAGAGGAAGTTGTTGGTTTCTCCGAACAAGCAGTAAGAAAAGATGACAATACGAACTTTCAGAAAGAAGAACAACATACTGAGTCTGAACGTGAAGCTGTAATGGAAAATGAAGTGAAGTTAAACGCCAGATGTTCAACAGTTGTCCTAAATCATATCCCTCTAAAGGAAAAAGACCCACGGAGTTTCATTCTCCCTTGCTCTATTAATAATTTGCATAATATTAATGCCTTAGCTGACTTAGGAGCTAGCATAAGTATCATGCGATTCTCCATGTGCAAAATATTAAATCTTGGTCCTGTCAAACCCCTTTGCATGACTATTGAAATGGCAGATAGAACGGTTAGCATACCTAGGGGGTAGTTGAGAATGTGCTCATTAAGATTAATAATTTTACTCTTCCTGTCGGTTTTGTCATTTTATACATGGAAGAAGATCTCGACATTCCTCTAATTTTGGGTAGACCCCTTCTGGCCACCGCACGGGCAAAGATTAACGTTTTCAAAAAAATCATAACATTAAAAATCAACGATAGAAAACTTACCCTAAATATGGATGATGTTGGAAAATGTCACCCTATCGAAACTGTTTGTGTTATCAAAAAAGGGAAAAAAAATTGTTCCCACCACCGTCACACACAAGCACTGTACTTCTAATAGTCGCAATATGCAGGAAAAGGAAGTTGATAGATGCAACAATGGCAGATTATGTCGCAACCACTTCTCAAAGATAAGGGACAACAACAGTCCAGTGCTAGAATTTGAGTCTAAAGACGATTGGCCTGAAATTCAGAAAGTTGATTACAATACTTTCCTAAATTGAAATACCATTGATGCAAATCTATTCCTGTTAACAATGATAGATGGTATGATCTTTGGGCTTCATGTAACCCCTATGTGGACATCTGTGACGGTGGCAATGACAAGGAAAGAGTAAAAAATAATAAGTACCTGTGGTCCTCAACTAATGATGAAAGCATAACATTCAAAGCTTGGGTACGGATTGTTTATGGGGAAATTGACAATGATGCTAAAAGAAGAATCTTGACTAATCGTAGCCGCAGTGTTAACCATGAAACCTCTGGCAATGATGCAATTCATGAAGCAACGAAAAGTTCAATCTCAGATCATGGAACTATTGATAATGACAACACCTTAGCTCGGAAGCATTGGTGTGAGAAAATAAAAACCATTGGTGGGGATTTTTGGGCTTCCTGCAACCCGTATGATGAAAACTGTAATGGAGGGAGTAGTATGGTTAGAGTAGGAGATAACAAATTTTTGTGGACCTCAACCAATGACGATAGAAGAACTGAGATATGTTGGTTAGAAAAATTAAGATTTGACGAGTGCATTAAATCAAATTTGGAAAAGTGGACACTTCCACTAAGAATAAAATTGGAAGGATTGCATGAGCGAAGATAGCCCATGTGAAGAGACTCCTCAAAGTACGAGTGACTTAACAAAAGATGATAACAAAGACACAAGAGAAGAATCTAAACATGGGCATATTGATGAATTAGTCGATGATAAATGGTTTGAGGGTACCGAGTCCGATGATTATAACGTCAAGGGAATCATGGACCACCTTGAGCTACTAGGTGAAGTTGGGTTAACTGACCCCGATGATGAAGCATATGAGCAAAGAAGGTGCAAACTTCTTGGCATTTCGTATAAAAAGTCGCCACCAATTGTAGTCGAAAAGTATGAGTTTACAAGATACCATTGGGGCCGGACGAAAAGTTTTGTAAAATTCGGAAGATCGACACTAAGGAATATCTCCACACTGCTACAAATGTTGCTTGGGTCAGAAATAATTTGATGAAGCATATGGAGGAAGTTGGCCAAGTTCGAAGGCCACCGTAAAGCCACATGGCTTTGAGTCTAACTTAAAGACTTGTAAATAAAGAAAAGTGCTCTTTCGGGAGACAACCTGAATTATCCCTTTTATTTGTTTTATTTCCATTTCTGTTGGGTTTTGTGTTTTTAACCATTTTTACAGGAAATCGAAGAAGTTGCTGCCACATGCTGAACGGGGACATGATTTGTCCATAGTTACGGCGTAATTCAATCATATAGTTACGCTGTAACACATCTCTTGCAGCAGTTCTCTCCAGAGCATCACCAATTACGGCGTAATCCCGTGCAATGGTTACGCCGTAGCTACACTCCTGTAGTGTATGCCAGGTTTTGCAATAAGTACGGCGTAACTCCTTCTAGGAGTTACGACGTAACTATCCTCTGTATTAATTCTTTCTTTTAAACACAATAACCTTGTATTAGTTTTTAAATGATCTTTGTGGGTATGTTCCCTGTAAGCCCTCACGAGACTACACTCGTCCACTTGGGACACCAAGTGTTTTAAAAGGCTTGTTGCATACGCTAAATGCAACCGTGATTCCTACGAAAGTGAGTTAGGTTTCTTTTCGTTTTTTTATTTTTTAGAATTATGCTTGCTGGTAGTGTGATTTCAGGGAATGAAGTTTGCTCATGGATGCTTATGCGAAGGAACGATTCTTTTAGTGGGCCTTCTTTCTTTTTCGGAGCAAATTTCAGGGAAGTTCTCGCTCTAATTCTACTTTTCTCTTAACATTTATATAAACGTTTAGTACAAAAGGGACTTTGTATATTTCAAGTGGGGGGACGGGAGTAGAATTATCTCTTGAACTTTATTTTGCCATCGTTTTTCTAGTTTTTTTTGAAAAATTATGCCATTTTTAAAATTTTGACATGTTTTTCTTAACCTAACTAGATTAGACCTTAGCCAAGCACATTATAACCCTTGATATTATATGGTGAGATTAGCCTTATCCGTTTCCAAATTTTTACCCCAAATCCACCAAATTATGAGTGTGCCGGTAGCTTGTAAACTTTAAAACTTGGCCTTTACATAATTTCGAGACCATAGACGAGGTATGTTGAGTTAGCTTAATGTATTTGGATTTTGCAGTTTAAGAAGGCAAAATTATAGGATTATCACCCAAAATGCCTATCCTTGTGTGTCTATCGATTAGTCACCTCAACTTCTCGACCCCTGTAACACCCTCAAATTTAACATAGCGGAAGCATTCAGGTCATGGGGTGCTACTAAATCGGGAATCATAACACAAGTGATAAAAAAAAGGAATACATACTCCGTTTAAATTCATAAAATAATTCAAAATATTGTTTTACAATCCTTGTTTAAATTTAAAGTACGGCCCATAGATATGTGGTCCCAATAGAAAAACATCGATATGTGTTAAAACACTTATTTTAAGAAAAACTACGACCATGACCACGCCTTGCCTTGCATTAGGATATCATATCAAATACCTGAGAAAAATATCCTAAAAAGTCAGCAAAAAGCTGGTGAGTTCATAGGTTTATGATAAAAGTGGTAAGTATGGACCAAAATATAAGCATATGAGCATTACAACGAATATAATGACATATGAATGAAACTCTATTACGCTAGCACTAAGTTCATGCAACCGAAGCTACGACAGTTTCTGTATGCAAAATGGTGTCATACAATATATCAGGCCTAATGCGAGTGTTTGTCCCTCTACACTTGATTCCGGCATGGTATACGTTTCGCCTTGGCCTAAGTATGGCCAATCGAACGGAGGAGTCACCCTCAATAGATCTATTTATAACATTCGCGCTTCCCAATGGGAACTGACGGTTCATGAATGGGGCATTTATAGGGACTTAAGGGCTTAGGCTAAACCACGTAATAGTAATCAGGCAATAGTTTAGGTCCATAAAAAGGTTTGCATATTTTATCACCCCAAAATGTATAAAACAATTTATTGAGTAAAAATGGGGCTATAAACTCACCTCAGCAAAGAGTAGTCCAAAGGTGGAACTAAATGTGGGTTGCGGAGCTGCACCGACATGCGACCTAAGTAGGGCAAAGTTTTAGTTCATCATTTTTATTTTGGATTGTTATAATGTCCTTAAATAATTAGAGTATAGTTTTTCATAATCACTATTAAAACTGAACCTTGTTTTACAATTATTTCATAAGGTTTTTCTTATTTAAAAATAAAATGAGTCCGAATGTATCGGAAATGATCAAGTTCTTTATTAATGAAAAGTTGTCGATGGATTTAATATATGTCATGTAATTAGTTTCTATAAATTTACTAATAATAATGTAAACGTAATGTCGTCTATGATAACATATATTTGTTTCATCAAGTTGATTAAGAAAATATTAGCATAAAATGTTCTCATTTGAAATGGTTTTATGGCTAATTATAATATATATGTCGAAGTTTGACACATTTTCGTGTAGACCTTTATATATATCGAGTTGTTAATTTAAAAGGCCATTTCATTAGCATATGATTAAATTGATCAATGTTAATTGATTAAACTCAATTGAAATGTTTATTTGCAAATATTTAGATTTTTAGTTTTGATGAGTATTAGTACTAAAATCAAGGTGACGATGAATACATGACATGATGCCGATTTGGCTAGGGGTGACACAACTACAGAGACTTTTTAAGTCTTTGAAACTTGTTTGTTGGGATTTACTATGATCATTTACTCTTTACGACACATGAGTACAAGGCTTTTGATAGGAGTATATGGGCTTAACTTTCGAGTGAGCTTTGGCCCATATGGTACGGACTTGGTTCGAATGGGCTTCGGCCCAAAGTAAGTTTGCGCACCCTCCTTGGGCAGGAACATGGGCTGCGGCCCATGTGAAAATCAAATAGAAGTAAGTTTTGTTGCAATTGTAATTCACAGTCAAAACTAAGGTCGGGGTATAACGGACTTCGACTCGAGGTTGGACTCACACTACGAGTGTTACGTCCAAGAGCTCGACACCCGTTTTGGTAACTTGACTTGATTTCCACATTCCAAGCAAAACTCTAGCAAAATACTCTACTTGGTTTCTTAACATGGCTACAGACGTGTTTTTAAATCGACAAGGAATGCAAGAATTTTATACTAAGCCTTAAACACTAGGCTAGTATAACGACTCAAGTGTATGGAAGGCGTTACAAGCTATGCTACCACACTTACTTTAAAGACTTAGGCGTCGAGAAAAGTGGTCGAGTCCTTGTTGCTCATTCGAGTACTACTCGACTTAGCTAGGCCTCGATATCCTTCTACCCTAACGTCTCTTGACCAACAACAATTTACCCATGCTTATTGACAAGTGATACCCTCATCGAGGGTCCATTCCCCCCCCCCCCCCAAGCCTACTGCTACGACGGTCACAATGACCAACGAACAAGAAAGAAAATTAATCAAGTTGTTCAACATCTAGGACTTATGTTTCTAGCATCATGACCATTTAGTTTTTACCTTTCAATCAAATTTTTAACATCATATTCGAATTCACAGCTTTCAAAAATGAAGATTATCAAAAACAAAATTTCTTCTAATCATCATCATAACAACAAAATGTATATGTTCAAATTAGAAGATTCAACAAGCACAATATCTTATGCCACCATTAAATTATCATTCGAAAAAAATGAAAACAAAATCGTGACATACATGGATTTCATGTCCAATACATAACAAGAAAATTATAAACACAAGTAAGAATTTTTATACTTGCAATTTTTGGAGGTCGAATGAGTATGAACCGAACTAGGAAACACCAATTGACCACGAATTCCTCTTGATTTCACCAAATTGATGTTGGAATGGGTGTATACTCACTTTGAATTTAAAAACCACCAACTTAATTTTTGAAAACCCTAACTTTCACAAAACCCTAATTTTGCAAAAGTGAGGATGGAAACTGATTTGGGGAATTTCTTCTACCTTCACTAGTATTCAGATGAGTGTTTTAGGAGCCTTGACTCTCCTTTTTCCTCTTGAGTCTTGGTGTGAAGCTAATTTAAGCTAAGGCTCCTATCCTTATCTATGCAACCTAGGAGGTCTCGAAATCTTGAGTCTAGATGTAAGGATAGTGATGTGTGCTTCATCCTTTTCTTTTTCTTCTGACTTCTTTGTATCCATTCGCATGGCCGTAGTAAGCCTCCAAGAAAAAGTGTTTTGAGACAAATTGAATCATGGTTTTGATGAGGGAGAGTATGAGATGATGGAAAGAATGATGTTGGATTTCTTCTTTGGGAGATTTGACCTATGCGAGTCACATGATGTAGGGAGGAAGATGAAAACTATTTCTCTCTTTTCTGCCTTGGTTTTGTTGTAAGGGGTGAGGACACAAAAAGAGAGATGGGATAGATTTTATAAAAATTTATTTAGGTTATAAGTATTATTTGTAAAAAAAATGTTAAGTGGTATTTTGTTTGTTAAGTGTTTAAGTAGTGTTATGTTGTGTTTTGTATTTTCGCGTCCCGATGAATTATATTTAGATTACGGTATTAAGGTTTGTTGAATTTTTATCAGTTGATGTCTTATGAACACGTTTTTGAGCATGTGTTATAATATTTAGCTTCACAACCGGGAATGTTATTAAATCTTACTTTGCCCTTGATGTAGTGTTGGTACGCGGTGGTGCTTGGCACAACGAGATGACCTCTCGCTTAAAATAATTTAAATCATTCAGTAAGGTTTCTAAATTTTAATATCACCATTCTTTGATCAATATACTACAGTGTATGAGTTATCTACTCAAAATGATCATGTAAGCTAATGTATGCTTAATTAAATATGCATAGTAATAATAAATCATCATTTATTATTTAATATAAATAGGAAAAATTACCGTGTGTCACAGCCTCCCGTCTTAAAAAGAAAAACCATCCTCGGTTTTTAGTTAGGGTTACTTGCTGAAGTTGAGAAAAGGTGTGGGTATTTACGCATGAATTCATCTTCACGTTCCCACGTGTATTCTGGACCTCTTTGAGAGTTCCAACGGACCTTAGCAATAGGGATGCGGCTTTGCTTGAGCCATTTGATTTCTCGATCCATAATCTCAATAGGTTCCTCGAAAAAAATCAACCTTTCTTCAATTTGAATTTCTCACAATGGTATAGCAAGAGTTTCGTCAGTAAGACATTTCTTCAAGTTACATACGTGAAACACGTTATGCACAGAGTTGAGTTCTTGTGGCAATTCGAGTCGGTAGGCTACCGGCCCGATTCTTGCGAGAATTTTGAAAGGTCCTATGTAACGAGGATTCAACTTTCCTCATTTTCCAAAATAAATTACGCCCTTCCAGGGCGAGACTTTTAGCATGACTTTATCCCCCACTTAAAACTCAAGTGGTTTCCGTCATTTGTCTGCGTAGCTCTTTTGACGATCACGAGCTGCTTGCAGTCAGTTCTTGATTAGCACTATCTTCTCAGTAGTCTCTAATTAGCTCCGGGCCAGTAAGTTGACTTTCTCCTACTTCGGCCCAACAAACAGGCGATCTGCAATTTCGACCGTAGAGTGCTTCGTATGGTGCAGCTTTGATGCTTGTGTGATAGCTGTTGTTGTAAGAAAATTCAGCTAATGGCAGGTGTCTATCCCAACCATTTCCAAAATCTATCACGCATGCTCTTAGCATATCCTACAGAGTTTGAATGGTTCTTTCACTTTGACCAACATTTTGGGGAGCATTAGATCTTAGAGCACCTTAGAGTGATTTCCAAAAGTTCGATGTGAAACGACTATCTCTATCTGAGATGATGGAAATTGGGACGCCATGACGTGCGATGGTTTCCTTCAAGTATAACCGTGTGAGTTTGTCCATGCTGTCATTTTCCTTAATTGGTAGAAAATGAGCGGATTTTGTGAGGCGATCAACTATTACCCAAATAGTGTCGTAACCACTGGAGGTCTTTGGTAGCTTGGTAATAAAGTCCATCGTTATGCGTTCCCATTTCCATTCGGGAATTTCAGGTTGCACCAGTAGACCTGAGGGCCTATGGTGTTCGGCCTTGACTTTCGAGCAGGTTAAAAACTGACTAACATATGTTGCAATGTCGGTCTTCATATTTGGCCACCAGTACAATTTCTTCAAATCCAAGTACATCTTGTCTGATCCCGGATGTATGGAATATTTAGACTTGTGAGATTCGTGCATGATGATATCACGAACTCCCCCATAACGTGGAATCCAACTTCGGTCCTTAAAGCACAAGATTCCATCTGGTCTCTTTACAAATCCATTCTCACTCTCTGGCATTCTGTAAAGGTTCTCATTTGGGCGATTCTCTTCTTTTAGTGCTTCCGATTGTGCTTCAAGAATCTTGGATGGACGAGGTGAACTGATGGTCATACCCAAAGATTTGACTCTAAGGGGTTTTGGTCGCTCCTTCCTACTGAGAGCATCAGCCACTACATTCGCTTTACCCGGGTGGTAACGAATTTCACAGTCGTAGTCGCTGAGCAATTCCAACCATCGGCATTTTCTCTTGTTCATTTCTTTTTGGTCCATAATGTGTTGTAGGCTTTTGTGGCCGGTGTACATAGTACACTTTGTGCCATACAAATAATGTCTCCAAATTCTAAGTGCGAACATGACCGATCCTAATTCCAAGTCATGTGTTGTGTAGTTTTTCTCATGGGTCTTTAACTGCCAAGATGCGTATGCTATTACTTTCTCTCTTTGCATTAACACAGCTCCTAGACCCTTGTGTGAAGCGTCACAATAGACGACAAAATCTTCATTTCTCTCAGGTAGGGCCTATATAGGTGCACTACACAACTTTTCCTTAAGGAGTTGAAAAGCTTCTTCTTCTTTTTCTCCCCAGTCGAACTTGACGTTCTTCTGGGTCAGTTTGGTCAAAGACTTCTCTATCTTTGAGAAGCCTTCGATAAACCTTCTTGTAACACCCCCAATTTCGTGATACGCAGCGGAATTCAAACTGGGTGTTACTTCATGGCACAACAGTCATAACAATAGAAAACGATCTCTAAAGGAGTCGTTTAAAAAGGATTTATCATTCGATTTATATAAATATCAGAGTTTACAAAAATGAGGTCCCAGTTGGTTCCATTGTTTACAAAATATAGTAAATAGGTTTTCGAATGATAATAAAATTTATAGCCTAAAATATCCTTGCTCTTCCGTGCCAGCTTCCGACATTATGGACCTGAAATACATGCTTAAAACTGTCAACACAAAGGTTGAGTGAAATTCATAGAGTTTTGGAAATCAGTTTAACACATAATGTTTGAAGTGTGAGTTATAAATTTACACCAATGGTTTGAAAACCAAAAGAGATATTATTGCACTAAGCTCATGATACCGAAAACGTTAACAGCTGTCATAAAATAGTAACCGATGCCCTAATAGGTAATTTGCCAATAAACCTATAGATGTTCAAATAGAGTGCGTTTGTTTGCCTACCCGGTCAACACAAACGGGATTTGTCATTCCCGATAGATCTATCCGCATTATTCGCGTTCACTCGCAAGTGATTAATGGTTCATGATAATAGGGACTTAAGATTGGCAATAGTGGTACTTAGTGCAAGTAATACATTCAGATAAGCATACAGTTTGAAAGCAATGTGTTCGATTTAAAATAAAGCATGTATCTCCCCCAAGGGTTTGTAAAACAATTTAGTAATAGAAATTGGGGCTATGAACTCACCTTAGAGTAAATGATATCAAATGTATAATGAGAATGATGGATATGCCGTGAGAACTTCTACGAGCAACCTAGAATAGGATGTTGCGACTTAGGTTTGGAATAATGTTCAGGAAAACATAAACCATCCTATATATATATATATTCCTATGTTGATCATGATGTAGTCATTTTATCATATGATGTTTATAGAAAGATATTTAATATGTGAAAATGTATTTAGTTTATAGATATCGTACTACCGTTCGGGCCATCATAATTCAGAGGTCATGCAGTAAACGTTCCAGGAGCTAGGACACTTTAAATCGTAAATCCAGCAACTCGTCGATACGTTTTACTCAAATGAAACCCCTCACATGAAGCTCCCTACTATTGTAGCACTTAGTAAATACAACATATGTTTTTAGTGAAGATGGTTATATAAATAAGTTTATCATGTTTTTGCAAGTTCTAGTTGGTTCATAACTATGATTACCTTAGTTAACGGTCTTGGGTAAATAAGCCTTGAGGCTTTAGCCATGGCCTTGCTGTGACTTTGTTCTTTACTACCATGGTCTTGAGACTCAGCTTTGACATTAGCCGTAGCCGTGGTCTTGGCTTATGGCCATTAGGCCTCTTGGTTTGTTTTTAGTTGTGACAAAAGTATAGTTATGAGACTAAATATAGGGCAGTTTCTGTTTATTAAAATTAATGGCCTGTTTATGCGTTTTCAAGGTCCGAGCTTCTTTGCTATTGAAGGAAAACGGAGTTCCGGACAACTTTCGTGTTTTAACTTTTTGATGAATCGGACCAGAAGTACTACTTTTAAATTGGCAGAACCAAAACAGTTACAAAATGGCAGTTTTGGCGTTTATGTTTCGCTAACTTCTTTTGCCTATAACTTTTGACTCGTTTGTCCGTTTTGGGTGATTCAAATTGCTATGTTTTTGTTTTAATATTATCTACAAGAATATGAAAAGTATCAGATCTATATGTGGTCGATTTTGTGAAAACTTTGTACAAAAGTTTATCATTTATACACTTACTAACCCAAGTTTAACATATAGGTTCTTATAACTTGTTTTAAAGATTTTTGTACATCATGATCCAACATAGTAACTATATATATAGCATGAAGTAGTTAAGATTATGAATAATAAAGATGAGATGGTGGTGGTGATAAGTTGCTTACAACTTTTGGCTTTCAATAAGAAAGGAGTAACTAGTAAGGATCGGAATTTGATTGATCGCTTAAGACTTTGGATTGAGCTAGCTTTCCACACCTTGGCACCCTTGCAAACTTGAAGAGTTGGTGATGAAGTACTAAGTGACTTGAGTGGATCTAAACTCAAGAAGATCACTTAAACTTGCTAGAGATTTGATGTAGCAGCTTGATCTTTGGAACTTCCTTGCATAAACTTGGAGTTTATAGATCAAATGATGGAAGATATGGTGGATTTAAGTTATGAACGACCCAAAACAGCTTGTGAAGGTCTTTAGGATGAATTTCACTTGCTATTTATAGGATGGTAAGTTTGGTTAACCATATATTGGGTTAAATATTAACCATGGTTAAGTTAGGACACTTGTAATATAAGATGACTTAGGTGGTTAGTTTTGGTATTATCTAGGTTACGGAGTGAGTTTTGGTTCCGTTAAATGCCAACCGAAGCCATAAAACGTAAAATCGGGTATCGTAAAAATACGAAACTTGTAGGAATGATGAGACTCATCATTATACTCCATCTAAAAATATAAAATGGGTGATAAGTCTCATTGGGTGCAAAAACACTGGTTAAAGCTGGAAATACGGGTCAAAAACGCGTAATTCGCAGTAGTTGAGTTTATCAGAAAAGAACGAAATTTCAGGGAAACGACCGTGAATTTATTTAGAGTAGACTAAAATTAGTCTAAAAGTGATATGAGATGTTAAAATGTGGTTTTCGTCATATGCGGGATAACTTTACAATTATTCGTGAAGTTTAAAAGTTGCGCGATTTAGGCAAAAATGTAGAACGTACAAGGTTAATTCCTTTATGGTCAAAGGAGGAGGGAAATATGTTTGAATTTTCCAAAAAATGTAAAAGTTTCAAAAACATATTAGAAACACAGTGCAGGAATCGTTAAGCTTGGATGTAAGTATAATTGTTTAAAACGTAAGTTTAGTTTTGTTCTGCGCTGGGCTTATTTGGTAATATTAAAAATAATAAATCTTAAAAATTCTCAAATTAATCATGAGTGATCTAAAAATTTATCTGATGCGAGAAAAATTGTCAGAGTTGATTTTCGTTATTCGCGTGATGTTTAAACGGTGGACCGTCTAAAATGAAACTTTAAAACGATGTTTACTTAATAACTTTTGAGAAAATGATCTAACGATGGTCGAACTCTCAGGTCATTACTAAAAGGTATAAAATAACAACGTACTTTTCAAATTTTGCCGACTTTAAACACTTACTTTTTTATTATGTTACCTCACTAATTACTTTCAAATTTTGTTCTGAGTTCACCCATATGATCATTTTATATTAAAATAATACCTAAAATGACTATATTACCCTTGGCATATGGGTGAATTCAGAACAAATTTTAAAAGTTCGTTGGTGTATTCGGAACAAATTTTAAAGAATAGAAGGGTAATATAATTGTTTCAGTTATTATTTTAGTATAAACGGGTCATATGGGTGAAGTCGGAACAAATTTTGAAAGTACATTGGTGAAGTAAGGCAATAAAAAAGTAAGTGTTTCAAGTCGGAAAATTTTAAAAAGTACGTTGTTATTTTATGGCTTTTACCCTGAAAATAAATAGTAAAAGTGAATAGTAAAAGTGAATAGTAATTTCTCGAAAATGAAAAATAGCCGAAAGATGCGGGTTGTTACAGTCTCACCACCTTAATGGGAATTCCGTCCCGGAATTCAGTGTGTGTTATCCGATGTTGAAGTGTCTAGGAACATGAGGGTGTATACGCCGAATCCTAACCTTTGCGTTTTCAAGTTTGTGGTCATAGAATGTATTATGTACCATGTGGCTTAAGTTGATATTCTAAAAGGTTTTGTTAAAATCTTATAGAGTCCAAAAATGCTGAAAGTTTGACTTTTCCCGATTCTCAAAACGAATCATATCTTATTATATCGAGGCTATCAATAAAATCTTAATTTCTAACATGGAGTTTTTGGTGATAGTGTGCGGCATGGAGCCTAATTTATATTTGTATGGTTTCCTTAGTTGTTTCATGGGTGATCTCTGAACACCTTAGCCCATGAATTGGTTAACTAATACTTTCGTCTATATAGTATCTCAAAATGGAATAGTTTTGTTGTTGTTAGGGTAACTGTGTTAATTAAAGGTGTAAGATATTGTTGATGTGAAATGGTTTGTAATGATGTGATAACTGTCGTTGTAGGGAAAGTCTTGTTAGTGATAAGTGATTATCCAAACTATTTCCAAAGTTGATCATGTCTTAGGTGGTTTCGGGATGAAGGCTATATCGTATAGTGTTTATGTCTACTAGTGTTTAGAAGAAACGTAGTACTGTGAAGTTTTACATACTAACTTATAATGGAGTTCAGATAATGATGTGATATGTTGACGATTAGAAGGTTGTAGTGTACGTCTACCATTATTCCTAGGTAGAGATGTCAAGTTTGCTTTAAAATCATAAGTGGATTGTAAAGGATTATGGCGGAATGATATCCTTGAAACCTAATCAGGCTAGCACTTTTAAGAAATTACAAGAATATTTGATGACTATCCCAAGATAGTAGTTCGGATTATCTCATGTATGAAAAATTCAAGAATGAAATTAGGTAGTATAAATGAGATGTTAAGATTTTGCTGAGTGGTAAGACACTATCGTGTCTCTAGATCTTTTTAATGAATTCTGGTGGTTTATCGAGTTTAAGTAGGAGATTAACCTGAATATAACCCTTGTATAACTATTCTCAGTGTTTGAAAAATTTAAGTTGAACATAGTTAATCAGACTATGATCCATTATCCCAAGGTTAAATATAGGTGATTAGGCTATATTTAGCCGAGGTTAGATAAATTTGCCAAATACCTAAATTAGGTATACTTGTGATATGTCCATAGCTTTTGAGAAATTGTCCACTAAGCAAAGGCGATATCAAACCATTCAGTTGCAAGTCCTGGCCATAAAAGACTTGTAACCTATGTTTTCACATTCCATTGCATAGAAGATAATATGGGTAGATACGTGTGGAAAAGAAATCTTGAGTAATCCTAAAATAGTCCATACTTGGCTAGTATTACGGATCTTTAACAATGAAGGTTTCAGAAGAGAATTTTGATGAATGTAGAGAAAGTTGCTGAACTTCAGCTTTTGTAGATGATGAGTCACTTTGTCCTTTAGAAATCATATTTCTTGTATTTCCATTAGGGAAATTGATAGACTGTGACGGGTTTCATGTAAAACAATATCATATAATGTTTATAAGATAATTTTTAGAGACTATTGTATAACTTACATTATATGAGGAGTAGTTGAGACCATTGTGCAACTCACAATGTCTAAGAAATGATGGAGAGATCATTGTGTAACCCACAATGTCTTGAGAAATGATAGAGAGATCATTGTGTAACACTCACAATGGCTTGAGAAATAAATGAGACCACTATAAGATTTACAGTGTCTGAGAATGTAATAGAGACCACTGTAGGATTTACAGTGTCTTAGAATGTAATAGAGACCACTGTAGGATTTACCGTGTCTTGAAAAATGAATGAGACCATTGTATCTCACAATGTCTGGGAAGTAGGAAAGACCATTGTAGTCAGTTACAATGTCTTGGAGGAAGTTTCGTAATCCTAAAATGCATGAGTAGATGCATGATTGGGAGATTGGGAAAATATGATTGTGCCGTAATGCCTTAGAATAGGTATACGCAGATATGTTTAGTCTATCATTTAGCTAAAATGATTGAAAATATGTCGAGTGTATATATCAATATCTAGTATGATCATGTTATCATAAAATGTCTAAAAAGGCCATAATCGTCTAGAGGATGGAAGGCACGGAGAACGGAAGGCTATAAAATGTTTTTGTTTGTAAAAGTAGTTATAGTTTAAGTCTCAATTAGAACCGTTTCTCTATAACGTGGCTCACGATACCAATCTGTAACACCCCAATTTCGTGATACGCAGCGGAATTCAAACTAGGTGTTACTTCATGGCACAACAGTCATAACAATAGAAAACGATCTCTAAAGGAGTCGTTTAAAAAGGATTTATCATTCGATTTATATAAATATAAGAGTTTACAAAAATGAGGTCCCAGTTGGTTCCATTGTTTACAAAATATAGTAAATAGGTTTTCGAATGATAATAAAATTTATAGCCTGAAATATCCTTGCTCTTCCGTGCCAGCTTCCGACATTATGGACCTGAAATACATGCTTAAAACTGTCAACACAAAGGTTGAGTGAAATTCATAGAGTTTTGGAAATCAGTTGAACACATAATGTTTGAAGTGTGAGTTATAAATTCACACCAATGGTTTGAAAACCAAAAGAGATATTATTGCACTAAGCTCATGATACGAAAACGTTAACACTGTCATAAAATAGTAACCGATGCCCTAATAGGTAATTTGCCAATAAACCTATAGATGTTCAAATAGAGTGCGTTTGTTTGCCTACCCGGTCAACACAAACGGGATTTGTCATTCCCGATAGATCTATCCACATTATTCGCGTTCACTCGCAAGTGATTAATGGTTCATGATAATAGGACTTAAGATTGGCAATAGTGGTACTTAGTGCAAGTAATACATTCAGATAAGCATACAGTTTGAAAGCAATGTGTTCGATTTAAAATAAAGCATGTATCTCCCCCAAGGGTTTGTAAAACAATTTAGTAATAGAAATTGGGGCTATGAACTCACCTTAGAGTAAATGATATCAAATGTATAATGAGAATGATGGATATGCCGTGAGAACTTCTACGAGCAACCTAGAATAGGATGTTGCGACTTAGGTTTGGAATAATGTTCAGGAAAACATAAACCATCCTATATATATATATATATATTCCTATGTTGATCATGATGTAGTCATTTTATCATATGATGTTTATAGAAAGATATTTAATATGTGAAAATGTATTTAGTTTATAGATATCGTACTACCGTTCGGGCCATCATAATTCAGAGGTCATGCAGTAAACGTTCCAGGAGCTAGGACACTTTAAATCGTAAATCCAGCAACTCGTCGATACGTTTTACTCAAATGAAACCCCTCACATAAAGCTCCCTACTATTGTAGCACTTAGTAAATACAACATATGTTTTTAGTGAAGATGGTTATATAAATAAGTTTATCATGTTTTTGCAAGTTCTAGTTGGTTCATAACTATGATTACCTTAGTTAACGGTCTTGGGTAAATAAGCCTTGAGGCTTTAGCCATGGCCTTGCCGTGACTTTGTTCTTTACTACCATGGTCTTGAGACTCAGCTTTGACATTAGCCGTAGCCGTGGTCTTGGCTTATGGCCATTAGGCCTCTTGGTTTGTTTTTAGTCGTGACAAAAGTATAGTTATGAGACTAAATATAGGGCAGTTTCTGTTTATTAAAATTAATGGCCTGTTTATGCGTTTTCAAGGTCCGAGCTTCTTTGCTATTGAAGGAAAACGGAGTTCCGGACAACTTTCGTGTTTTAACTTTTTGATGAATCGGACCAGAAGTACTACTTTTAAATTGGCAGAAACAAAACAGTTACAAAATGGCAGTTTTGGCGTTTATGTTTCGCTAACTTCTTTTGCCTATAACTTTTGACTCGTTTGTCCGTTTTGGGTGATTCAAATTGCTATGTTTTTGTTTTAATATTATCTACAAGAATATGAAAAGTATCAGATCTATATGTGGTCGATTTTGTGGAAACTTTGTACAAAAGTTTATCATTTATACACTTACTAACCCAAGTTTAACATATAGGTTCTTATAACTTGTTTTAAAGATTTTTGTACATCATGATCCAACATAGTAACTATATATATAGCATGAAGTAGTTAAGATTATGAATAATAAAGATGAGATGGTGGTGGTGATAAGTTGCTTACAACTTTTGGCTTTCAATAAGAAAGGAGTAACTAGTAAGGATCGGAATTTGATTGATCGCTTAAGACTTTGGATTGAGCTAGCTTTCCACACCTTGGCACCCTTGCAAACTTGAAGAGTTGGTGATGAAGTACTAAGTGACTTGAGTGGATCTAAACTCAAGAAGATCACTTAAACTTGCTAGAGATTTGATGTAGTAGCTTGATCTTTGGAACTTCCTTGCATAAACTTGGAGTTTATAGATCAAATGATGGAAGATATGGTGGATTTAAGTTATGAACGACCCAAAACAGCTTTTGAAGGTCTTTAGGATGAATTTCACTTGCTATTTATAGGATGGTAAGTTTGGTTAACCATATATTGGGTTAAATATTAACCATGGTTAAGTTAGGACACTTGTAATGATCTAAAGGAAGCATGGTTAGGATTTTGCCACCAAAATGATGACTCCCTCCCCTTAGGTCGTCCAAGTGAAGATAAGATGACTTAGGTGGTTAGTTTTGGTATTATCTAGGTTACGAGTGAGTTTTGGTTCCGTTAAATGCCAACCGAAGCCATAAAACGTAAAATCGGGTATCGTAAAAATATGAAACTTGTAGGAATGATGAGACTCATCATTATACTCCATCTAAAAATATAAAATGGGTGATAAGACTCATTGGGTGCAAAACACGGTTAAAAATTTGGAAATACGGGTCAAAAGCAGCGTAAGCGAGTTTATCGAGAAAAGAACAAAATTTCGTGGAAACGACCGTGAATTTATTTAGAGTAGACTAAAATTAGTCTAAAAGTGATATGAGATGTTAAAATGTGGTTTTCGTCATATGCGGGATAACTTTACAATTATTCGTGAAGTTTAAAAGTTGCTGATTTAGGCAAAAATGTAGAACGCATACAAGGTTAATTCCTTTATGGTCAAAGGAGGAGGGAAATATGTTTGAATTTTCCAAAAATGTAAAAGTTTCAAAAACATATTAGAAACACAAAGGGAATCGTTAAGCTTGGATGTAAGTATAATTGTTTAAAACGTAAGTTTAGTTTTGTTCTCACTTGGGCTTATTTGGTAATATTAAAAATAATAAATCTTAAAAATTCTCAAATTAATCATGAATAATCTAAAAATTTATCTCGATGCGAGAAAATTGTCAGAGTTGATTTTCGTTATTCGCGTGATGTTTAAACGGTGGACGGTCTAAAATGAAACTTTAAAACGATGTTTACTTAATAACTTTTGAGAAAATGATCTAACGATGGTCGAACTCTCAGGTCATTACTAAAATAATTTATCTTACGAGAATGTGAAATAAAAATTTTACGGTATGAATAGTGAAAATAAATAGTAAAAGTGAATAGTAATTTCTCGAAAATGAAAAATAGCCGAAAGATGCGGGTTGTTACACTTCTGTAGTATCCAGCGAGTCCTAAGAATTGGCGTATTTCAGTGGGTGTTGTGGGTGTCGCCTAATCCTTTATTGACTCGATCTTTACGAGATCTACGTGTATACCCTGACTGTCGATCACGTGACCCAAAAATTGTACTGTCGATATCCAAAATTCACACTTCGAAAACTTAGCATACAGTTCTTCTTTCTTTAGTAATTCCAAGATCAATCTAAGATGTTCCTCGTGCTCCTTCACGCTCTTGGAATAAATCAAAATGTCGTCAATAAAGACAATTACGAATTTGTCTAGGTAAGGCTTGCATACCCGGTTCATAAGATCCATGAATACCGCTGGTGCGTTAGTCAATCCAAAGGGCATGACTTGGAATTCGTAATGTCTATAACGAGTTCTAAAGGCGGTTTTGGGAATGTCCTCTTCTCGAACTCTAAGTTGGTGGTATCCGGACCTTAGATCAAATTTTGAATAAACACTTGAACCTTGAAGTTGATCGAACAAATCGTCGATCCTTGGGAGTGGGTATTGGTTCTTAATGGTCAGCTTATTCAACTCACGGTAGTCGATGCACATTCTGAATGTTCCATCCTTCTTCTTGACAAACAGAACTGGCGCTCCCCATGGCGAAGAACTCGGTCTAATAAATCCTTTTTCCGAAATTTCCGAAAATTGGTTCGATAGCTCCTGTAGTTCAGTGGGAGCTAATCAATAAGGTGCTTGTGCCACCGGTGCGGCACCATGCACTAAATCGATTTGGAATTTAATCTGCCGGGCTGGCGGAAGTCCTGGCAAGTCTTCAAGGAAGACTTCCGGAAATTTTTTTACTATTGGCACATCCTCCAGACGTTTTCTTCCGGTTCTTTGTCCTTCTTCTCAGTGACTTGTGCTAGAAAAAGGTGACATCCTTTCTCAATGCACTTCAACGCCTTTGTGCAAGAAATGATGTTTAACCTTAACGCGCTTCTTCTGTCACTTCTGTCTTCCTCTATGGTTAGGACTTCATTTCCGTAGGGTAGTAGGACGAGCTTCTCGTCGCAAATAATGGCGGCGTGGTATTTTTACAACCAATCCATCCCGATAATAACATCGAAACTACCCAATTCTACTGGCATGATATCAATGTTTGGGTGGTTTAAGAGATTTAGGGTGCAACCTCTTATGATAGCATATACCCTCTCTTGGTTACCATTAGCCAGTTCCACATTGTATGCATTGTCTAAAGTGGTCGGGGCAATATTGAGTAGTGGACTAAATGCCTTAGAAACAAAACTCCTATCCACCCCCGTATCAAACAATATAGATGCATAACGGTTATTTATAAAGAACGTACCCGTCACGACATTCGGGTCTTCCTGGGCTTCCACCTTGGTCACTGCATAGACCCTTCCATGAGCTCTTCCACCACTTCCCTGAGTACCTTGTGTACCATCATTCCCTTGAATTCAGCCATTTCCACGCTTCCCTGGTTGCTTTGGTTACCTTGATTACCCTGATTATCTCCATTGCCTTGGTTTCTGGGTTTTCGGCATTCATTCTTATAATGCCCTTTTTCACCACATCCAAAGCAGGTTATCACAGCCTTTGGGTTCTGAGTTGGTGCTGTCTGAACTGTTTCCAAAGGTTTGGACCTGCAGTCCCTGGTCAAGTGTTCGATCTTCTGGAAATTGTGGCATTTAACCGTACACTGACCCTTGTGGTGTAGTTTGCATCGATTGCACAATGGTGCAGTCCCTGCATACGGTTTCCTTTCTCGAGTCCCGGCTGCATAAGTTTTGGAAACAGTTTGCCTTTTGTTCTGTTTGTTGTTATTCCCACTGTTGTTGTTGTGGTTTCCGATGTTGTGGTAGTTACTTCGGGAGTGATCATCCTACTTCCTCTTGTTGTCAACTACCTTTTCCGATGCATCCTCAATCACTTGATCCATAAGCTTGTTGGCCACATCTATAGTCTCATGGAGATCAACAGCCTTAGAAGTAGTGACATTTCCTTTGATGGATGGGGGCAATCCCCCGATGTACCTCTCCAATAATCGAATTTCAGTCTGAACCATCTCAGGGCATAGTAAAGCCAATTCCTGAAAACGCTGATTGTAGGCAACCATGTTAGTGCCTTGAACCTTGAGATTCCAAAACTCATGTTCCAACTTCTTTATCTTGTTGCGTGGGCAATACTTTCAGAGTACCATTTCCTTGAAGTTTTCCCATGGCATGGCGTAAGCAACATCAATGCTTGCAGACTTCAAGTAGTTATTCCACCAGGTTAGAGCAGCATCCGTGAAAGTAAAAGATGCGTACTTAACCTTGGCTTCTTCTTCACAGTTACAGATTCGAAACACTGTCTCAAGTTTCTCAATCCACATGGTCAGACCAACAGCTCCTTCTGTTCTACTAAAACCTCCAGTCATGGTTTTGCAGAAATCCTGATAAGTACAACCGCGGTTGTGAGTAGCTGGTCTTGAGGTTCCAGCTTCAATTGGTCTATCATGGCTTGATTCATGGTGGGTTGATTTGGTGTAGCCCTAGCTGGAGTAGGGGCATTAGCAGTTTGATCATGTGTGACCCTTGCTGGGGTAGCAGTGTTTGTAGTTCGGTTGCGAGTGGCCCTAGCGGGGATAGGAGCATTAGTAGCTCCACCATGGTTGGTCCTGTTTGATCTTATTTTTGGTGGCATTTTCTGCATTAAGAAAGGTGATGAGATATAAGACTTTTAAACAAGGTAAGTACCAGGTAGTAGTGTAAACATCATAGATAGAACACATGAACAAATTATGAAAGAAAGGACAATTGGATAGGAAATCAAGCTTGTCATAGATAGAAGTTTCGGTTACAAGGTTCACAAAATACAAGCTAAAATACAAGTCATATTACACACTAAATGTCATAACTCAGTTTAGTGTATTAAAACATACGACAAAGATCTAAGAATGATCGCGCTCAGCCCGCAAACGATTAATACTGGCAATAAGCTCCCGCTGAGTAGCCTCCAAACTCTCAATACGCCTCATCTGGGCGGCTAACATAGACTCTACAGCTGAGGTCCTCTGCCACTCAGCTCTAGCGGTGTCTCGAGCTATCCACTGGGTCCTCTCTAACTCCTCTAGTCTGCAGTGTAGTTTGGCCTGTCCTCTACCAAACTCCTGCACTCTGCTATCTAGCTCTTGAATCTCCTCATAGTGAGACTCAAACCTAAAAGTCAACCGAATCCGCTCTCGTCTTTCCATCTCAATGTTCTCAAACAACACATCTGTAGTGCGATCGAGAGTCTCAACATGCTGCTCATAGGCCTGTAAGCGTGCTGGCTCAATCCTTTCCAGCTGATCTGTATGGACTCCAAGTAAGTTCTCATGGGAGTCTAGCTGGATGAGTACCCTCTCGGTGAGAGTCAATTCCTCACCATCTAAGGATACTGGTGGATCTGGCACGAGCTGTTCATCACCCGGTGCTGCTATCACAAGAGTCTCAACATGACCGGTAGAGTGAGCAAGACGCTCCATATCCAAAGCAGATGGTCTGAATGATGCAGACGATGGAGTGTACTCCGGACTCGCAATGTGTGGTATGGTACTGATCAGACAATCAATATCTCTCCACACTACCTCGTTACCGACCTCTCGACTGTGGAGCATCGTAGCCCTCTATCCTAATCCCATCGGTAAATCGATATCCATGTCCTCTCCCACTACCTGGGAAACTCGTGAGCTCTGCCCCAACTCATACATACTTTGAACCTCCTCAACAATCTGCTTGCCATCTCGTGGCGTGAATCCCTGATCTAGTCCTATCTGAGTATCCATCTCCATCTCTGTACCCGTATACCTAGGAATACCTTCAGCTGGTATGGACTCTGCTGGCTCTTCCTCAGGGTCTTCTTCAGGGTCTTCCTCTTCTGAATATGAATCACCAGCTCTCCTGAGTTTCTAATGAGGTGGTGACTGGGTAGATGATGATGATAGTGATACTAGAGTGGTGGATGGACCCGTTTAGGCAGTGTGGGTCCTCTGGGGATGTGATACAGATAAGGACAAATACCGCTCACGATATCCAGGCACTCTAACCGTCATGCGGGCTTTGCGCCTGCGGGTAAGTAAAGCAGATGGAGCAGTGGTGAGGGTGGGTATGGATGAAGCAGGTGTAGTTTCTGGCTGAACTGACCGTACAGCTTGGATGTACGGGTCTGTAGGCATGAGTGGAAAATGATAAATAGCAGATGGGTGACCAGCAAGTAAGACGTCCTCTTGGACATCAAGGTGAACGGCAGGTGAAGGCATGGTCTGTGGCAAGACGGTGCATATGTGTAAGTATATGAAAAATACTTTATAATAAATATGGGGTAGTGATTAAGTAACTATAACACGCAGTCATATTTAAATGAAGCATAAGTAAAATGGCAAGTAAGGAAAGCGGGCAACTGGCGGTCGTAGCATGATGTTTTTGTAAAAGTAGTTATAGTTTAGGGTTTATATGTACCTAGTTCTCTATAACTTAGGCTCTGATGCCAATCTGTAACACCCTCAAATTTAACATAGCGGAAGCATTCAGGTCATGGGGTGCTACTAAATCTGGAATCATAACACAAGTGATAAAGAACGGAATACATACTCTGTTTAAATTCATAAAATAATTCAAAATATTGTTTTACAATCCTTGTTTAAATTTAAAGTACGGAGCATAGATATGTGGTCCCAATAGAAAAACATCGATATGTGTTAAAACACTTCTTTTAAGAAAAACTATGACCATGACCACGCCTTGCCTTGCATTAGGATATCATATCAAACACCTGAGAAAAATATGCTAAAAAGTCAAAGAAAAAGCTGGTGAGTTCATAGGTTTATGATAAAAATGGTAAGTATGGACCAAAATATAAGCATATGAGCATTACAAAGAATATAATGACACATGAATGAAAGTCTATTATGCTAGCACTAAGTTCATGCAACCGAAGCTACGACCATTTCTGTATGCAAAATGGTGTCATACAATTTATGGGGCCCAATGCGAGTGTTTGTCCCTCTACACTCGATTCCGACATGGTATATGTTTCGCCTCGGCCTAAGTATGGCCAATCGAACGGAGGAGTCACCCTCAATAGATCTATTTATAACATTCGCGCTTCCCAATGGGAACTGACGGTTCATGAATGGGGCATTTATAGGGACTTAAGGGCTTAGGCTAAACCACGTAATAGTAATCAGGCAATAGTTTAGGTCCATAAAAAGATTTGCATATTTTATCACCCCAAAATGTATAAAACAATTTATTGAGTAAAAATGGGGCTATAAACTCACCTCAGCAAAGAGTAGTCCAAAGGTGGAACTAAATGTGGGTTGCGGAGCTGCACTGACACGCGACCTAAGTAGGGTGAAGTTTTAGTTCATCAAGGTGACGACGAATACATGACATAATGCCGATTTGGCTAGGGGTGACACAACTACGGAGACTTTTTAAGTATTTGAAACTTGTTTGTCGGGATTTACTATGATCATTTACTCTTTACGACACATGAGTACAAGGATTTTTATGGGAGTATATGGGCTTAGCTTTCGAGTGGGTTGTAGCCCATATGGTACGGACTTGGTTCGAATGGGCTTCGACCCAAAGTAAGTTTGCGCACCCTCCTTGGGCAGGAACATAGGCTGCGGCCCATGTGAAAATCAAATAGAAGTAAGTTTTGTTGCAATTGTATTTCACAGTCAAGACTAAGGTCGGGGTTTAACGGACTTCGACTCGAGGTTGGACTCACACTACGAGTGTTACGTCTAAGAGCTCAACACCCGTTTTGGTAACTTGACTTGATTTCCACATTACAAGCAAAACTCTAGCATAATACTCTACTCGGTTTCTTAACATGGCTACAAGTGTACAAAGACGTGTTTTTAAATCGACAAGGAATGCAAGAATTTATACTAAGCCTTAAACACTAGGCTAGTATAATGACTCGAGTGTATGGAAGGCATTACAAGCTATGCTACCACACTTACTTTAAAGACTTAGGCGTCGAGAAAAGGGGTCGAGTCCTTGGTGCTCATTCGAGTACCACTCGACTTAGCCAGGCCTCGATATCCTTCTACCCTAACGTCTCTTGACCGACGGCAATTTACCCATGCTTATCGATAAGTGATACCCTCGTCGAGGGTTCATTCCCCCCCCCCAGCCTACTGCTACGACGGTCACAATGACCAACGAACAAGAAAGAAAATTAATCAAGTTGTTCAACATCTAGGACTTATGTTTCTAGCATCATGACCATTTAGTTTTTACCTTTCAATCAAATTTTTAACATCATATTCGAATTCACAGCTTTCAAAAATGAAGATTATCAAAAACAAAATTTCTTCTAATCATCATCATAACAACAAAATGTATATGTTAAAATTAGAAGATTCAACAAGCACAATATCTTATGCCACCATTAAATTATCATTCGAAAAAAATGAAAAAAAAATCGTGACATACATGGATTTCATGTCCAATACATAACAAGAAAATTAGAGACACAAGTAAGAATTTTAATTCTTACAATTTTTGGAGGTCGAATGAGTATGAACCGAACTAGGAAACACCAATTAACCACGAATTCCTCTTGATTTCACCAAATTGATGTTGGAATGGGTGTATACTCACTTGGAATTTCAAAACCACCAACTTAATTTTTGAAAACCCTAACTTTCACAAAACCCTAATTTTGCAAAAGTGATTATGGGAACTGATTTGGGGCGTTTCTTCTACCTTCACTAGTATTCAGATGAGTGTTTTAGGATGCCTTGACTCTCCTTTTTCCTCTTGAGTCTTGGTGTGAAGCTAATTTAAGCTAAGGCTCCTATCCCTATCTATGCAACCTAGGAGGTCTTGAAATCTTGACTCTAGATGAAAGGATAGTGATGTGTGCTTCATCCTTTGCTTTTTCTTCTGACTTGTTTGTATCCATTCGCATGGCAGTAGTAAGCCTCCAAGAAAAAGTGTTTTGAGACAAATTGAATCATGGTTTTGATGAGGGAGAGTGTGAGATAATGGAAAGAATTTGGATTTCTTCTTTGGGAGATTTGACCTAGGCGAGTTACAGGATGTAGGGAGGAGGATGAAAACTATTTTTCTCTTTTCTGCCTTGGTTTTGTCGTAAGGGGTGAGGACACAAAAAGAGATATGGGATAAATTTTATAAAAATTTATTTAGGTTATAAGTATTATTTGTAAAAAAAATGTTAAGTGGTATTTTGTTTGTTAAGTGTTTAAGTAGTGTTATGTTGTGTTTTTTATTTTCGCGTCCCGCTGAATTATATTTAGATTACGGTATTAAGGTTTGTTGAATTTTTATCAGTTTATGTCTTATGAACACGTTTTTTAGCACGTGTTATAATTTTTAGCTTCACAACCGGGAATGTTATTAAATCTTACTTTGCCCTTGATGTAGTGTTGGTTCGCGGTGGTGCTTGGCATAACGAGATGACCTCTCGCTTAAAAGAATTTAAATCATTCAGTAAGGTTTCCAAACTTTAATATCACCATTCTTTGATCGGTATACTACAGTGTATGAGTTATCTACTCAAAATGATCACGTAAGCTACTGTATGCTTAATTAAATATGCTTAGTAATAATAAATCATCATTTATTATTTAATATAAATAGGAAAAATTACCGTGTGTCACAACCCCCATGTTAAACCCTTTTGTTGCACTCACCTTTAGTGCAAAATACCCCTAGATATACCCGTCTGAGCCATTCCTTTCATTTTGTTCACCCAATATATTGTTTCGTTACACCCATACACCTTAACCTACCCTGTAGTCTTTATTTGTGATCGGGAAGTCATTGTTTGCCCAAGTTCAAGGTTCAAGTGGAAAAGTTCAGGAATCACGCTTTTGTCGACGACATATTTTTGAAGATCATTGAAGACCCCCCAAATTCTCATATTGTTCATCTCAAGTGGGGGGATGCTATGTTTAGTTGTTATGTAAAAAAATAAAAAAAATAAAATATAAAGTGATTCGAAAAAAAATATTTATATATATTTATTATTACTGTTATAGTTATTGAGCTCATCATAGATTTAGTATCAAATTTGCATAGATATTTAATCATTTTTCAAAGCTATTTGTTTGGGGTACAAATAATTATCGCTAAAGATAACAAATACTATTTATGATTCTAATAAACTTACATTACATTATTGCTATACTGCACAAAGGCTATACAATATATATTAACTTTTAAAAGACGATTCATATATGCTAGTCCCTTAAGTGGTGCAAGACCAACATTTTTCAAAATAACATTATACAAATGACAACGCACATGTGTCAAAGCAAAATAAACAACAAAAAACTACAATTACTTGGTCTATCATTTTTCCAAATTTGTCACGGGTTCCACAACTACTTCATCATTTCTCATATAATTTTGTCAAATTTAAAACTTGGTTCGACCCGGGTGGTTCAACCGGTTGAACCGTTCCGGTCATAAAAACAAGTCGATTTAAACCGAGTCAACCCGACATGTTGGGTCGAAAACAAGTCAAATTAAATCGGGTCAACCCGCCGGGTTTGAAGCATCCCGGGTCAACCCGGTTTTCGATGTGTATTAATAGTTTCCTTTTGAAATATATGTCTTCAACATTTCGACTTTTAGTTTCAACTTTTCACTTTTTACTTTTTGGTTTTTCCTTTATATATAGTATATAGCAGGGTACTCGCGCCTTTTGGCGGTATGTACCTTGTGACGATTAACCGTAGAAATAGATCTCGATAAAACCTGATTCACCAGTTTGTATCGGTTTCAACAGGTTCTCTCTGGTTCGTTTTCGGACTGCTTTAATTGGTTACCCAAACCGGTGGTGACACCGGTTCCCGGTTGAACAAGTTGGTCCGGTCCGGTCCGGTTTTCAAAACTATATGTAACATCCACTTGTTAGCTTGTATGAAGTTTTGTGTGTTTTATTAATTTGTATAATGTGTATAATAACACGTTGATAACATCAAATAGTCCTGAATATTAAGTGTCAATTTCCCCCGATAATGCTCGTATTTTATATCATTTATACGGATTTACGCTTGTTTTCCTCTATATTTCACTTTCAGGTAATTTACGAGCATTTGAGCTAATGAGATGCGGATTTGGAGAGTTTATTGAAGATATATGATAGTATGCCCATTTTGAAGTAATTACGGCGTAACTCTTCTCTCACATTACGCCGTAACAAAAGCGTGACTTAGAAGGCTATCTCAACAGCAGATTACGGCGTAACTCCATTTTAGGATTACGCCATAACTAATTAGGTCAAATGATGTTCCACGCCGCTGCAAGCTACGCCGTAACTCTTTCCACAAATACGGCGTAATCATGATTTATTGAAGATACCTACGAACTCATTCCATGTGTTACGCCGTAACCAGCTTTTCCAGAGCAATTTACGAAGTTAGGGATGAGTGTCTAAGATGCTAGTGCCCTGGCACTCATTGTTATGAATCTTGCATGTAGCGGTACTTAATGACTTGGCTTAGGGAACTAAAAACAACTGGACTTTCAAGGGTAGTAGCTTGATCTCCGGTGGAAACCTTTGCTGATAGGTTAGGACGAACTGACCAAATGCTGTCCTAGCGACCTAAACCCCCACTTGAAGCAATTGGAAGTAATTAAACGTGAACTTAACTTGATAGGATGAATAACTAGGTTAGCACACTTCTCCTCTATTGATCACAACCCTTGCCTTTATTCGCTTTCATTTATTTTCTTGCTTTAGTAGTTAATTAATCATTTCCAACTTAAAACCAATTAGAATCTGTGACACCTAGATTTAATTAGAATCCGCTCACATAGCTCTTGGGACGACATCGGTTTTACCGATTACTACACTACACACGATCGGGGTACATTGCCCGTTAGTGCATAAGGTAGACCATAGGTAAACGAGACACTTATAAATATTAAAACCTGATCAGTAAAACCTGCATCACACGTGCTTTTCATTTTAGGGTGTTTTAAAAATATCATTAATTAGTGTGTTTAATTATTTTATATTTTGGATTATGTTGTAGCTTTTTAAAATTGTACATTATGAAAATTTTATTGTACTTTTTAGTTAGGGGTGTTTTAATTGGTTGTTTTTAATTTGGTAGAAGTGCTTTTAATTGGTTATAAAATGTAAATAAATTATTGTACTTTTAGGTAATTGGGTGTTTTAATAAGAATATTAATTACACTATACATTTCTCTCTCATTTGATTAATTTCAACAATTTAACTTTTCAACTTTTCACTTTTGACCGTTTTTTCTATTATATGTAATATAGATATAGATATTCTAACGAAGCACATAGTAGTTTTTATCACAAAAGAAAATGAAAGTGTTTACTTTTTATTCGAGAGTCATTTATATATACATAATCATTATAGTTAATGTAGTTAATTGTTACAAAAAAGGTGAATTCCTTGGGCTATATATAACAATGCTTATAGGCATATTAATTAACATTATTTATTTCAGAAAATCAACTTTTTAAGCATACATGAATGTTAATAGATGCAATAAGTTGGCAGGAAACGATGCTCGTGGGCATCCGAATATTTGTCTATAACAATTTTGACTTTTATTATTTATGAAGTATTACTTTAGTACATTTAACAATTGTCAATAAATTAGCAGTATAAATATTGTATATTATAATCGGGTTGGATAGATCGAGCTTCCATCGTCTCGGGCTAACATCATTTAAGCTCGAGCTCAAGTTGATAGTTATTCGAAAACTAAAGGTTGGCTCGTTTACAAATATTCTATTTTCTATAAGAAAGTCAATAACATTAAAAAAGTTTGTTAGGGTAAGCCTACGAGTTTCACAGAAAAAGGTCATAGTTGGTGTTTGGAGGAGGTCAAGGGACATAACTTGAAATTCTTACTCGGTTGACATTGAAAACAAGACATGAATGTATGTTGTTGTGATATGTATATGTATCAAATAAATTGAACAACTACATGTACAAAGAGTTCCCGTATTACAAAGAAAATATATAAAATACAATACATTAAACAAATCGTCTACTTTATTTGGATATAGTCGCGTGAACATTTTAGTTATTTCAAGTTTATTTTGAACAGCTTTATGTACAAGAAGTCTGAAGTCCCTCAATGAATTAAATAAATTAAACTCTGTAATCAAGATCTTTGGGAGCCATTCTTCTCCTAGGTTCAGGAATCAGGATACCTTAAACCTCTCGGCAGTACCCCTCTATGCCGAAAAAGCAAGAGTAACTTCCCACATTGATGGCCTAGAGTTCGGGCTACTTTGAAGGCATAAGAATGCAACCTGAACAAGTAATTTCACCTGTTCACCAATCTGTTCCACTGGTGAAGGCAAGCGCTGGTCCAGGATTTTAGTCAGAGGTGTGCCTATCATGTCACTTGAGGATGTGAGGAAATCTCCCGGATGCTTTCCCATTAAAATTTCCAACGTTAGTACCCCAAAGCTGTAGACATCACATTTCTCAGTCACTTCCATTGTGTATGCAAGTTCTGCAAAATAAAAACTTAACATTTAGTAGTAAATATAATCTTTCACAAGATTGATTTAGAGTTTTAGACTTATATAACTTATTCATTCTTATTGTTGAGTACCTGGAGCAACGTAACCGTATGTTCCAGCAAAAGACGTCCAGTTGGATGAGTCTTGCTTTAATAGCCTTGCCGTGCCAAAATCAGATACATGAGCAACCCAGTCCGAATCCAATAAAATATTACTGCTTGACAAGTCCCTGTGGATAATTGGTTGTGAACAATCATGGTGCATATAACATAACGCATTTGCAATGCCTGTCACCGCCAATACCCTTTTTTCCCAATCAAATTCGACTGCCTGTTTCATGTCATTCAGTACCTTCCATATGCTCCCTCTTGCCAAAAACTCATATACCAAAAATGAGTGTCGTGGATGTGAACAAAATCCATATAGCTTCACAATGTTTTGATGTCGAATTTTGGTCAATGCTTGGATCTCATTTTCAAAACTCTTTTGATTATGCATCTCATCATCTTTGGGTACATGGAATTTCTTCACAGCAAAAACTTCTGATAGCAATTCTGCTTTATAAACAGTTCCGTATCCACCAACCCCAATAATATGCTTGGAGTCGAAGTCCTCTAAAGCTTCAATGATGCTCGCATAGGCCATTTTCCCATCATAGCTACATATGGTAAAAGTGTTTGCCTCGGTAGATTGCTTCTTATTGTTTTTTCGTCTTCTTTTATGGATATACAAGAATATGGAAACTAAAAAAATCATGAGCAACATGCTTCCCAATGTAGGAAGTATGATTAGAATCAGCATAGGAACCTTCTTTTCATTAGCTTGATCTGTTTGTTGGTTAGGACAGTCGAGCCCTGTGTTATCTCCACATAACCGCTTGTTATTTCTTAGTGCCTCCATTGGAGCCTGTTTGAATGCTCGCATGTTTGGAAGTGGTCCCTCTAGCTGATTGAAAGATACATCCACTGTGGTTAAACTTAACATTCCTGTGAAACTTGAGGGGATAGATCCTGTCAGGTTATTGTGAGAGACGTTCAACATTTGCACATTGGTTAGATCACCAAACTGTGGCGGTAACTCCCCAATCAAGTTATTTTCACTAAGGTCTAGGGATTCTAACTTGTCCAACTTAGAAATATGCACCGGAACAACTCCCTCAAATTTGTTGCTGCTTATATTTAGACTCCTTAACTTATGACAGTCTCCTAATCTTTCTTCAATTGTACCGCTAAGTGAATTTTGTGCCAAATTAAGTTCTTCTAATCTGTACAAATTTCCCAGTTCTGAAGGAATTGTACCTGATAGCTTATTGCCATCCAAGTACAACTTCATCAATGAGATCAATCTTCCAAGAGATTTGGGGATTTCACCAATTAAGTTATTTGATGAGAGATGAAGCTCAGTTAATCTGTCAGCTCGTCCTAGCTCTACAGATATATTTCCTGACAAATAGTTGTTTGATAATTGTAAGCTAGTTAAATTAGGACAAAATGCCCAATTACTAGACACCTCACCATACAATTTATTATTCCTCAAATTCATAAAATCCAAGTGCGGATAGGAACCAAAATCTTCGGAAATGTTTCCAGTCAGTTGGTTGTTTTGAAGGCGAACTCTTAACAAGCTGGTACAATTTTTCAAGCTCTTTGGTATAGGGCCTGTGAAGTTATTATTGCAGGCACATAATTGAGTGAGAAGTCCGGAAACACATATATTATGTGGTAAATGGCCCGAGAGTGCGTTGTTACTTACTGCAAACACTTCCATCTTACTTAGATTCATATCTTGAGGAAGGGAACCTGTAAGATTATTCATGAACAATCTCAATATAACAAGAGCTGTTCTCTTTCCTAATTCCGGTGGTATGACTCCACTCAATTTGTTTTTACCCAAATCCAACTGTTCAAGCTGAGTGTAGTTTGTGAAATAACTTGGAATAGAGCCAGATATATTGTTATCACCTAAATCCAGCCTTCTTATTCTAGTAAAATTTCTAAATGATACTGGAATGGTGCCGTTTAATAGATTATTGCTTAACTTGAGATCTATGAGGTTGTGAGCATCACCAATTTCAGATGGAATGGACCCAAAAAGAGAATTATTATACAGTATAAGGTAGCGGAGATTGGTTAGATTTCCTATAGAAGGAGGGATGAGTCCCGCAAGATTATTAGAAGATAGATCAAGGAATTCGACCGAACTCAGTGTCCCGATTTCTTGAGGGAAGGGTCCTGTAAATACATTCAGAAGTATAAGTTTGTGAGGTTAGCTATGCTACTTAAGATAACACTAGCTAGGGGATGTTCAAGAATGCTTATAACGAGAACTGTCTATGGTATTTGAAAGAAACATAAGTTTGTAATCAGCTTTAACAAAACAAAGGGTAGGAGATAAGTTTTAATTTTGATTCCAAAGTAACGAAACACAATAACAGTATAAACGACCTTTAGGCTATGCATTTAGAAGTAAATTAATGACAATCAGGAGCATAGTCAAAATAGCAGATATTCATAGGCAATTTTCTATTATCTGGAACGCTGAAAGCTAATGTATCTATTGTATGAAAATGGTATAAGTAAATAAGCAATCCTAAACACCTATGCAGTGCTTATACTTCTGAAGGAATCACCCATGAATCTTATAATGAACAAGTCAAGAATTCTGAGTTCAGTTCAGACTAGCTTGGTCCCATTATGCAAGACTAGTTGGATACCCGCGCACAACATCGGCGATAAATATAGTTATATAATAAATATAGTAAATGAATTGCTAACCCAACTCTTCTCTCAATTCCCTACCCGCTTAGTGAATTCATTTCACAACACTCCAAATGTATATGTGTTTAGTTGTATGTGTTTGTTTGTTTTCCATATATTTCCCGTGACATCATTATTCCCGCATATAAAAAGACCTTCACAATCTCTTACCCGTCAAACACTTTCCCAAAAGTAAATGATTTTGATAAATAAAGTTTGTATTGATTGAAATAAAGGTTAAAGTTATAAAAATTTGAATCAAAATAAAATAAACCTACTAAAAATGTAAAAACTAAAAACTTATAAAAATATATAAAAAATGGATGTTGAATTAAAGAGCACAAAATTTTAAAAAATATGGTGAAATTAGATCATAAAAAAATTAAACGAATTAAAAGATATTTAAATTTAAAAATAAAGGTGATTAATTAGTTAAGAAGTGACATGTGTCACCCTATTATTGGAGCTCCTTATTTTAGTTTGTTAGAGCTCCTCCCATTTTGTTTGTTATTTTTTAGTTAGAGAAATGACACATGTCACTAAATGATTGGAGCTCCTTATCTTAATTTTTTGTGAAGCCCACAACTTAAATGCTTTATATAGTAGTATAGATGCAATAAATCAAGATCCCCTAGTGACCATGCTTATACATTGATGTTGAATGCGAGTTACAACACTTTCTGTGTTCTGACTTAGGGTTATTGCAACCAATTCCTATTTAATCTTGAATGGGTTGCTTCCAACCCATGACGAAAGAATTAATCGGCTTTGTTATCAAGGCTATCTTTCCATTTTAAAAAAGGCAGATGCTTCACTTGTCTTGTGTAACTGTGGAATTTCTCGAGCAATTGAAAGTGAAGAGACACAAAAAAGTAGTAACACAATGTAAAATCCTTTCATTGGATAAACAAAAAGGTGATGAAATAGTATACCTTTCGTATTGGTTCTAATATTAGTATACAATATTGGAGTTGAAGTTAACAAGAAACATCTTTGAAACTAATGAACGAGAGAAAGAGAGAGTAAGTTGATAAATCAAGACTACTATTCAACTTTGCAAAACTGAAGACTAGCTAGCTTGTTTCTTAAAAGAAAAAAAATATTTGACCTTCTAATGCCTATCACTTTCAATTATTTTATTTCTTTCAAACACAATAATTGCCTTCATTCCTCACGGGTTCATAATCTTTTTGATGTTCGCTTTAATTTGAATACGTGACTGCACTATGCCATCAACATTTTCCTTAGTAGCTAGTGTGATGCAAATGAACGACTGCAATTGGCAAAAGATGTCCATTCATCCTTAGTAGTGTGATGCAAATGAACGACTGCAAGGCTTCAGTTACAACCTTTGGCATCCAATCATAGCTGGACCATAAGTTAAGAAAAATGGCATTGTGGAGGGTTGACATGAAATAGACATTTAGTGGAATGGAAGGCCATTCCTTTAAATGGAAAATACTACGATAGCATGCAAGAATTTATAACTTCAAGAACCAAGATAACATTTACTCATGATTCTAGAGTAATTAGCTCAGCGTGTTTTAACTGGTGCATGTTAGTAGTATTCAGCATCCTGGCTTATAAGTTTGTATTTAACTATAGTCAAACTTTAGATAGAGAATAAGTCAATGAAGTTGAGGAATTATTCTTACTCTAGAATGATTATATGTACATCACTATCACTTTCAAAATTGTCAACCGTCGACCTTGGGCCCATAAGTTCATAAAATGAAATTTCTTTATACTCTATACCACAACAAGGGAAGTCACCTAATGAGCTGCGCTGGAGATTGACTCTGTTTAATATTGAAGCAAACCTAGATTTTTTTTTTGAACAAAAAGCAAACCTAGATTAAACGAGCTTAAGTCGGAGTTTCATATCCAAAACTCAATTAAGCATGCACGCGATCCTAATTCCTAAAGGAACCTAAAACCTATATGTACGTATGTATATTTAAACATAAACGATCTTAAATTAAAAACTAGTTTGGGCGTGGAGCTCGAGTCGAGTTTTATTTCGTTTAGGCTTGTTATAAAAATGAATCGAGCTTGAGCCATATCTGTATAATATGTTAAACGCCGAGGTCAAGCTTTAACAAATTAATCGGCCTCAGCTCGTTTCCACGGCCATGTTTGAAGTCATAAGGTTTACCTGTTAAGCTTAAACTTTGAAGTTGAATGTGAGTTACAACACTTTCTGTGTTCACGCTAGCGTTATTGCAACCAATTCCTCTCCAATCTTGGCATGGGTTGCTTCCAACCCATGACGAAAGAATTAATTGGCTTTGTTTGTCAAGGCTATCTTTCCATTTTAAAAGAGCAGATGCTTCACTTGCCTTGTGTAACTGTGGAATTTCTCGAGCAATGGAAAGCGAAGAGACACAAAGAAGTAGTAACACAATGTAAAATAAAAATCCTTTCATTGGATAAACAAAAAGGTGATGAAAGTAGACACTATTGGAATTGAAATTAACAGGAAACGTCAATAGTTTGATATTGATGAACGAGAGAAAGAAAGAGTATATTGATAAATAGGAATGCTATTCAACTTTGCAAAACCAAAGACTTGCTATTATATTTAAAGAAAAAAATGTATTACACTTGACCTTCTAATTAATGACCTATCATTTTGTACATGAGTTTTTTAACTTGTTTTAGACTCAAAAGAGCTTTCCACATGGGTTCATAAATTTTACTCACTCCGTTTCCGGGCAGTTATAATCGGTAAAGCTTTATAAAGCTTTAAAATTTTGTAAATCATGCTCCCTCCGTCATAAAATACTAGACGAGTACCGCATACACAAAGGCAACGATGACGCCTAGTTTTCTCGCAAAGTTCCGACGACCCATAAGTTTCTTTCAACAACCTGTGATTGTAGAGATTAGACCGCTAATAACTACATCTCGATGCGCTGTTGATAAAGAAAGATAAATATATAGTTTAAAAAAAGTTATGTGGAAATGATCTAAGTAAAGAGCTGCGAAAGATATTTTCTAATTGGATTGTTTTAAGTTATTAAGATTTTTAGTAATAATAGATTCAAGCATTACAAAAAGAATCCAGATTATGTATTTGGCAATATTATATTGTAGTTTAGATGATATACCAAATGTACACGAATCGCTTTTCTTGTTTTGTCAGTAATTTAGGCAGTGATAACTATTTTTTTATAATGTGTAGCGCTTATCATTCGTGTGGCTTTTAAAATTGTAACTTTGTAAATTGGATATCACCAAATAAGATTATTTTGTACTATCAATTTGTATATATATTTATGCATTGTTCAAAGCTATTTGTTTGAGTTACAAATAATTATCGCTAAAGATAACAATACTATTTATTTTTTGTGATTTTAATAAACTTACAAAACATTATTGATACACCTGAAGGGCTATACAATATATATTAACTTTTAAACGACGATTCATATATAGCTTAGTCCCTTAAATGGTGCAAAAGCAACATTTTTTAAAATAAATTACATGTGTAAAAGAAAATAAACCAAAACTACAATTACTTGTCTCTCCTTTAAAAAAATTGTCACGGTTCCACAACTACTTCATTATTTCTCATATAATTTTGTTAAATTTGAAACCCGATTTCACCCGGGTGGTTCAACTGGTTGAACCGCTCCGATTAAAAACAGTCGATTTAAACCGAAGTCAAACCGATAGGTTGGGTCAAAAATGTCAAATTAAACCGGTCATTTCCGTCGGGTTTGAAGCGCCTCTGGTCAACCCTGTATCGGTTTCAACGGGTCAACCCGGTATCGGTTTCAATTGATTGTTTTAATTTGGTAGATGTGCTTTTAATTGGGTGTACAATGTGAATAAATTATTGTACTTTTAAGTAATGAGGTGTTTTAATAAGAGTATTAATTACTTCCTCCGTCTCATATTTATTGTCCATATTTCTATTTATGGATGTCTCAAATTAATTGTCAACTTTCCATATTTAGTAATAAAAAGAGAATATAATTGAAGAATATTCCATTTGAGTTTCTAGATTTATAAGGTCCCACTTTTATTAAATCCTTTGATTCTGTCCTTTGCCCCTCGACAATAATTTTGAGACGGAGGGAGTATATTATTTGTTTCTCTCTCCATTGACCATGTTTTCAACATTCAACTTTCAACATTTTTCACTTTTTCCACTTTGACAATTTTTCCATTTTATATAGTATAGATAAGTCCAATTTCATTTTTCAAAGTTTTTGTTTTTTGATTTTAATCTTAATTATTTTTTTTTTGTTATATAATACTTGATAAAAAGTATACCAAAGAAAAATACATTTAAAACACCGATCTATTTATATATCTTTTATTAAGTATTATATAATATGAAAAAATATAATTAAAGTGAAAGCTGAAATAAAAAGACTTTGAAACTCAAAATGAACTTATATATTGAGACGGATGTAGTATTATATAGCTAAAGTATAAACCTTTTGGTGTTATAAATTTTTGTTTACTAAGCATTAAACATTTATAACTTTCTCACATCACCGAAATGCATTTATTTATAAATACGTTCAAGATCATTAACCTTTTCATGACACCTTAACATGATACATGATATTCATTATGGTTGCAAATAGATTTGCAACATAAACTAAAAACAATTCCTTTCACATTTTATTTTAATATTTCTTTTATATTTTATTTTCATCGTCTGCTGCAAATTCCTTTGCAAATTTTCAAATTTTGCTACGAAAATGTAATGGCAAAATAAAATAATTAAAAGAAATTGGTTTACTTTTTGCAACGGATTTGCAATTTTTATCCATGTCTACTATTCTGTTGGTAATTCGTTGCTAAACAGTTGCAAATTTGCTACGGAAATTTACCGTTGCAAATTTTTGTTGCATTTGCCTGTGTAACAGTGTTGTGGATGCTCTAAGTGCAGGGTCGTCGCGTGATTTTTGAGTGCCCTGTGCTGTATTTAATTTGTGACAACATGTTTTTACAACATACTAATATTTTGGTGTTAAAACATGTATAAAAATAACTCGTCATTTCTCATGAATTAGTTAGGTGACATGCACATTCCAGAAAATTAGGAAAAAATGAAGGCATGGTTAGAAACTTCCATCCGACAATCGATTGAATAAGTCATACATAACAGTCCATGCTAATATAATTAAAGTGGAGTGATACTCACACCACATAAATTGATGCATACATCATAATTATGCACATACTATGTTGTAACATATACATTAGTGATGTAATATTATGGTGTGTGCATCAATTTTTATGATGTGAGCATCAATTCCCATAATTAAAACTCTCCACACTTAAAGCCCCTTAAACGTTTAATGGATGTAATTGGGCGCTCCAAAAAAGTGAGGCCTCGTGCACTTGGGTTGGGCTGAGTGCACAGTTCATATTCAGGCTTGTCTAAGTGTCAACATTGTTATTTTGAGATATCTCATAATAAATGTTCACTTCATATTTCAACTAGTTAAAAGACTTTAGTGAATAGATTTGATATTTGCTTGGCAGGTAGGGTAGTTAGTTGAATTTTTCAAAATTTTGTGTTGTATGAAAATAGACACATATTATGAGACGGAGAAGTAGACGGAAAAAGTAATTTGTTTTTGAAAAAACATGTGTTCAAACTACGCCAATATTCACTTGGTCTAATTAATATAAATTTGAACCCTTAGAAATATATATAATCAAGATGTTTCCATGTGTATCAAGCAGTAGAGAATAAGGGTGTGATTTTTTTTATGGGTTTAGAAATAAGATTTGAATTTGACATTAGATTGAAAAAAAAAAGGTTGGAAAAAGAAAATCTATGATAGTATTAAAAAGTTGTTCTTTTATGTAATGAGATAGAAATTTGGATTGAGATTTAAATTATTTTAATATTAAGGATTTTGTTAAGGTATGTAGATAAGCATTATCATTTATGTGAAATTAGCATTTAATGAACTAATTATTTTTTTATTTATACATATTTAATGATGATAATCATAAAAATTGTTGTTAAACATAGAATGTTTGATATTAATTAGTTATAATTTTTTAATTATGGTAATTTTAATCACAACTCAATGAGTTGTGGTTAACAAAACCTTAATATTAAAATAAGACAATTTATTGAATAAAGGACCACCTATCATAAAAAAATATTAAAAGAAACATAAAAATTAAAAGAAAAAATACAAATTTGATTGAATAAAATGAAGTTGTGTCAGAAAAGTCATGGGTCTTTGTGGGATTTATGAAAATCCTCGTTCAAAAGTATGAAGGATAAATCCAAAACCAATAACCATGTAACAAATTAAAAACACTATAATTTCATTCCTTATAGTCCGGATACTTCAAACAAACGGGCTCTAAAGTTTAAAGTTTTATAAAAAGAACTAAGGATGTAACATGGTGTTGAAAAATCTAGGGGTGTTACTTTTGCATATTATTTTGTGTCCGAAAATGGTTGCAACATTCTCATTAGAAGTATGCAAGTGGACGACTGCAATTGCGAAAAATTAACATTCATCTATTACCTTTGCAAAGAGTAAAATCGTATAGGTGATTTGTACACTCCAAGATTGATTGGGACACTCAAAAATATTATATACTGACGTATATACTCTTAGATCACTTTACCCATATTCACTCATGTAAGGGTAAAAATGTCAAGATGTAATATTTTTGAGTGTTTCAATCAAATCTTGAAGTGTACAAATCACCTCCCATAATGAAAGGGTATTACAAGGCTTTAATTACAACATTTGGAATCCAATCATGTGTGGTCCATAAGTAAACAAAAAGTCATTATGGAGGTTTGACATGAAATACAAAAACTTATTTTGGAAGGCCACGTGGTCCCTTTGAATGGAAAATATATACCAGGCATGCAAGATGGTAACCTCAAGAACCAAGAAACATTTACTCATGATTCTAGACTAAATACCTCATCAAATTTGAAAATGGTGCATGTTATCGTGGCTAATACGTTTGCATTTAATAATAGTCAAATTCGATGGAGAATATTATATGAGGAAGATTATTCATATATTATCAGGTCTCGCGCGATACGGCTGCATGTATCTTAAAATTAATTTTTTTGGGCTAATAATTTATCTTATTTGTACGTTTTTTTTGCAATGGTTTTATTGATTATATTTTCGGTGAAATCAGTGCGCAATCTTATTGATGATTATATTTTGCCTTCGGAGGATATTCCTACTAGATGGGTTAAATTCATTCCCATAAAGATTAATATTTTTGCTTGCAGGATGTTCTTTGTCACACCCCCAAATTACCTGTTTTGCAGCGGAATGGAATTCCTGGGGATTGACTGTCATAGCATCACAATCACAGTTATATTGAACGACCTAAAGTGTCGTTTGGAAAATACATCGTTTGATTTAATAAAATAATCCGAGTTTACAAAGTAGGTCCCAAATGAAAATCAACTTGTGCGGAAATAAGTTTGTTACAATTCAAACGATGTTTTAAAGTACGTAAAACCCAAGTGAGACGCGTCGTCACCACGACTCCATGAGGTGTCCAAATGCATGCCATGAAGTGTATACCTTAGATACCTGAGATAAAAACATGCTAAAAAGTGTCAACACAAAGGTTGAGTGAGTTCATAGAGTTTGTGTTGAAATGTAAAGCCTTTCAAAATCGTTTATGTAGCAAAGGCATTGTAAATCCACTCAGTTCCAAGTCCCGCCCATACAAAACTTGCAACCTGTGTGTTCACAACCCACTGCCAGAATATGTAGAGTTAATGTTCAAGTGCATGATGTCAAATGAATTCACATAATAGTGCATGGCTCAATGTATCGAAATCGTTTATGCAGCAAAGGAATTGTGAATCCACTCGTTCCAAGTCCCCCATACAAAACTTGCAACCAATGTCTGTTCACTGCTCCAACCCACCAGAATATGTAGAGTTAATGTTCAAATCGTTCCAAGACCGTTAGTCCATAATCGTATACCAAGTCCGTTAGATCAATATTATACCAAGACCGTTAGACCAATGATTATACCAAGACCGTTAGACCAATGAATATACCAAGACCGTTAGACCAATGAATATACCAAGACCGTTAGACCAATGAATATACCAAGACCGTTAGACCAATGAATATACCAAGTCCGTTAGACCAATGAATATACCAAGACCGTTAGACCAATGAATATACCAAGACCGGTAGACCAATGAATATACCAAGACCGTTAGACCAATGAATATACCAAGACCGTTAGACCAATGAATATACCAAGTCCGTTAGACCATTGAATATATGATATAGAAATTCTAAGTATAGCAATAATGTTACTTCAGATGACTAGCATTCAAATTTAGATAAACATGTAGTTGCAAATAATCATGAATGTCATAAAAGTAGTTGAGCATGTATCTCCCCCAAAAGTAATTCAAAACAATAAAAAGAGTAGGGGCTATGACTCACGTAATTCATATAAGTTAAAAGTACTTGTGAAAGTAAATGAAAACGGTTTGAGCATGTATCTCCCCAAAAGTAGTATAAAAACAATTAAAAGTGGGGCTATGAAAACTCACGGTAATTCATATAAGTTAAAGTACTTATGAAAGTAAATGAAAACAGTTTGAGCATGTATCTCCCCCAAAACAGTTATGAAAGCAAGTAAAAGTAGGGCCATGAAACTCACTTGGTAAACTGGAATAATGGCAAAAGTGAGTACACCGAGGTATAATGTAATGCGTTAACCGGGACCTATTATCAATGATATGATATGTCATGAATTGCAATGTAATGTGATGCATGCATTCCGTATGTTATTTATACCATTTACGAGTTTTGAAAATATTACACATCGTCGAAAAATACTCTTTTGACGCCTTGACCAATCAAAAATCACTTTACATGTTTTTACGTCAAAATGTCATCCTACAATGGTTTAATAATGATTTTTAGAGAAATTTCCACTTTCGTCGCAAAACAATGTCGTCGGAATTTTTATGAAATTAACAAAAATGGCTTTGGAAAACTAGTCGTAAAACAGTGTACGTCGATCGTTAGAGAACGAACTCGACTGTTTTGGAAAGTTTGTATCGATATCTAAAAGTTTCAGTTCAGGAGTTTTCGTCAAAAAGGTCTCGAACATAAAGATAATAAGGGTTAAAGATGGTGGTTTTGGCTAATTGTGTGCAGAAAATTAGTTACGGCAAGTTTATGAAAAAGTGCATATCTTTGTCGTTTCAAATCCGTTTTCAACGTATAATACGTCCCTTAGCTTGTGATCAAAGTATACTAATATATTTTTGACAAGTCGAAATAATTTGTGAAGCTTAGGGCTCATTTTTGACTCGGACAAAATAAATATAGTATGCTGAAATTTCTGAAAATAATATATTTCATCGTCAAACTTCAAAAATCCATAACTTCTTCGTTATAACTCCGTTTTACTCCGCTCAAGCGGCCACGGATTCGTTTTAAAGTATATTTTCTAAATATCTAGGCCAAAATTCGTGCCTACTGTCGGATTTTCCAGAAAAACAAAATAAGGACAGAACACTTATTAATACTTGTCGAAAATAGTTTTTCTCGTACTAAACCTATTCCAATCCCTTCAAATCAACTCCAAAACTAATCTAATCCTACCATACACCTTCTTAGGGTGTCATGGGTTCCTAATCATCATCAAGACCAAAATATAACAAGGGAATAATTATAGGATGACTTTATATATATAAACTCTAAAATCAATGTAAAAATGGTATAAACAACACAAGTCTTGCATGTTTTTGCTCAAAATGATAAGATGAGTATAAAATGAATATGTAAGATGAAAATAAACATGAGATGCTTACTAGTGATATGATGAGGTGATTAGAACCAAGGATTAACCTAAACACCCTAGGTTTTTATTTCAAAACCTTGATGAGAGTGTATACTAGATTGATATAAACACTTGATCTTGAGAAAAATATTTTGATCCCTTCTTGACCTCTATGAAGGCCGGTTTTGGTGGAGAAGAACAAGAGAGAAAAAAAAACTTTGCTATCTTTGGAAAAAAAATGAGATGTATGAAGTAAATGAATGAAGTGATGCTTGGAGTATAAATCTACCCAACTTGATTGCCCTTCCCCCTTGGAGCCGGTTTTTAGGGGATGTGTTCCTCAATATATATATATATTTTTTTATATAATGTGTTGTGTAAATACTTGTAACAATTTGTAAGAAAAAGTGTAAGTAAATGTGTAGTTTTTAGGTAAAAGAGATTTTTAATAGATCAAAATAGAGTATAATGATATCATAAAAATTGTAAAAATACATTCCTTGTGAAATTCGAGTGATAAAATAATTATCGTATGATTTTTAAGAAAACGTCGTAATAATTTAACTTTAACGATTTATATACGAAATAAATTTAAAACACTATGTAAACACAAAATATAGTTTTTACAACTAAATGTAAGTATAAAAATATGTCGGGATCATTTTTGAAAGTAGCGGATTAAATGTTCAAAATAATAACTCACGCGATAACGTTTATTTAATATAAAATTTTACGCGATAAATGTGAAATGAAATGTTATGAATGAACTATCGTGATGCAAATGATGCGAACGAAATGTAGACTAAACTTAGTCCATATGAAATGTACGTGATGTTATGATCATGAATTTGCCGCTAAACCTTCAAGGTTACGCGAATTTGGAACACGTAAACCAAGTTTACGATAAATGTTGAAATAATGAGACATGAATCGTGTCAAGAAATGACCTGAAAGTACGGATTGTCACATTCACCATCCAAAAGGAATTCAGTCCCTGAATTCAGTTCGTGTTGGTCTCTACGGTTTAGGGTTTGATGTGGCAAACTTTCCCATTCTCGAGCAAAATTTCCAAAAGACGTTTAGGTAACCGATTTTGCTTAATCCCACAACTCATCAAACAAGAACTGTCATACGATTAGGCTAAATCGGTTTAGGTAACAACTTGTTTCTAGCTCGATCTTTGCAACTCATCAAACAAGAACTGTCACGCGGATCAAACTGGAAACAAGTGGTTTGAAGAAAATCTTTTGAAAATTTGGCTCGATTACGGAATTGCTTACACATATGAGACTACTACTCCCTTCATTGCATGATTCTTCCTGAATTAGACATAGGTGATCAGGCTATGTATAATTTAGGAGTAACTATGCAATGCTTGGACTAATCGGCTCATATGATGTTTGGTGTTGAGTCAACTGATGTTAAAATTGTGCAAGGGAATGACAGGGCATTCTCCATGTCAAAGTGATGTGAGTATGATGGGATGGGTATTTGAAGGCATCAATGTGACAATCGATCTGAAATGAAAGTGAATAACTCGAAAAATGTACGTATAAATCGCATGCAAAGTGAACATGCACTTATGATGAAATGATGAGATGCTATGATGATGTGGTTATAGTCTAGGGTCAATGATGCAACCTAGTTCTCTATAACCAAGCTCATGCCAATCAGTCACACCCCCAAATTACCTGTTTTGCAACGGAATGGAATTCCTGGGGATTGACTGTCATAGCATCACAATCACAGTTATATTGAACGACCTAAAGTGTCGTTTGGAAAATACATCGTTTGATTTAATAAAATAATCCGAGTTTACAAAGTAGGTCCCAAATGAAAATCAACTTGTGCGGAAATAAGTTTGTTACAATTCAAACGATGTTTTAAAGTACGTAAAACCCAAGTGAGACGCGTCGTCACCACGACTCCATGAGGTGTCCAAATGCATGCCATGAAGTGTATACCTTAGATACCTGAGATAAAACATGCTAAAAAGTGTCAACACAAAGGTTGAGTGAGTTCATAGAGTTTGTGTTGAAATGTAAAGCCCTTCAAAATCGTTTATGTAGCAAAGGCATTGTAAATCCACTCAGTTCCAAGTCCCGCCCATACAAAACTTGCAACCTGTGTGTTCACAACCCACTGGCAGAATATGTAGAGTTAATGTTCAAGTGCATGATGTCAAATGAATTCACATAATAGTGCATGGCTCAATGTATCGAAATCGTTTATGCAGCAAAGGCATTGTGAATCCACTCGGTTCCAAGTCCCGCCCATACAAAACTTGCAACCTGTGTGTTCACAACCTTTGCCAGAATATGTAGAGTTAATGTTCAAATCGTTCCAAGACCGTTAGTCCATAATCGTATACCAAGTCCGTTAGATCAATATTATACCAAGACCGTTAGACCAATGAATATACCAAGACCGTTAGACCAATGAATATACCAAGACCGTTAGACCAATGAATATACCAAGACCGTTAGACCAATGAATATACCAAGACCGTTAGACCAATGAATATACCAAGTCAGTTAGACCAATGAATATACCAAGACCGTTAGACCAATGAATATACCAAGACCGTTAGACCAATGAATAGACCAAGACCGTTAGACCAATGAATATACCAAGACCGTTAGACCAATGAATATACCAAGTCCGTTAGACCATTGAATATATGATATAGAAATTCTAAGTATGGCAATAATGTTACTTCGTATGACTAGCATTCAGTTTAGATAAACATGTAGTTGCAAATAATCATGAATGTCATAAAAGTAGTTGAGCATGTATCTCCCCCAAAAGTAATTCAAAACAATAAAAAGAGTAGGGGCTATGACTCACGGTAATTCATATAAGTTAAAGTACTTGTGAAAGTAAATGAAAACAGTTTGAGCATGTATCTCCCCCAAAAGTAGTATAAAAACAATTAAAAGTGGGGCTATGAAAACTCACGGTAATTCATATAAGTTAAAGTACTTATGAAAGTAAATGAAAACAGTTTGAGCATGTATCTCCCCCAAAACAGTTATGAAAGCAAGTAAAAGTAGGGGCCATGAAACTCACTTGGTAAACTGGAATAATGGCAAAAGTGAGTACACCGAGGTATAATGTAATGCGTTAACCGGGACCTATTATCAATGATATGATATGTCATGAATTGCAATGTAATGTGATGCATGCATTCCGTATGTTATTTATACCATTTACGAGTTTTGAAAATATTACACATCGTCGAAAAATACTCTTTTGACGTCTTGACCAATCAAAAATCACTTTACATGTTTTTACGTCAAAATGTCATCCTACAATGGTTTTAAAATGATTTTTAGAGAAATTTCCACTTTTCGCGAAAACAATGTCGTCGGAATTTTATGAAATTAACAAAAATGGCTTTGGAAAACTAGTCGTAAATAAAGCGTAACGTCGATCGTTAGAGAACGAACTCGACTGTTTTGGAAAGTTTGTATCGATATCTAAAAGTTTCAGTTCAGGAGTTTTCGTCCAAAAGGTCTCGAACATAAAGATAATAAGGGTTAAAGATGGTGGTTTTGGCTAATTGTGTGCAGAAAATTAGTTACGGCAAGTTTATGAAAAAGTGCATATCTTTGTCGTTTCAAATCCGTTTTCTACGTATAATACGTCCTTAGCTTCGTATCAAAGTATACTAATATATTTTTGACAAGTCGAAATAATTTGTGAAGCTTAGGGCTCATTTTTGACTCGGACAAAATAAATATAGTATGCTGAAATTTCTGAAAATAATATATTTCATCGTCAAACTTCAAAAATCCATAACTTCTTCGTTATAACTCCGTTTTACTCCGTTCAAGCGGCCACGGATTCGTTTTAAAGTATATTTTCTAAATATCTAGGCCAAAAATTCGTGCCTACTGTCGGATTTTCCAGAAAAACAAAATAAGGACAGAACACTTATTAATACTTGTCGAAAATAGTTTTTCTCGTACTAAACCTATTCCAATCCCTTCAAATCAACTCCAAAACTAATCTAATCCTACCATACACCTTCTTAGGGTGTCATGGGTTCCTAATCATCATCAAGACCAAAATATAACAAGGGAATAATTATAGGATGACTTTATATATATAAACTCTAAAATCAATGTAAAAATGGTATAAACAACACAAGTCTTGCATGTTTTTGCTCAAAATGATAAGATGAGTATAAAATGAATATGTAAGATGAAAATAAACATGAGATGCTTACTAGTGATATGATGAGGTGATTAGAACCAAGGATTAACCTAAACACCCTAGGTTTTTATTTCAAAACCTTGATGAGAGTGTATACTAGATTGATATAAACACTTGATCTTGAGAAAAATATTTTGATCCCTTCTTGACCTCTATGAAGGCCGGTTTTGGTGGAGAAGAACAAGAGAGAAAAAAACTTTGCTATCTTTGGAAAAAATGAGATGTATGAAGTAAATGAATGAAGTGATGCTTGGAGTATAAATCTACCCAACTTGATTGCCCTTCCCCCTTGGAGCCGGTTTTTAGGGGATGTGTTCCTCAAGTATATATTTTTTTTTTATATAATGTGTTGTGTAAATACTTGTAACAATTTGTAAGAAAAAGTGTAAGTAAATGTGTAGTTAAATGTAACTTGTAAGGTAAATGGTAGTTTTTAGGTAAAAGAGATTTTTAATAGATCAAAATAGAGTATAATGATATCATAAAAATTGTAAAAATACATTCCTTGTGAAATTCGAGTGATAAAATAATTATCGTATGATTTTTAAGAAAACGTCGTAATAATTTAACTTTAACGATTTATATACGAAATAAATTTAAACACTATGTAAACACAAAATATAGTTTTTACAACTAAATGTAAGTATAAAAATATGTCGGGATCATTTTTGAAAGTAGCGGATTAAATGTTCAAAATAATAACTCACGCGATAACGTTTATTTAATATAAAATTTTACGCGATAAATGTGAAATGAAATGTTATGAATGAACTATCGTGATGCAAATGATGCGAACGAAATGTAGACTAAACTTAGTCCATATGAAATGTACGTGATGTTATGATCATGAATTCGCCGCTAAACCTTCAAGGTTACGCGAATTTGGAACACGTAAACCAAGTTTACGATAAATGTTGAAATAATGAGACATGAATCGTGTCAAGAAATGACCTGAAAGTACGGATTGTCACATTCTTGGATAAGTTGCCTACTCGGTTGGATCTTTCACTTAGAGGTGTCGATATATCCTCTATTCTTTGCCATTTATGTGATGCTTCAGTTGAGTCTTCTTCGCATCTTTTCTTCTCTTGCCCCTTGGTTTGTCAAGTGACAAGTAAGGCGTCGTGTTGGTGGGAGCTAGATGACCCCGTCTTGCATTCTTACGATGAGTGGCTTACATAGTTCAAAACTATTCCGTTATCTAATAATTTGAAAGCTGTGTTTGAAGGAGTTTGCTATGTGATGTGGTGGTATATCTGGAGATTTAGAAATCGTCTCTTGTTTGACAAGTGCAAACCCCGAAAGGAGCTTATTTCTGATGACATAGTTCAATTAACTTTCAATTGGGTTTGTAGTTGTTGTATATTTTCTTTTAAGTGGGTTACTTGGATGCAAAATCCTAACCTTATTAGTATGTAATTTTTCTAGCTTCTTGCTGGTTTTTAATAAATTTGCCGTTCAAATAAAATAGTTTTATTGATTAATTTGTTCGTTTAGGGACTATCAGCAATGACAACATATTGGTGAAACTTTGCTTTGTTTGTTTGTTTGTTTTTTATATTTAATATCTTACATGGTTTGTACAATGTGTTCTTATAATTATATTTTTCATTAAAAAACGTTTTTAAAATATCATTAACTAGTAGTTACATGACTTGTACAATATATTTTTATACTTGTATTTATCATTAAATGAGTGTTTTCAAAATGTATAATAATTATGAAAAATAATACATTGACTTAAATTTAGGCCTGAACTTAGACCTAAAATCACTTGGCATCATCCTGATGGGTTATAAAATAAGCGGGTCTCTGTCTGCAGCCCTCAGGATGCTGACACTTGGTTTTAGGTCTAAGTTTAGGCCTAATTTTAGGTCCATGTATCATTTCTCATTAATTATTTATCAATGAATTGTAAACATTGCATTAATACTTGTATTATTTAATGCTTGTGTTTTAAATGATTGTACTTTATGTTTGAGTTTTTGTATTGCTGAAATTTACGACATTTAATGGATGAAAAGGCATTCCTCTATTATAAGCTAATAGCAGGGTACCCGCCGTTGCATTGACTATAATTTGCGGTGAGCACATGAAGAGGAGTTGGGCGAGGTTCAAGGGCCAAAAGAACCTTGGATGGCTAATTCTATTGTGTGTGAAGTATGGACAGTTTGTTTTGTAGCTCTTTTGGTTCTTTCATAAACCATGAGTTCTTTTTATATTAAGATTTCATAACTGGCATTTTAATGTATATCAATAATTTTTTTTTCAGTTTTATATGTTACAAGTATTGATATGATGGTTACGCATTTATTTCCCATTAAATCACGTATGTGATCATTTATATGCCGGTAACAAATATTGATCAAGTTTTGAAATCCTTCCATAACAAGCAAGTTTAGGAGTCTGAACTTTTAAGTCTTGCCAATTATAGAATAGTCTAAAATGCTTTATATATTAGTAGATGTTAATACAAATAAACCGTAAAAACGTTTATTTATATTTTACGATCTTCTAATGTTTTGTCGATAACAAACGTAAAATCATTTTAACGAAACAAATAAAATACGAAAATTGTTTGAGCCAATAGTTTTCTAACACACTTAGGTTTTCACATAAAACACTAAAACAAGTATAAGTGATTTTATGATTTAGTAATATATATATACAACAACTAGTGTTTACATATTGGGCAAAATATATACATAACTAGTATGTATTATAAAATGGGTAAAAACTACAACCCATGGAATATATCCATAACCCATGGTATTGACCCATACCCATGTGACTAGGTGCATTGCACCCATTAGGTACATTGTATCTAATAAAATACCCATGGATCAACCCATAACCCATGACCCATGACCCATAACCAAAATACCCATGGGCAAAGAGGAGCGTCCCACGGATCCCTAGTTTTACACTAGACGGATCCCTTGAGGGAGGGATCCGTAGGATCCGCGAAACAGTAAGCATTTCTCCTCTATAAATAGTGAGCCATTTCTTCCTTTTGGTGAGCCACTCTTACACATACTTTCCCTAAGTATTGTAACTCTTTAACCACTGATCCTAAGGGATCTTTCTATGTAGTTTGTCTTTTGTTTTTGTGTGATTCTCTAGGTTCCTCTTAAAGGCGAGATCACCACTTCTTGAAGTTGAGCAAGCTCAAGTCCATGAGTTGCCATGCTTCATCATCATCAAGACTACTGAGGTTCTCTTGTTGATAGTTCTTTCTTTCTCCATAGAAGTGTTGTGTCGAAGGCATTAGTGAAGGATGCCGAAAGATTCAAGACGAAAGCATTAGTGAAAGATGCTTAACGTCCGTGTCAAGAGCATTAGTGAAGAATGCTAAAGGTGTCAAGACGAAGGCATTAGTGAAAGGTGCCAAGCGTTGTGTCAAGGGCATTGGTGAAGGATGCCTAGAAAACAAATCAATTGGCATTAGTAAAGAATGCCTAGGTCGTATAATCGATGAGGTGCATCGTTATACATATAGTGATAGTTTGTTTCTAAGGATGTTGATATCCTTGATGGTGTTGTAATAAGGAGTGGGTCTCCTTTGGGATTAGGTGTTGTGTAGTGTTGGGTAGTAGTTCCTCCATTGTAATGGAACTCGGTACTTAGCCTAGTACCGGATAAAGGGAAGGCGACGTTATGGTAGGTGTGGTTCACCTTGGTGTAAAGAACCCGGTGGTTAGCCTAGTACCGGAAAAAGAGTAGGCGACGTTGTGAAGGCTTCTCCGCCATAAGGAGTTGGTGTCGTGTAGTGATTACGAACTCTCGAGTAGGTGACTCGGGGAGTGGAGTAGGGCAAGGAAGGTGTCCTTGTAGCCGAACCACTATAAATACTCGTGTCGTGATTATGTGCTTCTTACTCTTTATCTTTCATTACATTCTTTATATATCTATCTATCAACGTCCAACATACACATCTAAATAAATTAACATAATTTGATCGAAATGTTTTAAAACGAAGTTTTAATTGGTAAAACTATTCAACCCCCCCTTCTAGTTTTCCACAATTGGCATCAGAGCTTCGTTACCAAGTTTCTTAGAGTATGTTGTACTTTAAAATTTTGATACGATCCGTGTATGTTTGAAAACTACAAAGAAGGATTTTTCAAGTCAAGTTTTAAAAAGCATTATAGTGTTTATTGTTGGACAATGATAGAATGTTCTAATACTTTCCTTGTTAAGAATTCTCCATACTTAGATTTGGGCATACCAAGAAGATCATGAAGAAACTATTTAAATATTTCTTTTCGTGAAAAGAATGTTTAGCATCGTTCTTCTCATACATGGATCAGGAGATTCCAAGAAGATCACAAAGCATTTTCTCTAAATACTTCTTCTCTTAAGATGAATATTTAGCAAAGGTATGATCGTTAATAATTTACATTTGTTTTATCGTTGTTAAAATCTTAGTTGTATAATTAATCTCTACTAGTAATTACTTGAGTAGTTATCTATATTAAAGCCATCATCAAGAATAGTATTCTTCGATTCATTTGTATAGACTACACTACTAATCTGTAATAATGATATCTTGGTTATTCGATAGCCTCAATCATTATTCATCACAAAGGGATTATTGACACTTCATCTATGTCAATGAATATCCATGTGAAATTTCTTATATTATGATAAAATGGGATTTTATCATAATTCTTGATAAACCTCCCAAGAATTGTGACTAATTCTTAAAAAGAGAACCACGTCAAATAGGATTAGTATTAAATCGTCAAAACCTCAATTCACAAGTTATAGAGCTTAAACATCAAACTCTAGGCGTTTTAGAACTCCCAAACCAAAGTTATCAAGGAATGCTTAAACTGATTTTTTGCTGTCAAGCCGGATTCCTGAGCTTGAAGGATCCCTAATGAGAGGGATCCGTGGGATCCGTCCAACATAAGACAAAGATAAGTTAGTAATGATCACTGTGGATGTTCCACAATCATTTTCCCTTCAAAGACTCACGAACAAAAATTACTGTTCACAGGAGCAATTTGATTATTTCCTTCAAGCATAACAATCTCTTGTGTAAGTATAATCTTCACTACATTTTTAATTTAGTTCCTTGATTTCTAGGATTACAATTTATTCATTTTTAGAAGTTGGGTTCAAATGGGTTTATCATAATTTATTACCACATTGTTTTCTAAGATAATCCAAATCAAAGAATTAAAATTGTTAATACAAATTAAACTCATTTCTTGAATTCAATAAAAATGATTTGAGCAAAATTGTGATCAAACCCTTTAGGTTACTATTCACGATTAACACCACATTGTGGTTGTATTATTTAGGAACAATCATGCCAAGTAACCGACAACAAGACTATCAAGATACCACTCATTACATACCAATGTACCATAGAAAAGATGGACTTAGCCCGGAAGATAGGAAAGCTTTTAAAATGCTCGAAAAGAGATTTTTTCATTAGGGTTGAGTAGTAGAACCATCATTTCTTGATAACACCGACATAAGACAAGTTTTTGGGACCATTGGCTTTGATTGTTTATTGGACATAAACGAACAAATTTTCCCGGTTTTCGTACTCGAGTTCTACAAGACAATGAGGATAGTTAGAAATGATGATGGGTCCATCTCGATTGTCTTCATCATAAATGAGCATGAGTACACCCTTTCGCTTGTGGAGTTTGGAAGAATAGTAGGGGTTCCATATCAAGGTGTTTGAATGTTTTCCAATGAGTGGTCTTTAGAGGAGTTACACACTATGGTTGATCATCATGAAATCTACAACATGTTAATCCCGGAAGCAATCACGGTGAGGGACACCGTGTTCATGCCAAGAGCATCCCCATCGAGGGTCACTAGGAATTCAAAAGTGATCTATAGAGATCCTTTCCAAATGGAGCTCTCCGAGATGTACCCATTGTATAGGAAATGGGAAATGGTGGTGAGGGAGAATGTGTTGTGCTTAGTAGGAAACAAGGATCACCCCAATGCATGCCTAAGTTTCATGATCTATTGCCTAGTGACCGAGACTCGCTTCAACCTTGCTTACTACATGATTAAGAGAATGGCAAGTGTAAAAAGCATGGACAAAATGGTGCTTCCGTACGCAATGCTCCTAACCCGTCTTGCAAAATTCATCTTTGCATTAGATCCTTCTCCGCAATCCTATGATCATAGCTTTTGCAACAAAGTTATGGTGTCATTGACCGAGGGTAGAACGACAAGGTTTATGGTGGAAGGCAAAAGGCCTCACCCACCCACGGATTCCTCGGATGAAAGGGAGAGGCAAAGAGAAGGTGAAGGTAGTAGCAACCCACTCGGAAATACCGATCTCGACCCCTTGGATTACATCAACCAATTACCGGACGTTCCTAGCGCATCACCCGAATGGCAACAAACCAAGGGAATCTTCAAGTGCTTCACCAACTTCTTGAAGAAAAAGTAGAGATGGTGTGATAAAGAGTGGAGGAGGGGTGAAGACGGGAAATGGTGGAGAAGTAAGGTAAGGTCATAGGACCTTAATTTGTGAAAAACAATTTGAAACAATGGGTTGTAACATCTAAACAAATACTTATGTAGTGTAGGATGTAGTGTGTAGCTATTGCCATAACTTGGCATTGAACAATCTTAACTTAGGAACGTGTAGGATGAGATTTTACGACTTCTTCAAGTAGTCGTCGTCACTCATCTTTAGGTACCTTTAGTTCCCCCACATTTGCTATGCATTATACTTGATGTATTCTTGCATTTAGTCTTTGTAAAAATAAATAGGAGAAGCATTTTGCTAAGGGTGCAAAATTGCACATTTGCTGTAAGCCTTCTGATCTGCAGTAGGTGGATCCCAGCAATATAACTAGCCGGATCCCTCCCAAAAGGGAACCGGGGGATCCGTGACCACAGATGAGCAATACAGACCTCACTATATCAAAAACAGCTCACTAGATCACCTCACACTAGTCAAACATAAGACTTTAGAACCAACTAAGTATTCCTCAAACATTTGAAAGCTTCACACTCACCCATAGCTTACTTAGGATCTATTTCAAAATGTTTTTGATTTATCAACTCATCAAAACTTACCATATTTCCGCTCCAACGCTCACACTTTATTTCTCACGTCTCATAACACTTAGTTTGATATATCCATCAATTTTAGCAAATTGATTTTAGTCATCATTAACTCAAAAATAAGCTTGAAACTAGTTTTTCATTTTTCCTTATTTTTTAAGATTTTATTAAATTTTTCTCGAGGCATCATCTAACTTCTAGGACTAATTACCCCCACTCTTCCATCTCAAATCAAATAATACTCTTCTCAAACACTTAGTTAGACTATCTAAAGTCCACTTTTCTACCCAAAACCATCATTAAGCACCCTCACCTCTTATGGTTGAGCATTTAAGACATCCACCTCTCATGACATCAAAATAAAGTCAAAACCTCGAGATACATAGGTAATTGACATTGCAAAAAGCATAATCATTTCATCAAGAATCTGTCGGACAGACGGATCCCTGGTAAGAGGGATCCATGGGATCCGTGTCTGCAGAAAGCTTTAATCAGCTTCCCTCTTCAAAGTTAAGTCACCTTTTGGTTTTTTAACCACTTTTACTTTACCATTTAATATCTTCCTAGAGCTGATCAATATCCTAAGTGCATGCTTAATCCCCTTAGTGGCCAAGAATTTAATTCCTTAATTCAAAATTATCCTTTATAAACCAAACACTTTTAAGGTTAAAACATCACTCTCACCTAGCTCTCAAAAATCAGTAGTTAGAAGCTTATATTGCATCCTTAGCATCACCATGACCAAAGCACTTAGCAACAACTCTTCAACTAAAGGCTCATCCAAAAGAAAGGGTCACATGATTCATGAGATTTCATCCACCGAATCATCTCCTGTAAGAGATAACAATGCTAGAATTCCACCTCAACAAACCCATTCAACAATTGCTAAGAGAACCGCAAGAATTAGCATCAAACCTTTTGGGATAGAAAAGGGTCATCTAGTTCAAAACCAAACATGGCTAGCTCTAGCAAACCGTCTAAGCCCTCATTCCTAGAGCATAGATTACACTCATCCAACGAGCCTCTTCCTCACCCAAATCTCTATTCATTAGAGCATTCACCATCGAGAACATCCAACTCACCAACTTTCTCGTTAAATAGGGAACCTACAACACCAACTAGTCCATCATTGGAAACAAGGAACCACCAAGGACTTGATCATATGGAGGAATATCCATTACCACCACCCTCATTCTTTGTAGAACCTCACCCTACTTCTCTTAATGAAACCCCACCATCATTCATAGAGCCTCCTCAAAACATCCATTTTCCTCCGGTTCCAAATCAAGACAATAATTGCTCTAATTGTCTAATCACCCAAGGACTTGTTCAAGAAGTACGAAATGAGTTTCATTTCATGTTTAATCATCTTCTTGAAAGATTGGACCAAATCAACAAGTCTACTCATCCTTAGACTCAAGCACTTTGTTGCATTCTAGGCTTTAGTAACTTATTAATATTAGTAGAAAATGTATGGGTAAATCATTCTCTTAGTTTTAGAGATTTGTTGATTATCTCTTTGTTTTATTGAATGATAACTTATTTGCCATATTTCTTTGAGTATATGTTCGTTGGTTGTACACATATCTCACTTTCACATTTAGCATTGTTTGGTATATCACCTTTGCTGAATAATCTGTCACCAGACAGACGGATCCCTAGAAATTGCCTAGACGGATCCCACAAAAGAGGGAACCGTGGGATCCGTGGGAACAAAATTCTACTAACTTGAGTCTTATTTGCGTGTTTTCTAACCTTTATTGTACGATATATTATTGTGTTGATGAAGACATGTTTGCCATTAGAGAAGTAAATTCTACTAACTTGAGTCTTAAAGACCCGTCCTTCCTCCACGGTGTTGCACTAAGCTATACTACGAACGTGATAACGATATGTCTACGAGCTAACTTATGCTAGATAATATTAGGGGTGACCGACTCTTCACTATGGAATTTTCTAATTCCTAACATTTATTTTGTAGATTTTCAAAATACACATGAAGACTTTGACATCTTAAGCTAGGGGGAGCTTTGTGTCAAACCATTTATTGCAAAACCATTTGCAACATAATCCTTATTTGGATTACACTTATTGACACCCCGTTGCAAAGTTGCAATCATCAAGGGGAGCACATTCGTCAATTGACGAAATCTTTTGCAAACTTAGTTGCAAATGAACTAACTTAGTATTATCTTTCTTGATGCCCTCACATAGGGGTGAACTCGTCAAAGGGGAGTTAAGACGAGATCTTTTTCCGTTATTTTCTCTCTATTATTTTACTTTCTTTTCTCACATGTTTTTCTTAAAACAATGTGTTAGTCTACTTTCGAAGCTCTTTTTGTTTCGACAAAAAGGGGGAGAAGAAAGTAAAAACTACAAATTCAAACGTTTACGAACTTTAGCTTTTCCTTAAAATAATTTTATGTTTTGTCATCAACAAAAATGGGAAGATTGTTAATACAAATAAACCGTAAAAACGTTTATTTATATTTTACGATCTTCTAATGTTTTGTCGATAACAAACGTAAAATCATTTTAACGAAACAAATAAAATACGAAAATTGTTTGAGGCAATAGTTTTCTAACACACTTACGCTTTCACATAAAAAACTAAAACAGGTATAAGTGATTTTATGATTTAGTAATATATATGTACAACAACTAGTGTTTACGTATTGGTCAAAATATATACATAACTAGTATGTAAAACCCTAAAAATCGTAAACGTTTTTAAAAGACTATTTTGCCCTTCAAACTTAATATTTATTAAACACATAAAATACGTCAAGCTAATTAAATACGACTTTAGCCTAACTCTGAAATAATCAACTGGTGCAAGATAAAAATAAAACATACACACCTTACGTCTAAATATATGTCACACGTTACTAAGGTTTCATGGGCCGAAAATATACAAGTAATACAAACATTACACTTAAGTTTAAGCCCATCATATTGATAACTTGGAAAGTAAAAAAATTCTGTTTTTACTCCCCTAAATCAGCCGATTATTTCCCTCCCCCATTTACCTATTGGCGTCTCATTTTTACCCACAATATACACACTAAAATAAACATACAAAACCCTAAACTAAAAGTGGCGGCTACATGTTATTTCTCTCTCTCTTCGACCCTAAGGTAGTAAGCAAAGGAGGAGGTGATTGAAGGGCCCTGATCGTGGGTTTTTGGTTCGATAGGGTGGTCCAGGTCGTGGGATTTCTAGGTGCTAAAAGGGGGCTGTTTTGGTTGAGAACCTGGTCGTGGAAGTGCTAGGCAGAATAAGGCCTTGGGTTGGTTTGTGAATCTTGTTTTCTTCCTCTTCTTGCACGCTACAAAAAGGTAACATCGTGACTCATCCTTCTCCATTGATTTCTATGTTCTGGTCGTGGTTATGTAACCATCCATGCGCACCTTTAGACCTTGCACCACATTCATGTACATGTTAAGTATTAAGAGATTTGAAAACCTAATATAAGTGCTACTAAAATCATGAAACAAGGCCTTATACATGTCGACATGTACACTTTATGAATCTGGTTATGTATTTAATTTCTGGTCGTGGGGGTTTGACACCATACGCCTACATTTGGAGCCCTAAATCATGTTTTAATGAATGTTAAACCTAAGATAAGTATAGCCTAATGTTTAACACTTGAAACCAGGTCTTGAAACTTTATGAATAAGGCGTTAGTCATGTGTAAAAAAACTGGTCCTATAAATATATTTTGTTAAGCCATCGTTATACCTTTCTTTTGGTCTTTAACACGTACAAATGGAGCTTGAAATATTGTGTGTTGAATTGGTGCTAATGTGTGTGAAAGGGATAAGGTTAGGGGATGTTTTAAAGGGTTTGAAAGGCGTATAAAATCTGTTTTGGGGGTATGGTATGTCTCGTTATTTTAAGGTTCACAAAAAGGGCTTAAGTGCATTTGTATTAAACGTGGTTGGAAAGGAAAACAACTTATATGGTAGTCATAAATGGATCTAGGGTTCATTTGGTTTATTATCAAGTCGCATTGTTTGTTTAAAGGTTATGTATAATTTTTGTAGGACTGAAAATATGGAATGGTAAACTTGCTATGATGATATTAAATCAGGTTGTGTAGCTTACATGGGTCATGGTTGCTCTTGGGTAGGTAAAACATGTGATTATAATGGTTTTAATGGACCCTAAAACTGGACAACATCATATGTCGAATTTTTGTGTGTCATAGATCGAATTTTATAAGTTCAATAATCTGGGTTTTTGTTGGAAAAGTTTATTTTATGTCTTATTTAAGTTTTCCAAGTGGTTTGGTCGAATTTGGAGTTGTCTAAGTCGTATTTTTAAATTTTACAAGATCAAGTGTCAAAGCTGAGAAAACGGGTCTGAAATTTAGTTGGATTGTTTGATTTTTCATTTTCAAACCATAAGGAATTGGGAGCTCTCCTTTTACAGGAGTGACATTTAGGATATAAATGAATTTATGAGAGTTTTGGGGATTTTTCTAAGGTGTCTAAACAGGTCCAATAAGTGTAAACTTTTAAGGTGTATTTCATGATCACTTTCTGGACAGGTCTGGACTTGTGATTTTCCGTAGGCCATTTGACCTGGAAATAGAACCCCTTCCCCCCCCCCCCAATTTTTGGAGAGTCTTTTAACTCATATAGGAACCCCTGGGATTTTACTTGATTTTATTTGAGCTAAGTAAGTATTTTATAAAAATTGTTAAATTATGGTCCAGATGTGAATTTAAGAAAATGAAAGATAAAAAGAGGATATCAATAAGTAAAACACTTACACATGCATAAGAAGCTTTTAAAATGAGTATATAAGTAATATATGATATCAATTCGTGTAGATTCGTTGAAGAAGATACGACGTTGCTTCCCGGTGTTACTTTCCCGTTTGTTTCATTTCATTGCTAAGGTACAGATATTCTACCCTTTCTCATTAAGGGTTTATTCTCACGACTTCTCTATCATTGACTTTGATTCCTTACCTTTGATATGATTCCCTTTGCTATGATTCCTTTGATATGATTTCATCCGTCATGATATCCGATCTGCTATTCATTTTGTTATGACATTTGTTGTGATATCCGTTTGCTATGATATGATTCAGTTATGTTGATATGATTGGTTTGAATATGATATGATTATGGATACGATTTGGTATAATTCGTTGTGTTCAATTGCCGAGCTAACTAGTAATGGAGGTACCATGACCATGTCATTGATGCACCAATGGCATGACACTATATGAGGCGGTGTGATTAGTCCCCGACGTTCCCTTTTGATATGATTATGATATGTGTGCACTTGGCCATTATGAATACGTATGTACAATCTCGAACTGGCATATGTATATATGATTTGTTTTGTAGGGAGCGTATGGATGCATCCTAGGTACTCAGTTCAGTTTTGGTGATGTGGTACGTGTGTGCAATACACCCCCTCACATTTGGGAACTAGCTACTCCATTTTGTACTTGAGAGGTCTCCCCTCCTTGTACACTTATGATTTGACGGATTTGATATGATTTGGCAAATATGGGTTATGATATGTGATTTTTTAGATTTTGCTATTAGAGTATCTCCTTTAGTATTAGGTGCTCGTGGCAACATTTGATTTTGGTTATTATATGACTATCTGATGTTCTGATTCATTCGTTTTCTATGCCTATTCAGTCATTCAATTGACTACTTATTCACTCAGTATTATTATGTGATTCGTTTGACTATCGGACTCATGCTTCAGTTCATTTGGTTATTATACTCGGTCTTCAGTTCATTTGATTTACTATCCTTTCACTCTATTTCGGTTGGCTGCCAAGCTTATACTTTAGATTACCACTTCATCTGTTTACCGAGCTATTATATGATTATAGGATTCAAATGTTGACTATGCTGTTATATGATTATTCGATCCATCTATTTACGATGTTGGTATATGATTACATGATTTCTATGTCTACTATGTTAGTATGTGGTTACCTGATTCATTTGTTAGCATGCTAATATCTGATTATCTGCTTATCATGCTAATATCTGATCATTCGTTTATCATGCTGTTATGTGACCCTTTGATTTGTCTGATTGCCATGCTAGTATGTAATCAATTGATTTATCTGTTTATCATGTATACCTTCGTTCAATTATTTTCATGGGCTATGATTATCCGTTAGTATTCTTATCTGCTAATTGTTGACCTGCCATGTTTACACTTCTGTTTAAGCTACTATTTGATGATGTAAATGGTTCAACTTATGTTATCTGTCTAGTTGACTTGTTTAACTTGCTATGCTAGGTCCTTGGTTAGTTAATCCATTCAGTTATGAGGTTCGTTTAGTATTGCTACCTGGTTCATGTGACTGGCATGCTTATACTTCTGCTGGTATTTCTACTTGTTATGATATTTGTTCTGTTCGTTAATTGTTGATTATCTGATCTGTGTGATTGCCATGCTCGCATTTTATTCAGTTGCTTCCGCCTGCTTATATATTTCCGCTTGGCTTATATGTATTCTGATTATCTGATTTAATTGTGTGTCTTATTATGTTTAGTGGTTACGCTGTCTGCTATGCTTTGGTCTCCTTTGATTTATGTTTCTTATGGATATCTGTTATTATTATGTTCTGCAGGTTCCTCATTGACTCATAGACCCACTGTGCTCGCTCATTACGACTTTGTTATCAATTTTCTTTGTTTCGTTTTGCATTTTTGATTATGTTTAGCTTTTGTTTTGCTATATCTGTTCACTAGGCTTTTTAAGCTCAGCCGCATTTCTTTTCCATGCGGCAGGTACCAAGTAGGATGCTGGGCTTTGATGGGATGAGAGTAGGAGCTTTTGAGTGAACCGACCATAGTTTTCCTTATTATTTTGGATTCTTTTGGAAGAACATTTGTTTTGATATTTCGTATCTTTTAGACATATTGGATTATGTATTTTCCCTTTTTAAGTCATTCGTTTATATGACTTGGTACTTTATTTGATAAGACTTCCGCTTGCAAATTTTTATTAGTATGTTCTGATATGACTCCATAATGTGACATTCGGACCCTTGTCGGGTTGGGGTGTTACAATTATGGTATCAGAGCCAGGTTTCGTCTTGTTGACCTTAGGATTGACATGTGAGGAGTTGGGTAGACACTAGGCTTCCGTCTGTTCTGATCTTCTCTGCTTCGTTTGATTGTCGTTCAGATTTGACTTAGATATTCGTTTTTCTTCACTGATTTGGCCTTCCTCTTCTCGTATCAAATTTTGTTAACTTGTCTTCGCACATCCGTTTGTCGATCGTTAGATGGAGACTACACGTGGAGTTGAAGATGATGGTGCCGACCCTGCATTGCTTCAGCAGTCCCTGAGCTGGAGAGGTTTATGAAGCAGAAACCACACCCGATTGTCGTGCTGCTAGAGACATCAGGATGCTGCTTGAGGAAGATGGACAGATCAACCAAGGACGCAAAAGACAGAGACAAGATTCAACAGGTGGATGAGAAGGTTCATCTACTTCATATGATTTGGGCGCGACTTATGTTACTCTGATTTGTTTGTCATGCGTTTTGAGGCGGTTTGATATTTTGTTGAGAGATTTTGATCGGTATTGCTTTTCTTTGATTTGTTCAGAACTCGGTTTGAATCGTGAAGTTTTATCATTTAGCATCTTAGTGATATCTCAGCTTTATTTCTGGATCGTCAGTAATGAGTCATGAGGAACCGTTTTGTGCAAGTTGGTGGCCTTCTTTCATTGTGATATGGTAAGTTGTTTGATATAGTCTATGTTGTATGTATGTGAATCTGGTCTGATTTGATATGTTACTTGATATCGGTATGTGATATGTTTTGTCTGATATTGGTTATGTGGTTTGTCATGACCCGGGACAGAATATGATGACAATAAGAACTTGTTATGTGATGCAAGTATTATGACGCCTGATCAACGTAATAATACCGAGATCATATAATTTGAAATTATTGAAATCATACGACATCTTGGGAAATGCCTGGGGTTGGTATGTGAATGTACTAGAGCTCATACCCGTTATTTGTCAATCCTCATGTTCTTTTGGAATTTTGTACCTCTTTGCGAGATTCTCACCGACATCTGCTACGTATAAGTTTGTACGCTTTGGACCGATATTGTTACGATTATGTGAACCTATGGATTGCTACGTCTGCCTTAAACTCGTACGTCTCTGTGTACCCCTGCGACTTCAATTTTCGAGGACGAAAATTTTCTTTTAGAGGGGGAGATTTGTAAAACCTTAAACATCGTAAACGTATTTAAAAGACTATTTTGCCCTTCAAACTTAATATTTATTAAACACATAAAATACGTCAAGCTAATTAAATACGACTTTAGCCTAACTCTGAAATAATCAACTGGTGCAAGATAAAAATAAAACATACACACCTTACGTCTAAATATATCTCACACGTTACTAAGGTTTCATGGGCCGAAAATATACAAGTAATACAAACACTACACTTAAGTTTAAGCCCATCATATTGATAACTTGGAAAGTAAAAAAATTCTGTTTTTACTCCCCTAAATCAACCGATTATTTCCTGTTAGGTCACCATATTTGTAACACAAGCATCAATATGTGGAAATAGAGAAGAGATAGTGATCGGTTGAACAAATACAAACACACACACGTATAAATGAGGAAAGGTTATGCGTAGGAGTGAAAGAGTGAATGAATTGAACAACTAACCGTCAAGTGAGGGTATTACAAAGGTATTTATAAGAGAGGAAGCTAGGGCAACACTCCTAGTCCTTTCCTTTCCTTATTGGACTTGGGCCAAGGCTCATGGGCTTTCTACATAAGCCTTGGCATGATTACTAACATAAAAGCCATATTAAGCTAACTATTACATATTAATTACCAACACTTGAATTCTAGATTAGGAGTGATTCCAAAAATCTCCCCCTAAGTGTTAGTGATTGATGATGTGAACGGTGAAGGTGTTGATGTAATAGTGGCTTTGACGTGTTCTGACATTCTTCTTTCTTGTGAGAAGAATTGTCTTGATTCGAACAATCTCCCTAGTGTAGAGAAATTGTTTCCTTTGAAAAGTTCTGCTTTGACGTCATCATTTACTTTGTTCTTTGTGATGGTAGTGATAGTATGTTGTTGTTGTCGCATCAGTCGCCTTCGTTGGTCAAAGTGTCCACGTCTTTCTTCAACATGCTCACTCGCTCTTTAACGTTGGATTACAGTACTGATGAAGTTCTCTTAGTCTTTAACTTTGTAGATTCTTTGACTTTGATGAAGAATCATTCTGACTTTTGTGTTGCCTTTTGATAGAACTTCCATTAGTGATGTTGTTGGTATGAGCATGTGAAGAATCTACACGATCAGTCCGCTCCAGAGCTTCCATAAGAAGAAAACATAAGAAAGGTTAGTAATAAGCGGATTCCGGCACTTACAAGTTTGAACTTCGAGAGTGTTAACAGCATAGTGTGAAAAACACAACTCTAATTCTTACAAAGGCCGTTCTTGAACTGGAGTCCCACAAGTGAGATAACGCTATGTACCGAAGTACACCTACAGTTCAGATGAGTCGCTGAGGTACACCGAAGCATCACCTCACGCATCAGACCGTTTGAGACACACTAAGCGTAATCCACGGGGAGTTACCGGTTTGATGTCGTGGGCTTTGATGTTGACCCGGCAAGAGTTTCCATTCAATCACTGAGGATCACATATGTGAACCTCTCATAAATGTTCTCGACAAATTTGCTAGGATCGTGTAGGACTCGATAACGCATACCACTGTTGTTCTTTTGTTGAACAACAAGTGATGAAATGTCAAGTGTACTATGAGATCTTTTGATGAATCTCGTGGCTCTAGACTCAATAGTGCGCTTTTGGTTTTCCTGAGCGGAGACTAGGGAGAGGGTCTCCTTCTTCAATACCAGAATCTCTAGGAGAAAGCCGATAGTTTACGTAGGGTTCCCTGTGAGAATGAAACAAGGCTCTGTTGAGAGAAACTTGAGTGGCTAAGAAGGTTTAGTGCATGCGTCACCGGGTCCATGACGACTTTTAATCTTCAATACCGGCGTCATCAAGTGACAACCAGTAGTATATGAATTGAACCCGGTGTCTACCCTAAGTTGAATAATCTGGAGGGCTATTTCTTTTCACCCTTTTCTTTGCTTTTCTTTTAATTCTTCAACTCCTTCTTTCTCCGATTCTCATTTTCTCCTTTTTATAATCATACCTGAGGACTTCTAATTCTAACTATTGGTAGTGTCCTTGGGTAGATCCCTCTGGCTCTGGCGGATCATAGGACGGTTATTCCTAACCTTAATCACCTTATAACTCAATTGCCATAAAACGATTTTCACGAAAATCTCTTAAAGTGTTTGTGAATGAAAAACATGTTTGAACACTTCAAGAGTTTTGGATTTTCAAAAATACTCCCCCTCCACATGTGCTTAAGAGTTTTGACAGAAATCTGCACAGTGAGGAAAGAGCTCGCACTTTTGAATTGATCAACTCAAGATAGACAATTCCTTGCGAGACACGATTACGTTGCATAGTTAAAGAGATACATTGTCAGCTTTTAGATGACAACTAGCTCTAATAACTACCTTGAAGATGTGGACAACCCCGAAAGGTTGTCAAACCCGTCAAAGTTCATGTCTATCAAGAGCTTCTCGAATGGGTACAATTTACTTGGATAAGTCTTGGAAGACAAATCTTTTCAATGTATGACTGTTCAGATCCCGTCAATTCATGGGTTGAATTCTTTTCACACGAGGATTCAATAGCAAAACACAACATATTTCTTATCACTTAATTTTTCTCCCCCTCAAAAATGGCATATAAAGATGTTATTTTTGAAGAAATGTTGAGAATAAATATGATCATTTTGAGTTTTGTGGGAAGATTACACGAAGAACATTTTGGTGAACAAAGTTTTTGATCAAATACTCCCCCTCAACAAGTGATATTAACGGTTGAGGTTTTGAAAATCATAAGGGGAAGTACTTGTTCTTTTGAGCAAAGCCTTTTAAAATTGAAGGATTTGATAGGTTTTACTCAAAAGTAAGAAGCTTTCGCTCCTTTTAAAAGGATTGTGGCACTGAAGTGTACCACAGGGACCTTTCATTACAAGAACGGGTTGTACACTGTTATTTGTGTACAAGCCATTGTCAGTATAAAATCACACATCGAAATTAATATGAAATAGAAACAGTTTAAGGGGTACCAGGCAGTCCATCAATATTTCCAAGAATGCGAATAGGGCGTTGATAGCCTGTGAGAGTAATACTCGGACGACCACCTACGAAGCTCTCCAGAGTTCTGAACTGGTCCCTTCTGTACAACCTTTCATCGATCCTAGTGATGATCCTCTTAACATCCCTTCTATCCTGAGAATTCCATCGCTTTGGAGACCCAATGCGTTCATGTATCGCCTTCAACCTATAAGCCAAACCGTCCCTGACCTTCTTCAATGTGTGATCCCCAAATTTGTGAAGATCTCTACACGCCATCAAGCAATTGCGTTGTAGTTCACTACGGTAAACTACTCGAATGGTTTTTGACGAGAGTGTATTATGGAAGCCGGTTGATGTTAGGAAGTTCTAGCCGAGGTCCGGTGAAGTTGACACGAGTCTGATACGATTCAATAGCAAGTTGTAAATCTTCTACACGTTCTTGGATCACTATGCTTCTGATGAAGGTGAGCAGGGACTTGATGTATTCATGAATTTCATTATTGTCACGTTGGCAAGATACGATCTTCAATGTCGTTGAGAGACAAGTTCTGAAAGTCCGCTTACGTAATTCATAGTCCCTTTCGTCTTGTCTTTTGACCACGATAGTCTTGAGAAAGGTGTAATCCCATTTAGACGAAAGTGTGACATGCTTAACAAAGAACGATCCCTTTATCACTGTACACTTCATGTTGAGATTTTCGAACCTGGCAGCTTTTGTAGTAGATTCGTCGGCGTTCTGGCCAATGGTGAATCCCGTACATTGCATCAATGTCATACCATTCCACGCTGTTGGAAAACATGTGGGTAGCCTTTTCTTTGATGGCTATGCAGTTAGAGTATATGGCTGCCGGGAACGGAAGTGTAAGTGATGTAGCATATTTCTTTGAACTATCGCTACCGTGTAGAAGACATTCCAAGTCTTTGTTGAAGAAGTAGTGGAATGGAATCTTAGGTTGATCTGGTTGGCCAATCGTTGGTAGAGGTTTAGACCAGTCGGTGTAGTATGGAGGGTTGTCTCTTCTGGTGAAGTCGATGTTTGCTTCAGGGTTGAGCCTGTCAATGTTGTTAGACATGGCTCGTGCTATATTATCAAGGTGATATTCAACTTCAATAGCACTTTCCGAGCTGTCTTTGAGTAGTTGAAATGCTTCATTCTTGATTCGTTTCAACTCTGATTTCGTCATCTTCTTCACACGGAACTTTTCTTGCAGTAACTTAGCATGCTCCAACGTACGACCTTCTACCATATCAGATCATCGTTAGGGCGGGAGTGGCATCAACAAGTTTAGAAAACCATTCAAATTCGGTGTCATCTTCGTCTAGCCATGAGTCGACATCAGCCTTAGATGTCTTCTTTTCTTCTTTGGCCTTGATGAGGATGATGGTTTCTTTGTTGAGGCGGGAGAGGGGGGTTGTTGTTGGGGCTCGTGGACTTCTTCATCGTCACTACTAAGTATACTCAAAGTGATCACCGGTTTTCTCTGCTGGGGTGGTAACTCGAGTCCCGAGGTTTGTCACAGAAGAGCGTGGAGGAGGTTGTTGTTGAGATGGAGTCCTTTGGGGTGGAGGTGGCATTGAGGAAGATTCACCAGACTTCTTTGGACGTTTAGGTGCAGAATCCTTGTCCTTATCATCGTCATCTCTTGGTCGTTTTGGTTGACTTGTTGATTCTTTGCATGAAGACCTGAGTTGATAGTCTAATAGAGTCTCAAAAAATTTAGCTTCATCCGAAGTAAAGGTTCCAGCTCTTTTTGACATTTGCATCACTAATTTAGTAATCAACTCAGCTTCAGAGAGATCAGATTCTTTGGCCATTGTATGTTTGACCAATGTAACGATATTTGGAGTAAGTAGTCTGGAATATAACTCCCTTGTCACTTTAGGAACGGTGTCGAGAAGGAATGTGTGAGTGTATTCTCTTGCCGTCTTCTCCAATTCGTTTTGGAAATCTCCCTTGATAAACTTCTGGATTTGTTCCCTTTCTTTCAACAACTCGTTTATTCCCTTTTGAAGAAAGTTGATTCTGTCAGCGAGTTGATTCAGCTTTTTGTTGGTTACATCCTTCTTCCGTACTTGCTTGACAGCTTTAACAATCTTGGTTTTAGCTCGGGATATCCAAGAGTCCGTTGGTTTCTTCACAGATTTAGATGTGGATCTGGTTGATCTTTTGGATGGTGGTGGAGTTGAATGAGAGGATGAATCTGATGATGATGAGATATGAGGAGACTCAGGGTCTTTTGGCGGTTCAGAAGTTTGTTCCTTGGAATGTGTTGGGCTGTCTAGAAGGAAGTCATCAGAATCAACTTCATCATGTTTTCCAGACTTAGCCATTTTTTCAGCCTTAAGCTTGGCTTCTTCATCAGCTTTAGCTTGAGCTTCCATTTCTGCTTCTGACTTAGCTGCAGCTTCAACATCTTCATCAGCTTTTTCTTTCTCGGACTTCTCCTTTCTCGGTTCCTCAAATTCATAGGTGATGGTATCCTCCAGTCGCTGTTGTTGTGGATCGTGGGTGGTGGTACCAGTTCCCTTATCGGGTTGATTAACCGCATCAGGAGCTGGTGTAGATAGTGCACCACTTGACCCTCCAGGGCCACAAATTTGTTGTTGTTTGAATTGTTCAGCAACGTGTTGGAGTCTCAAAATTTTCACCTTTTTCCTGTAGTCTTTGTCTAGTTGCTCTTCATCTGAACTTTCTTCTTCTTCTTGCTCAAGCACCGGAGTCTTCCCTTTGCCTTGGTCAGCTTTTGGACTGGGAGGTTTAGCTACTGTTGGGGTTACATCGGTTGCAGTTTCAGAGTAGATGACCTCGTCGTCTGATTCAGTTTGCTCAGAACTTTCATCCACTAGCTTTCTTTGCGGTTCAGACTTGGGAATGGGAATGGGAACAACTTCCTTAGAGGGAAATGTCCTTTTGAGTGGAGGTTTCCTCTTAGGGAACTTTCTTTGACTCTCAGTGCTTGCAACACTTCCTGCACTGCCTCTCCTGGTTTTCCTAGTAGGTGTGCCAGAAGACTTGTCATCGAGAAAACCAACTTTGCCTTCATCAACTGCTACCAGATACCTTTTGTATGAGTAAAGCTGTTTGATTGCATCAGAGAGAAGGTGATCCTGCAGCACAACACCCTGTTTCTTTGTTGTAGATTCCTTGAATCTGACTGTGAGTGTAGGCTCATACAACATGGAGTGATTGTTGGGGTCATTGAGTCTCTTGGGGATATCAGGATTATATCCTAGAGCTCTTTGGATCAACAGTTTTGTATATCTGATGTATGGGATTTTGGAGCCAAGCTTTTTGAGGAATGACATCATGTCGTCCCATATCAGAGCTTCAACTTCGATGTGTTTCATGTTGACCAAAGACCAAAAGATCTGCAGTTCCATGAGCTTGGGATGCTCATAGCCACTGTCATGTCCAGAGACAGATTTGGTGATGATGATGTAGAGAGTTCTCCACGGCCGAGGAATATTCTTAAGATCCACGTATGAATGCTTTGTAATTACTCCTGTAGCTTCGTCATAACCAATGTTGATCATGAATTGCAGAACGGTCTCTTCAGTTGGTGCGGCATTGTATTCTGTTGGCTCGATGACAGGAATGAGGAGGACATCTCTTAAGTTTGCAGGTGTGATTGTGACTTGTTTGTCATTGAGCGTCACCGTCCACATCATTTTTCCTTTGATCTTTTGCATTGTATTCCGGAACGATGAATGTAGATCTCAGGCACTGTAGCAGAATTTGTGAGCATGTTCTGATAAGGATGATTCTTTAGAATATCCACAGCAATTAAGCAAGAAGACTCTGAGCTGGTGAGAGTATCAAAATCAACACGAAGGTTGTTCTTTCCAATCTTCATCGGATAGCCATGAGGGAAGATATTTTCAATGGTGAGAACGTTTGGTGCTTCCACGTTTTGCATTTGAGCGTCCATGTCGTGATCTGAAAGATATTTAGCCAAAAGAACCAACATATCGAAAGACATTATGTTAGTCAACAGATGGTTTTATTGTCTAATTATTGAATGTGATATGTCGATGATTGTTACGAGTCCAATGTCACTTGTTTGTCCAATAGTCCAATGACGTCGTGATAAGTTTCGTGAGTTGATTAACTTTAAGTTTTAAAGTCCATGTTTTCACTTATTTTTCACAACATATTAAACGTTTAAGCTTATTGGTGACATTATTGGTTTCGTGGCGTTATGATTTATTTATTTACAAGTTTGCACGCGTAAGAATTCATAATTAAGGTTAAAACTAGGCTTAGGCGTAGAAATGTCAAGCTTATGCGTAAACAGGAGTGGTATACGTGTAAGCATAAGCTTATGCGTAAAAAATATTATGCGTAGGAAAAGGGGGCCTTATGCGTAAAGCTTACGCGTAAGCGTATATGGAACCTTACGCGTAAGAGTCAACCTTATGCGTAGAGGTCACTGTTTACGCATATCCTTCACAGGATACGCGTAGTCCCCATTGTAGAACCTTACGCGTAAATGTTACGCGTAAGATTTCTCTTACGCATAACATGCTACGCGTAAGGTGATCCTTATGCGTAGATTAACAAGTAACCTTGATTCTGAATATTCACGTGTAGAAAACCTGAAATAAGTTCATCATAACATCAACATTAACATCTTCATTCATTTTCTAACAGTTTTAACCACGAATACTCAATCAAACAGTTATGCGTAGGAAGACTTATGCGTAAACCTAAACCCTAAGGCTCAATTTTTACGAGTAAGTTATCTAGCCATAGAAATTGCACCAAAATGATTCTGAGTTGTTCTATCCAAGTTTTAACATCAAACTCAACGTGAATAAAAAATACCTAAACTTCAAGAACATAAACCCTAATTCTTAATAAACTAGCAATTAATGTTTCTGGGTTGATTATGAGCTTAGATATGATCAATTAAACTTGTAAACAACATCTTGCAAGCAACCAATTAGCCAGAAACGGTCTCAAATGAAAATACCCAATTCCACGCATAAACCCTAGTTTTCAAACATCAATCAATTCGTATTTCTGGGTGAGATTAAATGATAAAAATGGTATTAATATGATAAAACAAATGTTTTGACACAACCATTTTAACCATTAACACTCAAATGAAAATTTTGTGTTCTTATGTTACGCGTAGAACACAAATCTCTCTAAAACACGAGATTTAACCGTTGGATGTTTATGATATTAAAAACCTTTGTTTATAATCATGTTAGAAACGTGAAAACACTTACAGTTTGATGATCAAAAACACGGATTAGAGGGTTGAATGTTAGGCGTAGGATTTGGGTAGATGGGAATTAAATGTAAGTGAATTAAATGAGTTAGGTGGATTGTTTTATTAAAATAACTTTGAGCTTTTGACAGTTTTAGTCCCTCCACCTTTTCCATTTACATACAATGTCCATAACTTCCATTTTGATTACCAAACGAAGGATATTTGGAAAGAAATTTAGACGACACACCCCCTCGACTTAAGAAATAATGAAGTTGATACGCTTACACAGCGCGTTCGGGGTCAAAGGAACTTCCTTTTCGTCGAGCAAGTTTTTCAACACCCTAGGCAGTGAACCTAATCGTTGTAGTGTAGTATTAGGGTAAGCCACGGGAATTGATATCGTTCTCTAGGGGAATAGGAATGCTAGTGAGAAGTTACTACGCTAAGGTTGGGGTTGAGGAAGATTATTTTTTATCTTTTTACGTTTTTTAGAAAAGGAAAAGTACGAATCTCGAGGTTTGGATTTGGGGGTTGGTATTTCTACCGATTACTCTACTATTATCTAATTATCTAAACTAAGGTGGTGGTAGTCTATGTCTAATTATTGTGTGCTCGTATGATAGTTTAAAGATGTGTTTACTTAGGTTTTACTACTCCTTAATTATCTCCTATTTGTGGTTGAATTGTCACGTCCTTATTCCTAGTTGCGTTGTGTGTCTAAAGTTGTAGGGTATGCGTTTCTCCCTACTCTTTGAAGTTACCAAAGGGTCTCATCTACAAAACCCACTAGGGATGATAAACTCTAACTCTAAGGCCTCTTTGTATAGTTTAGCTTACAACAACTCATAGTGCTATAACCTAAGGTTCACAAAGATTAATCAAGCATTAAGTACACAACGAATGACCTATCGCATTACTAGATCATTAATCAACTAAGATAAGAAACAACCAATCAATATTCAATAATTAAGTTTCATATTCCCTAAGCAAACACACAAGTAAATTAGCCGGACATGGAGAACATGCAAGCATACATACAAATAATTGAAGACATAATTAAATTAATGAAGTAAACAACTTATCTTGGTGTAAGATAGGGTTTAAAACCCTAAAATACGACCTTGGTTCGGTTTAGGTTTTACTCCAAAAGTTTACCCAAAAGACTACTCTCTAAAACTGAAAAATTCGGATTCTATATATAAGATTACATGTGCGACGGCGTCACCTTATGATTTGTGATGCCGTCGTGTCGCCGTCATTAGGGTTTCGTCTTGGCCAAGTTAATCTTGCGACGGCGTCACCTTATACTTGTGACGCCGTCCTCTTTAGCTTCTCGGCGTCGTCTGATTGAATCTAGGCCGTCTGAGTTGCGACGACCTACTCTTTTAAAGCCCGACGCCGTCCTCCAAAAACTAGCAATTTCTCTTCTGAGCCGTCACAACTTCCTTCGACGGCGTCGCAGATTAAGCAGTGACGCCGTCCCTTGTAATTTATCAGCTTGAGTGTCTCGATTCTTGACTTTGGCCATTTTCTTCATAAATCCGCGCCTTTTCGTCCAAATAAGTGCCATTACAGCAGTTTGCCTTCAAGAGACCTAAAAGTGAAAAGGAACGATATTAAGCAATAACGGATACAAAAGTGATCAAATAAGGGCTTAAACGACCCCTCTAAAAGGTACATTTTAAATCCTTATCAAATATCCCTACACTTGGTATTTGCTTGTCCTCAAGCAAATGTGCTTTTAGCCAATTAATTTATAAGTTAGGGGTCATGAAGCATTGGTTTAAAACAGTCCACAACACATATAAGCCCCGAAAAAGTCATAACAAGCACGGAAATTACATACTAGCACCTCACATGGGGTGTTTGGATACTCATATCTCTCGGGTGTATATGAAATATAGCAAATTGGAAATGGAAGATAAACACTCATTAACCGGTCCTAGTACATAGATTACCATAGGCTTGAGAATAGATCAAACCTCCGTCGCTTTGGCGTAAGCACCTAGGAAAGACTATCAAAGAGGTCTTTAAAGGGTTGTAACGTTAGGCTTACGGTAGGGAAACAAAGGGTTTGGTGGGATAGGCTTTTTAGTGGTGGCAAGTCAAAAATCTCAATGTTACATGCATATGAAGAATGGCGTTGCTAAGCCACGACTCGACATTCTAAACTCTAGATAACTGAAATAAACAAACATAAATTTAAAGATAGATGTAGGATGGTAGCCCGTATTTTTTTTATTATTATTATTTTATTTTTATTTTTTTTTCACTCTATTTTTTTCTTTTCTCTTTTTCTATTTTTTTTTTGATTTTTTTTTAATACACTTTTACTCTACCATCCTCTACGATAACATCAAAATGATAGGGGTTTATAGCACATCCATACACTTGAGTTTTTATTACTCTAACACTAATATGAACCGAATTGAAAAGATCAAAACACTTGGAGTATGTTATTACGCAAATAAGGGAATTGGCGTTCCCTTTTAGTCATTTAAAACTTTAACTTTTCCCATGAATCCCAATCGTCCCAAAACTGTATACAAAGGATATGACTCGACTTAGCAACTCATGCAAGCAACTAGATAATTGAACTAAGGGTTTAGGGTGATAACAATAATGCACTAAAAGTGGGTGCATATAGGGTAGGCTAAGGCGATTTGGGTGTATATTTGGGGGTGGGGTGTAGACAATGTTCTTCATTGATATTCCGGAAAACCGAAACATCACGAGAACCGCGAAAAGGATAGGCTCCGAGGGTTTAACTAGGGGTATCGTGTACTAAAGATGAGTACAACGCAAAGGTGTGGGGAATTACTCAACCAATGTGGAAGAAGTAATTATATTACGGGTATCAAACAAGGGTTATCCTAATGCCTCTTATCATTTAGTTATTCCTAACTACACAAGTGTAGTCTTACTAGCGATCTCGGAATGCATCACAAAACAAGTTCTAGAATCTAATATACTACCTGTTCACACTCTAAGCATTGAAGATGAATGCTTCAATTCCTACTAATCTAAGGGCGATCCTCACATTTTGGTGGAATTTAAGTGGTAAAGGGTTTTGTGTTAGTCATATAACTTCCTATCCGTGAGACGCTTTTGTTAAGACTAATGGCCCACTCCTATATATTATGAAAAATTTTAAATTTGGTGCCAAAATTACCCTAACCGACATTTTCTCATGGTTTATTACAAAAGTGCAATTGGACAAAGCAAATAATCAATGATAAGCATAGTTTCAAAGTTCCCGTTTATTTTCCCTCCCTACACTTAAACTGAACATTGTCCCCAATGTTCCCCGAAAGTATCAAGGTTATGATAAAAGAAGGTAATTAAAAATGAAAGAAACTAGTACTCCCCTGATTAGCTCGGTAGGATCCGTGTGTGAAGTAGTGGTTAAATCCTTTCCAAGAAGAATGTATGCGTGAAAAGCTCCTCCAACTTTATGTATCTTCTTCTTGATAAACAAAACCGCACACTTGAAGAAAACAAACGAAACCTTCGCGTAAAATCGGCGGTAATAATATATAAGACTCGATTTAAACTAGGATATAATGCTTGTGGAATGGATGTTTACAGAATTTCTAAGAAAATTAAGACCTAGAAATTTCCAAAAATTTTAAGTAGCTCAGAAAACGAGAAAAAGTGATCGATGTTTTTATTCCTTCCCGACCGTCAGTTGCAATCGACGCGTCGTTATCCCTGACAAAAACTGGTCTGCGATTTTCGGAAAAATTTCGAAAATTTATATCTTTAGAATCTGGAAAAATTTCTGCAAAACATCCATTATGACTCGATACAAGCATTTGACTCAAACAAACACACATATATATCTTTTAATAAATTGTTATTCTCATGTTTACGTTTCTTTTGAAAACGTGTGTAATCCTCCCTACACTTATCCTTTATGTAAAATACCTTTATATGCAATTAAGACGAGGTTAAAAACAAAATAAAGAATTTTTACAAATTTAAACATGAGAATAAAGAATCAATAAAATATATACGACACACAAATAGAAAATCAAAATCAAATACACATGGGTTACCTCCCAAGAAGCGCTTGTTTTTGTTCGAGTCACGAGCCTGACTCTACCCTTATTTAACAGATAAAGGGGAAGTTTTCCCTACACTTAAGTTTAAGTGCGGGTGATAGTAGCAATACACACCCTTAGGGTGGAAATTTGCTACGTGAGGAGAGGGTGATGGGTGTTTTATGTGCTCAAAGGAGTGTGCTCCATTCATTATAACCTTACCTAATTCAATTGGTGTAGCGGGTGAATCAAATCTCTCTCCTAAAAATGGATCATCTTCTATCAACTTCAAAAGATTCTTAGTTAAGGATCCATCTTGACCTAATAAACCCGGTTTAAACCCATAGTGTTTCTTGTTATCAACCATGAATGGGTGATATAAGTGTGTAAGGTCATGAGTTACTCCTATATTAGCTTCCACTCTACATGGACTAGAGTCTACCACCTTTATCAAGCAACTACCCGGATTATTTATTTTGATGGGTAGATTGGGGCCGAATTCAATTCCAAGATTCACATCTAAAGACGGAAAATTGGGTAAGGTTTTTGGTTGAGGCTCCGGTACATCAAAATTAGGAACTTCCCTAGGACTAAGAGAGAGGTCATGACAACAAGCATCTAAACCTACATTCTCTAGTGGCATTTGGTCCAAAGGTTCTATATCAATCGGGGTTCCTATAGTCTCTAGTACTTCTTCCGGGTAAGTTATAGGCGATGTGTGTTCCTCAAGTGATGGTAGGGCTTGTGGGCTTGGAGCTTCCATCTTATTCTCCATTATATCTAGTGTTGGGATATGAAAGTGCTGAAGACATGAAAGTACTGAAGATATGAAAGTACTTGTAGTGAAAGTCGAAAAAGTCAAAGAGTCAAAGTAATCGCTAAAGACAAAGTCAAAGTACTGCACCTAAAAGTCAAAGTACTGCAAGAACAAAAGAACTGTTATTCGCTTATGGAAAGTATTGTATTCTATGTTTAGATTACTTGTCGCACAAGGTTACAAATTGTAAACCGACTAGGATATCCTTGAGCCTATAAAAGGACTCCTAGATTGGCATTAGATGTACGAAGTCTACGAGTTTTAGAGTTTACGAATTCACAAGTTAATTAGTGTTTTAGAGAAAAGTTCGATTGTCTTAGAGTTGTATTAGAGTATGCATAATAAGCGATTTAGAGTTTATAATAAAAGGTTATTCTTCTTAGCTTTGTTAAGTAAATTCCACGTACTTGATAAAGATTTCTCAGTGTTTCTTTGTTAATAACTTAGGATTTATCCGAGGTTATTAAACCTTAACAAGCTAGTTAAGTTAGTTTGATTAAAGTATATCGATTCAACAAGTGGTATCAGAGCTTATGTGGAAACTCTGACTAGGAAGAAACCCTACTACAACAATATTAAAGATGTCGACTGAAGCTGCATCAACTCCTATCACAGAGGTATGTTCTAAGTGTCATGATTTTTATCAGAAAGTACTTAATGCTTATGTTTATGAAAGAGATAACTGTATAAAGGCTAGGTCTGAGGTAGCTGGTTATCAAATAACCTTACAATCTATGGAAGCCAAAATTTTAGCACATGAAACTAATGAAGTAGCTTGGGCTGAAAAGTATGAACAACAGGATTACCAATTAAAACTTAGTGAATGGAAATTAAACTGTAAAATTGCTGAAATTGAGAAATTAACTAAGGAAAGAGATGATTTGTTAGCTAAGTTTTCTGCTTGGGGTGAAGCTGGTCTGTCACATGTTTCTTATGTTCAAAAACAAAGATAGAGCCTACCTTAAAACTGGATTAGGTTTTGGAATGGATTTTAGTAAATTAGAAGAAAACCAATCTAGTGATCAGGATGAAGGTGATTTTGAGGATATAATTACTAGTGATGAAGAACTCATTAATTATGTAGATACATCTAGTAATGAGGGTTCCATAAGTGAATCACCTCCTGAATATAAGAAAGCTAATGATTATCATGTGTTCCTCATCCAAGCATTCATCAACCCCTTAGGCCCGATGTTTCTCGCTTTGGAGTAGACACTAGAGTTTAGGAAAAGCTAGTTGCTCAATCTAGGTCTGAAAACCCCAAAGAACCTGTTGAAAATGATGTTCAAAATAAAGCAGTACCTTCAAATCAAAGTATCGCTCCACAAGCAGACCTTCTTCAAAACCTTTTCAAAACGATCTTGCTAAACCTTTTGGGATAATTTTGGTCAAAACAGGTTTAATCATTCTCCAAGAAGGCAAAATAATTTTGGGCATAGACATAGAAGATGTCACTTTGGAAGTATGGGTCAAAAACTGTGTTTTGTATGTTTTAGTCCTACTCATCTAATTAAAGATTGTGAACATCACTCAGAATACCTTAGAAAAATTCCAAAGAACAGGATGCCAACCGAAACCTAGAGAGCACAAACCAGTTTGGAATAATTCAAATAGGGTCAATCACAGAAATTTCTTACCAGATCATAGATACTCACACCGGAGAAAACCTTTTTCAAAACCTTCAAGATATCTCACAAGACTTTCTAAAGTATCTTTAACTCGTCCAAGACTTTCTCAAAGTACTCGCCAGACAAAACAAGGTAATCGATCACACTACTTGGTATAGGAATCCTAGGAGATCTCACTATCAACCTAGAAGGTATTACAATTCATATAGGAGATTTAGATCACAGGAACCTAGTGTTAAAACAGAATGGGTTAAGAGGGAAAGTACTGCAGAGGGACAAACAATACTTTCAACAAAAAGTGAGTCAGATGTTTTTGTGCTACAAGAAAAAGAGATTTATGTTGAAAAACCAGAAAGTTTTGAAAAACCACATGCTAAAGATCAAAAGATAATTCCGGATCATCATTTGAAAGATAGTGGAAATTACATACTCAAAGAATTTGAGTTTGTAACTCCACAAGGGGAACACAAGTCAATAATGGCTTGGGTTCCTAAAAGTTTCTAACTCTTTTCTTTGTGTGCATGGCAACCCAGAAGAGGAGCTTAAAGATCATCTTATTGTGGATAGTGGTTGCTCTGGAAGTATGACAGAGACAAAGAGATCCTGTCTGATTTTAGGAAGATTAGTGGAGGAAGAGTTGCATTTGGGAATGATCCCAATGGAGGAAAGATTACTTGAAAAGGGACTATCAAAGCAGGGCTTATAGATTTTGAGAATGTTAGATATGTGAAGGAGTTAAAGTTCAATCTACTGTCAGTATCACAAATTGTGATAAAAGCATCCTGTGTTATTCACGACCACGTAATGTCTTATCCTTTCCACCGACTTTAAGCCCGTTGATGATGAATTAGTAGTTCTTAGAGTACCAAGGACAAATGATGTGTATAGTTTAGACATGAAGAGTCTACATTCCTATGGAAGAGCCACATGTTTGGTGGCTAAAGCAACATCTGAAGAGGCACATCAATGGCATAGAAGATTGGGCCATGTCAACTTCAAGAATATCAACAAACTGGTCAAAGGAAATCTAGTTAGAGGTTTACCTTCAAAGAATTACAAGAATGATCAATCATGCTTCGCATGCAAGAAGGGTAAACAACACAAAGCTTCCTGCAAGAAGCATAAGGAGAGAACTATTAGAGAACCCTTGGAGCTGTTACATATGGATTTGTTTGGACCTGCTTCGTGGCAAGTTTAAACAAGAAAAAGTACCGCTTAGTTGTAAAGATGATTGCAGAGATTCAGTTGGGTATTTTTCTTGGGTTTTAAAGATGATACTTTTGATGCTATTCGAGACGATTATAGCCCTTGAAAACCAATTGAGACTCAAGGTTAGAGGTATTAGATGTGACAATGGGACTGAATTCAAGAACAAGCTTATGGATGAATTTTGTGCTAACAAAGGCATAAAAAGGGAGTTTAGTATTGCAAGAACACCACAAATGTAATGGTGTTGCAGAAAGGAAGAATAGGACTTTGATTGAAGCAGCAAGAACAATGTTAGCAGATTCGCACCTACCTATTCAGCTCGGCGTAAGAAGCTGTAGTACGCTTGTTATGTACTTAACAGAGTCTCACTACTAAACCACGATGAAGACACCTTATGAATTGATGGGCAATAAACCCAACATTCGTTTTATGAAACCTTTTGGATGCCCTCTCACTATTTTAAACACTATTGATAATCTGGGAAGTTTGATGGCAAGTCAGAAGAAGGATACTTATTGGGTTATTGCACTAAAAGTAAGGGCTTTAGAGTATACAACAGAGTCACTAAGAAGGTTCAAGATTGTCTTCATGTTGAGTTTTAGAAGATCAAGACAATGAGAAAGGTAAAGGTCCTGATTGGATGTTTGATCTTGAGGTTTTAACCCCTTCTATGAACTATGTACTGTAGAGAAGAAAATCAACCAGTGCACAGTGGAGAAGATTTACAATATGTTGTTCATGGAGTTCATATTAGACCCGATGCTGTTCCTGATGAAGATCCTGTTAGCCCAAAACAAAGTCCTGAAGTTCCAAAACAAAGTACTTGTTGCCCCACAAAGAAAGTACCGTTGCTCAGAATCTTCTTTATCTGCTGAGGATCAATCTATTCAAGAGGAACTTAATCTGATGCTTCTTCAAGATGTTTTAGCACATTCTTACACCTCGATGAACAAAGGAGAACTTATGAAGAGGCAAAGAGGAAGAACAAGACCGCTGAGTACTCTCACGGTACTTTGAGACTTCGAACAAAGTAATCTGCGCACCGGTTGAAAGTACTTTAGCTGATCCGGATGATCATACCCCTCCGGATTAGAAGATCTTGATGATGAATTTGAAGATGAAGGTATTTTCCCAAATTCCAATGAAGGTGCCGATGTTACTAATTTAGAGGATAATTATGGAGTTCCACAGTCTCCAAACTTAAGAAGTCATAAGGATCATCCTTCTGATCAAATCATTGGTCCTTCTACTCGGAGTGATGACTAGACACGTGGCTAAGACTTTTTCTACACCTCACAATGCTTTACTTAGCTTTGTGTATAAACAAAACAAGTGAATCATGAGGACAATCAAACCTGCCTATTTACTTGTTTTATCTCTCGAGAGGAACCCAAGAATATTGCTCAAGCTTTGACTAAAGAAAGCTGGGTTGAAGCTATGCAAGAAGAACTTCTTCAATTTAAACTTCAAGAAGTTTTGGTTTTATGTGATCTTCCAGATGGGAAGAGAGTTATTGGAACTAGATGGGTTTTAGGGTCAAAAGAGATGAAAGAGGTAATGTTATCAAGAATAAGGCAAGGTTAGTAGCACAAGGATATAGACAAGAAGAAGGAGTAGATTAGGATGAAGTGTTTGCTCTCGTGAGCAAGAATAGAAGCTATTAGAATATTTCTTGCTTTTGCTTCTTATATGGGATTTCAAGTTTACCAGATGGATGTCAAGAGTGCCTTTTTATATGGCAAGATTACAGAGGAAGTTTATGTCAAACAACCTCCTAGTTTTGAAGATCCTAAACACCCAAACAAAGTCTACAAGGTGGTTAAGGCTCTTTATGGCCTTCATCAGGCACCTAGATGTGACAACCCGTACTTTCAGGTCATTTCTCGACACAATTCATGTCTTACAATTTCAACATTTATAGTAAACTTGGTTTACTTGTTTCAAATTCGCGTAACCTTTATGGTTTAGCGGCGAATTCATGATCATAACATCACGTACATTTCATATGGACTAAGATTAGTCTACATTTCATTGACATCATGTGCATCTCATTAGTACATTCACGACATTTCATTTCATATTCAACGCGTAATTTTTATATTTAATAATCTTTATCGCGTTAGTTATTATTTTGAATATTTAATCCATTACTTTCAAAAATGATCCCGATGTATTTTTAAACTTACATTTAGTTCATAAAAACTATATTTTTAGTTTTCCTAGTGTTTCAAATTTATTTGGTATATTAATCGTTAAAGTTAAATTATTACGACACTTTTCTTAAAAATTATACGATAATTATTTTATCACTCAATTTTCACAAGGAATGTATTTTACAATTTTTATTATCTCAATACATTCTATTTTGGTCTATTAAAAACTTACTTGTACCAAAAAGTCACAATTATCTACAATTACTTACACCTTTTATTACAAATACATATTTATACAATTTATAAAAAAAAAAAAAATTATATAGTTGGGAACCAAGATCCCCAAAATCCGGTCCATGGAGGGTGGTGTTAATAAATATGGCATGGTCTTTGAAAGTTAAGATTTACACATTACTTAAAAGTCCTACATTTTCAATCTTCTCATTTCATTCTAATAATACACATAGTCAAGAAAAATCATTTTCTCTCCTTTGTTCTTGCTTCTCAAAACCGTCCATCATATAGGAATCAAAGGGATCAAAAATTTTTGCTAGTTCAAGCATTATAACAATCTAGTTATTACTCTTTATATGGTTTTGAAATAAAAACCAAGGGTATTTAGGATTTACCTTGTTACTTTCACCTCATCATATTCATTTGTAAGCATATTTCTTTCATTTTCATGTTTCCTTATCATTTCATATTCATCTTTTCATTTTTGGAGCAAGTATGCATGTTATGTGATTTATACCATTTTATTTCATGATTTTAGAGTTATTTATATACTTTGGTCATCCTATAAATATTCCCTTGGTATCTTTTGGTCTTGATGGTGATTAGGAACCCATGACACCCTAAGAAGGTGTATGGTAGGATTAGATTAGCTTTGGAGTTGATTTGAAGGGATTAGAATAGGTTTTGTCCGCGAAAAACTATTTTCAATACGTATATAAAAAGGTTCTGTCCTTGTTTCATTTTTCTGGAAAATCCGACAGTTGGTACGACCTTTTGGCCTTGATATTTAGAAAATATACTTTAAAACGAATCCGTGGCCGCTGAACGGATAAAAACGGACTTATAACGAAGAAGTTATGGATTTTACAAGTTTGACGACGAAATATATTATTTTCAGAAATTTCAGCTTGCTTTTTAGTTTGTTCGGTAAAAACGAGCCTTAAGCTTCACAAATTATTTCTACTTGTCAAAAATATATTAGTTTACTTCGATACGAAGCTAAGGACGTATAAAACGTAGAAAACGGATTTGAAACGACAAAGATATGCACTTGTTCATAAACTTGCCGAACTATTATTTTCTCAAAATCTATATTATTTTTACGATACAAGTATTCTAGTATGTAACGCCCATGTTGAGGACTGCTTTTAACGAGGTTGTGAAACTTTTGGAACGAAATGTCTTCTAGTAAAATCAAGTTCACCGGCCATATTTTTCAAAACAACAAGCTGTTTGTAAAGCGGAGTTGTAGTAAATTAATTACGGATGTTCAAACTTGGCCGAAACTCATTTTTCTGCACAACAATTCAACAAAACCACCATCTTTAACCCTTATTATCTTTATGTTCGAGACCTTTTGGACGAAAACTCCTGAACTCAAACTTTTAGATATCGATACAAACTTTCCAAAACAATGAAGTTCGTTCTCTAACGATCGACGTATTAATCGCTATTTACTAACTAGTTTTCCAAAGCCATTTTGTTAATTTCAAGAAATTTCCGACTTCTACATTGTTTTCTGCATACTAAAAGTGAAAATTTCACCATTAATCATTATAAAACCATTATAGGATGACATTTTGGCGTAAAAACTTGTAAAGTCATTTTTTAAGGGTCAAGACGTCAAACGAGTATTTTTCGACGACAAGTACTATTTTCAAAACCCGCAAATGGTATAAATAACATACGAAATGCATGCATAACATTACATTGCAACTCATTACATATCATATCATTCGTAATAGGTCCAGGTTAAAGCATCACATTATACCTCAGTGTACTCACTTTTGCCATCGCATCATTGTCCAAGTGAGTCATAGCCCCTACTCTTTTAATTGTTTTGAATTATTTTGGGGGAGATACATGCTCAATTATTTTCACAAGTACTTTATATTTTTAAGGATAACTTCTATCATGATCACCATTGTTTCTAAATCAAATGTTATACTATATCAATTGTTCTTGTTTATGCGGTTATAGTTCTAATCGTCGATAACGCTCTAAATCAGCTTGACTCTAACATACATCAGTAATAAAGTACTATGTCGGGTTGACTACTGATACATTGAGTTAGGTGCTATTGATTATGTGCTACAGCTTCTACGTCAGTATAATGTTCTAAATCAGTTGACTACTGATACATTGAGTCTAGCCCTATTGATTAAGTGCTATTGTTCTACGTCGAGTTAGGTACTATTGTGAATTCATTTGACATCATGTGTTTGAACATATATTATACACATTTTGGCAAATGGGTTGTGAACACACAAGTTGCAAGTTTTGTATGGGCTAACTTGAACTAGTGGATTTACAATGCCTTTGCCGCATAAACGATTTTGAAAGGCTTTACATTTCAACACAAACTCTATGAACTCACTCAACCTTTGTGTTGACACTTTTTAGCATGTTTTATCTCCGGTATCTAAGGCATTCACTTCATGGCATGCATTTGGACACATCATGGAGTCGCCATGACGACGCGTCTCACTTGGGTTTTACGTACTTTAAAACATCGTTTGAATTGTAACAAACTTATTTCCGCACAAGTTGATTTTCATTTGGGACTTACTTTGTAAACTCTGATTGTTTTATTAAATCAAACGATGTTCTTTTCAAACGACACTTTAGGTCGTTCAATATAACTGTGATTGTGATGCTATCCACTTTTGTCATCGTAATCATTGCAACAGGTGAGTTCGTAGCCCCTACTTTTACTTGTTTTCATAACTGTTTTGGGGGAGATACATGCTCAATTATTTTCATTACATTCATGACTATGTGCAAATTATATGTTTATCCAATCAATGTTTAGTCATATGGCAACAGATTGCCATACTTAGAATTTCCATATTATATTCATTGGTCTAACGGACTTGGTATATTCATTGGTCTAACGGACTTGGTATATTCATTGGTCTAACGGACTTGGTATATTCATTGGTCTAACGGACTTGGTATATTCATTGGTCTAACTGGACTGGTATATTCATTGGTCTAACGGTCTTGGTATATTCATTGAGCTAACGGTCTTGGTATATTCATGGACTAACGGTCTTGGAACGATTTGAACCACACTCATATTCATTTGAACATAAACTCTACATATTTTGGCAATTGGGTCGTTTGAACACACGGTGTTGCAAGTTTTGTATATGGAAGGACTTGGGAACCGTGAGTGGATTCACAATGCCTTTGCCGCATAAACGATTTCGATACATTGAGCCATGCACTATTTTGTGAATTCATTTGACGATTTCTGTTTGAATATAAACTATGCATATTCCGCAAAGTGGGTTGTGAACACACAAAGTTGCAAGTTTTGTATGGACTTGAACTGAAAGTGGATTTACAATGCCTTTGCTACATAATCGATTTTGATAGTCTTTACATTTCAACGATTTACAATGCCTTTGCTGCATAAACGATTTCGAAAAGCTTTACATTTCAACACAAACTCTATGAACTCACTCAACCTTTGTGTTGACACTTTTAGCATGTTTTATCTCAGGTATATAAGGCATTCACTTCATGGCATGCATTTGGACACATCATGGAGTCGTAGGTGACGACGCGCCTCACTTGGGTTTTACGCACTTTTTAAAACATCGCTTGAATTGTAACAAACTTATTTCGCGACAAGTTGATTTTCATTTGGGACCTACTTTGTAAACTCCGATTGTTTTATTAAATCAAACGATGTGTTTTCCAAACGACACTTTAGGTCGCTCAATATATCTCAGAATCGTGATGCTATGACAAATAATCCTCAGAATTCCATTCACGCAAAATGTAAGTTGGGGTGTGACACATTGGTATCGAAGCTTCAGCTTATAGAGAACTAGGTTGCATCATTGACCCTAGACTATAACTACATTATCATAGCATCTCATCATTTCATCATAAGTGCATATTCACTTTTCATGCATTTATACGCATTTTTCGAGTTATTTACTTTCATTTCACATCGATTGTCACATGGATGCCTTTAATTACCCATCCCATTATCTCTTCCTCATACTCTAACGTGGAGAATTCCTTGTCATTCCCTATCACAAATTTTTTATATATCACCATTCATTATCGATAATCGAATGCCGTAGATGAACCTTTAAAGAGGGCTTAAGTCACTCTCACTCTCTGTTTCACCACTAACATGTCGAGTTACACGTTACTAACACATTAAGTCACTAAACCACCATACATTTGAAGCACTTACAACATCTCATAACCCATCTTTTTCGAAACCGTCGCATCATTTTGAAAAATAACCTCAAACTTATCATCTCTTATCACATTTCTTTGGAGCGTTTATTATTAACATAGGACTTTGATACGCCTCTACCCTTTCCTCTTATTTTGAAGAAGATATGGCTACCAAGAAAGCCACACCGGAAATGACCCAAGCAAAGAATTCAAAAGTTGGTGAATGATAGCATTGCCGATGCTTTAAGAGTTGAACGGAAGCAAATGGTTGCCGCCGTTGCTGGCCGCCAGGCTTGCCGCATAGCGGTAATGTAGGAGGATCCGGAGTTAAAAGTGTTCGTGACAAGGATTTCAAAAGTGGAGATCCCACTAAATTTAGAGGTACCGAGGAGCCACTGACCATGGTTCGATGGTTTGAAAAGTTGGAACTGTGTTTTGCTATGTAACCGTCCGGATGATAGTAAGGTTAAATTTGCTACGAGCACATTACTCGATGGAGCGTTATCATGGTGGAATTCATACGCCAACCGATTGAATGGAGAATGCTTTCAAGCTCACTTGGGAGCAATTTAAAGGTTTGTAACAAAAGTTTTGTCCACGCATCGGAGATGAAGAAGTTGGAGACCGAATTCTATGAGTTGGAAACTATGGGGTATGACATTGATACTTACATTCGAAGGTTTCAAGAATTGGCTGTGTTATGTCCATCTATGGTTTCGGATAATGAGAAGCTAACGGAGGCTTTCATTGAAGGACTTCCGAGATTATTCAAGGCGATGTGACTTCTTCCGACCCGCAAACGATCAGGAAGCTATTCGATTGTCTCAAAAGCTCATGGCAAGTAAGTAAAGGGCAACACCACCAACATCAACCGTAACAACAATACCAACAACCGCACCAACTACCACAATAACCAAAACAACAACTACAACGACGATAACCAAATCGACAACAACAAGAGAAAATGGGAAGACGACCAAGGAGGTTATAACAACAACAACCAAAACCGTAACACTAACCATCACCAACAACTGAATAGAAGACAAGAAGTCGCCAGTGGTCTATGTTGCAGCACCAACCAGGGAAGAGCTTATGCAGGAAACTTACCGCGATGCCACCAATGCACGCTACATCATAATGGTCCATGTGGTATATGCTTTAGCATGCACAAAGTAGGACACCTTGCTAAGGACTGTAAGGGCAAAGCCGTAGTCACATGCTTCGGATGTGGGGAGCAAGGACACTATCGGAACCAATGTCCCTAAAACCAAGGTCAACCAGTTGAAGGTGCTCATGGGAATGTATATATGTTAGAAGGAGGAGGAGGAGCTCGACAAGGTATCAACGACGCGAAGATCAAGAAGTTCGGAAACTAACAGTCTTATTTCTCCTTATGTATCATGTCGTACTAAGTTTATGTTTTCCATCGCATCTCGAATCTTTATAACCTAAGATGTATTTCGCTTTTGATAAACCACTGTTGTAAAATATTCTCATCCATCGCATTGACTTTATTTTCTTCCGATTTGTTATCATTTACGAGGATTTTAATTCTTTTACTTTAACTATCATTTTAACGACACTTCTCCATGTCTTCTCTCCCCGATGTTCATCACAAATTTTAACATCGCTTGACTCAACACCAAACAACATATGAGTCGATTAGTCCAAGCATTGCATAGTTACTCCTAAATTATACATATCCTGATCACCTATGTCTAATTCAGAAAGAATCATGCAATGAAGGAGTAGTAGGCTTATATGTGTAAGCAATCGTGCAATCGAGCCAAATTTTCAAAAGTCTTCCTTCAAACCAATTTAGCCTAATCTCATGACAGTTCTTGTTTGATGAGTTGTGAGATTAAGTGAAAATTGGTTGGTAAAAATTCTTTTGAGGGTTTTGCTTCTCGAATGGGAAAGTTTGCCACATCAAACCCTAAACCCGATAGACTAACATGAACTGAATTCAGGGACTCAATTCCTTTTGGATGGGCTAATGTGACAACCCGCACTTTCAGTCACGACACAATTCATGTCTTACAATTTCAACATTTATAGTAAACTTGGTTTACTTGTTTCAAATTCAGCGAACCTTTATGGTTTAGCTACGAATTCATGATCATAACATCACGAATATTTCATATGGACTAAGATTAGTCTACATTTCATTGACATCATGTGCATCTCATTAGTACATTCACGACATTTCATTTCATATTCAACGCGTAATTTTTATATTTAATAATCTTTATCGCGTTAGTTATTATTTTGAATATTTAATCCATTACTTTCAAAAATGATCCCGATGTATTTTAAACTTACATTTAGTTCATAAAAACTATATTTTTAGTTTTCCTAGTGTTTCAAATTTATTTGGTATATTAATCGTTAAAGTTAAATTATTACGACACTTTTCTTAAAAATTATACGATAATTATTTTATCACTCAATTTTCACAAGGAATGTATTTTTACAATTTTTATTATCTCAATACATTCTATTTTGGTCTATTAAAAACTTACTTGTACCAAAAAGTCACAATTATCTACAATTACTTACACCTTTTATTACAAATACATATTTATACAATTTATAAAAAAAAAAAAAATTATATAGTTGGGAACCAAGATCCCCAAAATCCGGTCCATGGAGGGTGGTGTTAATAAATATGGCATGGTCTTTGAAAGTTAAGATTTACACATTACTTAAAAGTCCTACATTTTCAATCTTCTCATTTCATTCTAATAATACACATAGTCAAGAAAAATCATTTTCTCTCCTTTGTTCTTGCTTCTCAAAACCGGCCATCATATAGGAATCAAAGGGATCAAAAATTTTTTGCTAGTTCAAGCATTATAACAATCTAGTTATTACTCTTTATATGGTTTTGAAATAAAAACCAAGGGTATTTAGGATTTACCTTGTTACTTTCACCTCATCATATTCATTTGTAAGCATATTTCTTTCATTTTCATGTTTCCTTATCATTTCATATTCATCTTTTCATTTTTGGAGCAAGTATGCATGTTATGTGATTTATACCATTTTATTTCATGATTTTAGAGTTATTTATATACTTTGGTCATCCTATAAATATTCCCTTGGTATTCTTTGGTCTTGATGGTGATTAGGAACCCATGACACCCTAAGAAGGTGTATGGTAGGATTAGATTAGCTTTGGAGTTGATTTGAAGGGATTAGAATAGGTTTTGTCCGAGAAAAACTATTTTCAATACGTATTAAAAAGGTTCTGTCCTTGTTTCATTTTTCTGGAAAATCCGACAGTTGGTAAAATGACCTTTTGGCCTTGATATTTAGAAAATATACTTTAAAACGAATGCGGGTCGCTTGAACGGATAAAAACGGACTTATAACGAAGAAGTTATGGATTTTTAAAGTTTGACGAATTTAAATATATTATTTTCAGAAATTTCAGCTTCTGTTTTAGTTTGTTCGGGTCAAAAACGAAGCCTTAAGCTTTCACAAATTATTTCGACTTGTCAAAATATATTAGTTTACTTTGTCTGAGAAGCTAGGGCGTATAAAACGTGAAAGCGGTTTGAAAGCGACAAAGATATGCACTTTTTCATAAACTTGCGTAACTATTATTTTAGAAAATCTATATTATTTTTCTGATACAAGTATTTTAGTAGGTACAACTAGCGTCCATGTTGAGGACTACATTTTACGAGGTTGTGAAACTTTTGGAACAAAATGTCTTCTAGTAAATCAAGTTCACCGCCATATTTTCAAAACAACAAGCTGTTTGTAAAGCGGAGTTATAGTAAATTATTTACGGATGTTCAAACTTGGCGAAACTCATTTTTACGCACAACAATTCAACAAAACCACCATCTTTAACCCTTATTATCTTTATGTTCGAGACCTTTTGGATGAAAACTCCTGAACTGAAACTTTTAGATATCGAAACAAACTTTCCAAAAGCGATTGATTCGTTCTCTAACGATCAGCGTACCTTTGTTTTCTGACTAATTCCAAAGCCATTTTGTTAATTTCAAGAAATTTCCGGCAACATTGTTTTCTGCGTGAAAAGTGAAAATTTCACCATAAATCATTATAAAACCATTGTAGGATGACATTTTGGCGTAAAAACTTGAAAAGTGATTTTGGATTGGTCAAGGCGTCAAACGAGTATTTTTCAACGATAAGTAATATTTTCAAAACTTCGTAAATGGTATAAATAACATACGAAATGCATGCATAACATTACATTGCAACTCATTACATATCATATCATTCATAATAGGTCATTTTCGAGATTCACGCTATATTTTAGTGTATCCACTTTTGTCATCATTAATCATTACAACAGGTGAGTTAAGTAGCCCCTACTTTTACTTGTTTTCATAGCTGTTTTGGGGAGATACATGCTCAAGTATTTTCATTACATTCATGACTATTTGCAAATTATATGTTTATCCGAAGCTGAATGTTTAGTCATCTTCGATATGATATTGCCATACTTAAATTTCCATATTATATTCATTGGTCTAACGGACTTGGTATATTCATTGGTCTAACGGACTTGGTATATTCATTGGTCTAACGGACTGGGTATATTCATTGGTCTAACGGACTTGGTATATTCATTGGTCTACTTGGTTTGGTATATTCATTGGTCTACTTGGTCTTGGTATATTCATTGAGCTAACGGTCTTGGTATATTCATGGACTAACGGTCTTGGAACGATTTGAACCACACTCATATTTATTTGAACATAAACTCACATATTTTGGCGTGGGTTGTGAACCACGAGGTTGCAAGTTTTGTATGGAGAGACTTGGAGCGGAGTGGATTCACAATGCCTTTCTTTACATAAACGATTCGATACATTGAGCCATGCACTATTTGTGAATTCATTTGACGATTTTGTTTGAACATAAACTATGCATACAGCGGTGGGTTGTGAACACACAGTTTGGTTTTTGTATGGGACTTGGGCCGAGTGGATTTACAATGCCTTTGCTACATATTCGATTTTGATAGTCTTTACATTTCAACGATTTACAATGCCTTTCTGCATAATGATTTGAAAGGCTTTACATTTCAACACAAACTCTATGAACTCACTCAACCTTTGTGTTGACACTTTTAGCATGTTTTATCTCAGGTATATAAGGCATTCACTTCATGGCATGCATTTGGACACCTCAGGGAGTCGTGGTGACGGCCAGCGTCTCACTGGGTTTCGCACTTTAAAACATCGTTTGAATTGTAACAAACTTATTTCCGCTGCAAGTTGATTTTCATTTGGGACCTATACTTTGTAAACTCTGATTGTTTTATTAAATCAAGCGATGTGTTTTCCAAACGACACTTTAGGTCGTTCAATATATCTAGATTGTGATGCTATGACGGTCAATCCCCGAGAATTCCATTCAGTACCCAAAGCAATTAAGTTGGGGGTGTGACACTAGAGCTTGGTATGAGAGACTCTCCACATTCTTATTGCAACATGGTTATAGAAGGGGAGCTATTGACAAAACTTTGTTTTATCAGAGACAAGAAAGATATCATGTTAGTTCAAGTTTATGTTGATGATATCATCTTTGGGGCTACAAAACAGTCCATGGTTAAGGAGTTTGGCAGTGATGCGAAGGAATTTCAAATGAGTTCAATGGGAGAGTTGACTTTCTTTTTAGGACTTGAGGTTAGCGGTCAAAAGAAGGTATTTTTATAAGTCAAGACAAGTATGTTATAGACATACTTAAGAAATTCAACTTTGATGATATGAAGGTACATTACTACACCCATTAAATCTATCAATTCATTGGGCAAAGATGAAGATGGACAACCTTTGGTCAAGCTATAGATCAATGATTGGCTCTCTTATGTATCTCATTGCATCAAGGCTGATATCATGTTTTGCGGTTGTCTATGTGCTAGATATCAAGTCTACTAAAAGATCTCATGAATGCGATAGAATCTTACATTATTTGAAGCAACAACCAAAGTTGGGGTTATGGTATCTAAAAGAGTCACCTTTTCACTTAGAAGCTTTTTCGGATAGTGATTATGCGGTGATAACTATGATAGAAGATCAACCACTGGAGGATGCCAATATCTTTGAAGAAGATTAGTCTCCTGGCAATGCAAGAAACAAAAATTGCGACAACATTCTCTCTTGAAGTTGAATATGTAGGCTGCGCAAGTTGTTGTGGACAAGTTTTGTGGATGCAAAATGACTCTTGGACTATGGATTCAATTTCAAGAATACTCCTATCAACATTGATAATGAGAGTACTATTTGTATTGTGAAGAATCCAGTTTATCATTCCAAGACCAAACACATACTGATTAGGCATCACTTTATCGAGATTATGAGCACGGCTTATTAATGTGTTAAGGTTCACACAGATGATAATGTAGGTGACTTACTACCAAAGGTTTTGATGTTTCTAGATTCACTCACTTGGTGGTGAGCATTGGCATGATTAACTCCTGAGCTACATTTAAGGGGAGGACTATTTAGTATTTGTATAGTTACGTGTAATGCTTGAGGGGAGGATAGTTATGTATACTTAGTTGATCTTTGGAGAAATTGGAAAAGTACTATTTTTAGGTAGAGTCTTGCTTGGAAAGTAACTGCGTGGAAGTCTTGTTGTCTTATTAAAAATCTTGTTCAACGGTTATCTTGAGGGGTAATTAATGCTAACGATAACAATGTTATTTTAGGAACGTGATTTTTCAAATCTCACCTATAAATACCTACTTTCCGATTTTCCCTCTCATATTGATACATTAAAATCTTTTCCATCTTTCTCTCATCATATTCATATTCTTCGATTTCAATTCTTTTGTGCTTACATAATCAACAATGGCGAATCGTCCTATTGTTTCAAAGCATAATATGGTCGCTAATTTGGATAAGGTAGCTGAATATACTCTTTCATGATATAATTGATTATCTTCTTGGTTACTTTATCGGTTATGCTCTTTTAGTGGAGCCGGATATAATTGAGCCCCGGATTCAAGAATTTTGGGCTAATGCTAGAGATAACATGGAGAATGATGAATATTATATTAGATCAACAATTCTTGGAAGTGTTAAGATTGAAGACTCATCCAGAAGATTTATTGTTCAATGATGTAGATGGGGCTCTAAGGTTTGATAAGCAGTTGATATGGGATACTTTTCGACATATTGGTTACGAAGGATCTTTGAATGAACAAATGTTTCGAAAACAATTATTTTGTCGGCATTGTATGTTTTTGGTTCATGTGTTGCTCCATTGCATAAGTGCTAAGAGTACCTCTTGGGTGCAGTTTGGGTCAAATATAGCATGCTATGGTTGGGTTAGCTGAGATAGAGTTTTAACTTCTCGAGGCTAATCCGGATGGAATGCTCTCACATATTTCACATGGATCTACTTGGCTAATGTACCCAAGGTTTATCTGAGTTTTCTTGAACAAGCAACTTTACGATGTGCCAAAACCTCTGACTTTATTGCTGTTATTGTTCAACAATCAAAGATTTTACTTTTATGGCAAAAGGAGTGTTTTATTGGGGTCCGATACTCCTTTAACTACTTCCATGATGGATGTTGTTGTTTGTTAGAAACGTCTTTTGAAGTGATGATACTCTTTGAGAGTCTGCATGCAGAATCTTTATACGCAGAAATCTTGCTTCTCCACAGGCTACATCAAAAGAAGTCGCATCTCTACAAGGTCGCTTCTCCTAGTCTTGAACGAAGATGTTGCGGTTTCACCCTCCCATCTCCACAAGGTCATTCACGCTTCATTCAGAGGATCATTCACCTATTCAAGGTGAAGATTCACATACCATACCTCACGATGAAATCACATTGGATAATTATGTTTTGACAAGGGGAGTTGGTTAAGTTGAAAAAGACTCTTGAGGTTCAAGCCAAGCAGGATAAAGAAATTAAAACTAAAGTTTAGAAGGCTAAAGACTTTTGTGTGGCCATTAGTTCAACAATTTCGTATCCAGGTGAAATCAAGAAAAAGGCGCCAAAAGCGATCTAGGAAAAACAAGCAAAAGGTTCATCAACAATCTTTTTGTCAACAGGGAGGAATTTAGAAGAAGATAATTTAAAAGAAGATGTTGAGAAAGGAGAACACGAAATACTGATGAACAAGAAAAGATCATTCAAAGATCTTGATGAACAACAGAACAAGTTCAAAAGTCTCTGAACAACAAAGTACGCTCTTCAACAACAAAGTATTTTTTAGACAAGAGGTAATAACTCCAAGTTTTGAATTTTGAAGAGGAAGTCCTTCTACAAGCTGTTATACAAGAAGAGGAGGAAGCTATACTCAAACAATTCATTACGCAAGTGATGATGAGTTCATTGCTACAATTTTAGAAGATTTATCACAACCTAGAGGTGGTGTTACTATTAGAGAAGTGCAAGAAGATGAACAACAAAGAACTTCTCAACATGCAATTGATCCTAAGGATAAAGGGAAAGGTGTTTTAGTAGAAGTAAAGAAGAAGAAACTTTCTTTGGCAGAGATAAGAGAAATTGAAGTTGCTAGGAATGAAGTCAGCTTGCTAGAAAGCTTCAAGAGTTAAATGCTAAAGATATAGCTGACTCAAGTGAAGAAGCTCAAAGTAGAGAAGCTGCTAAAAGTTGCAAGAGCAATTAGATCTTTGAAGGCGATGAACCATTACAATCACCTACTCATGTTAGATATATGCCTAGAAGACCTAATTTAGCTAAGGACGAAATGCTATGATGTATTTGAAAGGTCGAGGGTATAAAGGATTAGTTGAACTATGTTGACATGAAAAGACTCTATGATCTTTGAAAGCGAGGCTTATAAGAAGAGTGTTGCGGATATCAAAGATTTTAAAACAAGAAGCTTCGAATTTGAAGTGAAAGGAAGAAGAGCTTAAAAAGAAAAAGAAAAAGCGAAGATCTGATGAGCGGTTCTCAAAGAAAGAAAGAGTTGAATTAAGATCCGAGTCTAAAGATGCATTAAGAAATTATCTCAGAGTGGTAGATTTTGATTATTCAAAAGAAGATGCTTACATGAAGATGAATAGATCTCAGATTAGTGCTTTTGATGTTGTGAAATCCAAAGAAGGAAATTATATGATTTTTCATAAAGAAGATGAAAGCTTCAAAGTTTTCAATAGGCTATGGGATTTGTTACATATTATAGATAGAGTGGATCTATTCTATCTATATAATGTGGTGAAAGCTTATTTTAGAGATATTATCCATGGAAGGTGGTGCGGTTTTGCTTGGAGATCTCATAACCATGTGGGAAATGAGAAGAGGAAAGCAGATGATATTTGGAAGAATCAAGAAAGCGGGAAATTGTTTCTTTGGAGATTCTTTGAAGAGTCGGAGTTCATGTTTTAGAGCCGGAGAATGGTAAAATGATACACATGTTTGTAAAAAGAAGATATCCTCTCACAGTTGAGCTCATGAGAAGAATGCTAGAGCATGGATTGGAAGTAGAAGAGGATAATGAAACTTCTTGCATGGTTATCAATCTATTTATCAACTAGACTACCATTCTTTGAAGATGATGATAGTAAACGGTATGAATTTTATTGAATAATTTATTTTTGATAAATCGGTACTTTATTCAAATACTGGCGATCAAACATACTTTCATCAAAGTCTTGCTTACGACCTTTAAAACCAGTTAAGTGATTTATTTTTTGAAAGAAATCTTTTTAAAATATCAAATATTTTGAAACAAAGGTTAAGTGAATTAAATTGATTTTGAGATGGAAACATAAATAGGTAATCAATCCACCATGGTTACAAAAGGATTGGCTAATCCATGAGCAGCAACTCTGAGGTAAAGATATATCAAATCCGTTTTTAGTTGACAACTTGCTAATAAGTTGTATGGGAATCAACTCACCATATATGGTTAATGTGAAGAGTTGGCTAGCCCACAAGATAATGGCTTGTGGTAAAGGCAGTGGAAAAACCATTATTGGCAATTAGTTCACCATTAGATAGAAGAACTAACTAGTCGGAAGGGTATAGCTTTTGGTAAAGACAAATCAAATCTGTTGATAGGAATGATTTGCTAAAAATCATATGGTTATCAATGTACCATGGTCTTACACACCAAAACATTTGGCTACTCCAAAGATAATGGCTTTGGTAAAGAGACCTAAATCCATTAAATTTTTTAATGATTCACCTCTCTGAGGTTAACACACTGGAAGTGATGAGAATAGTATGCAACTTAAACTGAATTAATGTACAAATTGACATATGTTCTTTGTGTTCTTTGAAAAGATGGAGCTTCTGGATGAAGTTTGAGAAGAACAATTCTAAGAGATACTTTGACAAGCACGAGACACTTCTGAGAGATATAATGAAAAGACTAAGAAACAATCGTCCTAAAAGATGAAGGCTTAAAAGATACATTCAAAGGAACTTGAAGTCAAGCAAGTAGAATTCAAGTTAGGGGAGGATATTGTTGGGATATGAAAGTCTTGAAGACATGAAGATCTTGAAGATATGAAATACTTGGAAAAAGTCAAAAGAGTGTCTTTAAAGACAAAGTCAAATCTTGCACCTAAAAGTCAAATCTTGCAAGAACAAAAGAAGCATTATTAGTTTATGGAAAGTATTGTTTTTTATGTTTAGATTACTTGTCGTACAAGGTTACAAATTGTAAACCGAATAGGATATCCTTGAGCCTATAAAAGGACTCCTAGATTGGCATTAGATGTACGAAGTCTAAGAGTTTTAGAGTTTAATTTCACAAGTTAATTAGTGTTTTAGAAAAGTTCGATTATCTTAGAGTTGTATTAGAGTATGCATAATAAGCGATTTAGAGTTTATAATAAAAGGTTATTATTCTTAGCTTTGTTAAGTAAATTCCGCGTACTTGATAAAGATTGCTCAGTGTTTCTTTGTTAATAACTTAGGATTTATCCGAGGTTATTAAACCTTAACAAGCTAGTTAAGTTAGTTTGATTAAAGTATATCGATCCAACATCTAGATCTCCTAAATGTTTATCATGTGTTTTAGTATGATCTGACCCAAATACACTCCTAAGCATCTCAAATCCTTCTTTGGTCATTTCAAATTCTTGGTCGATTCATAAGTGTTCTCAAAACTTGACCACTATATTCTATTTTCCTAAAGTTCCCGCGTGTGTCATATGTTTTGAAATCTATCCATGCAACTAAGTATTTTAACTTCAACCATCTTACAATCTTGTTCGGGTTTAGGTTCCATATTCTTAAAACTAGGTCTTTTTGATCATGGTGCCTAAGATCATTCAATTGATGGTTTATGCATAGGAGGCTTTTAGAAAATTCTCCGGATGGTCTTACTAAAAGGAGTTGATCCTAACAACGATCGTTGAATAGAAGCCACACAAACACAAAATATATCAAATCCATCCAACCTTACACCCGTCTCCTTTTGGATATCTCTAAGTTTACTCACAAATTCATTAGAACAAGAAAAACGAATCCAATCTGCGAAATTCAATTGTTCCTCTTTTGTTAATGATTCAAATGCAACTTCACTTGCCATAGCGACAAATGAAAAGGGTTTCACGAACACAAACACAAAGAAGGAGGATAGACTACAAGGAAGCTAATAAAAAGAAAAAATCTCACTTGATAGGAATCTAGCAAAGAAACCTAAACGAGGTGGACTACTAACTAGCTATTCTATTCCACGTGGCATAAAAACTTGATACGCTTACAGCGTTAGGGGTCAAAGGAACTTCCTTTTGTCGAGCAAGTTTTTTTAACACCTAAACTGATGAACCTAATCGTTGTAGTGTAGTATTAGGGTAAGCCACGGAATTGATATCGATTCTCTAGGGAATAGGAATGCTAGTGAGAAGTTACTACGCTAAGGTTGGGGTTGAGGAAGATTATTTTTATCTTTTTATGTTTTTTTAGAAAAGGAAAAGTCTGAATCTAGGGGGTTTGGATTTGGGGGTTGGTATTTCTACCGATTACTCTACTATTATCTAATTATCTAAACTAAGGTGGTGGTAGTCTATGTCTAATTATTGTGTGCGCGTATGATAGTTTAAAGATGTGTTTACTTAGGTTTTACTACTCCTTAATTATCTCCTATTTGTGGTTGAATTGTCACGTCCTTATTCCTAGTTGCGTTGTGTGTCTAAAGTTGTAGGGTATGCGTGTCTCCCTACTCTTTGGAAGTTACCAAGGTCTACGTCTACAAAACCCACTAGGGATGATAAACTCTAACTCTAAGGCCTCTTTGTATAGTTTAGCTTACAACAACTCATAGTGCTATAACCTAAGGTTCACAAAGATTAATCAAGCATTAAGTACACAAAGAATGACCTATCGCATTACTAGATCATTAATCAACTAAGATAAGAAACAACTAATCAATATTCAATAATTAAGTTTCATATTCGCTAAGCAAACACACAAGTAAATTAGCTGACATGGAGAACATGTAAGCATACACAAATAATTGAAGACATAATTAAATTAATGAAGTAAACAACTTATCTTGGTGTAAGATAGGGTTTAAAAACCTAAAATCACGACCTTGGTTCAGTTTAGGTTTTACTCCAAAGTTTACCCAAAGACTACTCTCAAAACGAAAAATTGGATTCTATATATAAGATTACATGTGCGGCAGCGTCACCTTATGATTTGTGGCCGCGTCGTGTATGCTCGTGGGGTTTCGGTCTTGGCAAGTTAATCTTGCGGCCAGCGTCACCTTATGCTTGTGGCGCCCGTCCTCTTTAACCGGCGTCGATGCGGATTGAATCTAGGCGTCCGAGTTGCGACGACCTACTCTTTTAAGCGGCGGAGTCCTCCAAAACTAGCAATTTCTCTTCGAGTCGTCACAACTTCCTCGGACGTCGCTAGATTAAGGATGGCCGCGTCCCCTTGTAATTTATCACTTGAGTGTCTCCGATTCTTGACTTTGGCCATTTTCTTCATTATATCGCCTTTTCGGTCCAAATAAGTGCCATTACGGCAGGTGATTTGCCTTGAGACCTAAAGAAAAGGCGATATTAAGCAATAACGGATACAAAAGTGATCAAGTAAGGGCTTAAACGACCCCTCAAAAGGTACTTTTAAATCCTTATCGAAGTTTTATAAATTTTAGTCCGAGGTGTCGATGAAGCAGTGACCACCATAATTAAAAAACAAGTGATAAAGTAACATCAAAGTACAAGGTTTTATGAACTGAAAAATATTGCTTTCTCCCCCTCAACACTTGATGAAAATCTTGAATTTTGAAAGATTTGAGTGTTGTGAATTGTACTGCCATGTTAAAGAAATATAGATAGAAGAATATTTTTGTTGTTTTATCTGATTTTATAATTTTGTATTTTTTTTTGAAAAATATTTACAAAGAGGTTTAGTGTTTGGTGGTTTTAACAATGTTTTAGAGTTCATCCAGTTTCCTCTTGAGTCAAACAGCGATACCAAGTCCGATTGGACCAACTCATTAAACCTAGTGGGAGCTAAGGCTTTGGTAGAAGATCGCCCAATTGGTATTCCGCACTCCACAAAATATAATTCACAAGCACTGCTCCACGTGGTCCTTGATGAAATGATATCAAGATCGATGTGCTTTGATTTTCAATGTTGAAGCGAAGTTGCACGAGATCGCAATAGCACTCCGATTGTCGCGAAGACATCGGCAGATTCATCAAATACATAACCATAGTCTTTGAGTTGTGTTCTCATCCAAATGACTTGAGCACAACATGACGACATGGCTACATATATTCTGCTTTATTGAGGACAGCGATGTACAATCCTCGCTTCTTCGATTGCCATGACACCGTTTATCACCAAGAAATTGTATGCACCAAGTACTTTTCCTTGAATCTAAATATCCTCTCAAGCGTGTCATTCTAAAAGTTATTAGTTCAAAACCACAATCCTTCTGGATACCGCATCCCCAAATTAATGGTTCCCTTTATGTATCGGAGGATTCTTTTAGCCTCAGAGATGTGGGTTTCAGTTGGTCTCGACCTAACGGGAGCAGAAGATATAATGCAAAACAATATCAGTCTCTGCTAGTGTTAGATACATGAGACCCAATAATACTACGTTATTTGGTAGGGTCCACCAATTTCCCATGTAAATCGTCGTTTTAACTTGGTATGAGCCATTGGGTGGCATAGGTGCCAGTTTGCATTCCAAATTTGTAAAGAATTTCAAGGGCATATTTGGACTGACTCAAGAAAATTCCACGGGGTGATTGATGAACTTGCATTCCTAGAAAGAACGTAAGTTCACCCATCATGGACATTTCAAAATGTTTCTACATTATTTTTGCAAAAGTTTATTGAGTACTTTTATGTGTAATTCCAAAAATGATGTCATCCACGTAAATTTGAACAATTAAGATATGTGCCCCGTGATATTGTATAAAAAGAGTTGGGTCAACCGAACCTTTGGTAAAATTATTGGCAATGAGAAAGATGATAACTTATCGCATCACGCCCGAGGAGCTTGTTTGAGACCGCATGCAGCTTTGTTCGCTTTGTAGACATGGTTCAAAGAACGTGGATCAACGAATCCTTGTGGTCGGCTTGACATAAACCGCTTTTTAGTTGACCATTTGAAAAGCAGCTTTGATCCATCCGAAGACCGCTATATTCATATAGCCGTTAACGCCAGAAATATCCAATGCCTCAAGACGAGCAACCGAGCGTAATGATTCTTCAAAGTCAATACCCTCTTCCCGCGATAACCCTTAGCCACCGTGACGTACTTGTTTATGATTATTTCCTTCAAGATCCAATTTGTTTTTCCAAATCCATTTTAGACCAATGACGTAGACCCTCGTTGGTCTTTCAACCGCCCATACTTCAAGACGCTTGAATTGGTTGAGTTCTTCTGCATGGATTCAATCCAGCTTGTCTTTTGTCATTGCTGCCTTTAATGTTTTTAGGCTCGACAGTACAATAAATGCAATGTTCACCATCCGGTGTGAAGACGCTTGTCTCGCTACGATCGTTGATTCGGGTTACCAATAATATTTAAAGAGGATGGTCTTTTGTCCAATCGATGTGTGAGGGTTGATGTTGGTATACATTGTGCATATTTTGAGGATTCAAATGGCTTGTAGATGATTCTCCGACATCAAAAGTGCGCAGCTCATTAGCACGGGTTAAAGAACGATTTGGATCAAAATCGCAGGGGGTACTTCATTAAGAACATCATCGGCAGGTTCATCATTGTTGATGCGCTTGTTCAACCTGTTGTGTAGAGTCAATCGGTGGTGCTTCTTCAACAAGAGTTGTTGTAAAGGTGTATCAAGTATAAGAGTAGTATGCTGAGCAAATGCAAACATCGGATACACCGAGCACGCTCATCAATATCGCCATCAACGAGGAACAAATAGTCTTCCATTTGTTGACGCGGTAATCGGGGGCTTGTTCACCGATGATGGGGTTTGAGGAAGTTTAAATGGTTGTGACCGGTTCCAAGTCGTTATACTCGTAGCCATTTCCGTAAGTTCATCAAAATTAGCATGAATCGCTTCCATAACCTCGCTTTGTAATGACGCATTCCATCCGGAACCTTAGAATTTCACAATATCCAATAAAGACTCCAATGTCAGCTTTGGCTTTTAGCTTTCCAAAGTCATCACGATCATTATTTGGATAGCAAAGGGATCCAAAGACGTGAAAGTGTTTGAGATCTGGTTTCATTGTGGACAAGCTCAAAAGGTGTTTTGTTGTGGCGCTTTTGTAATCATAGAACGTTTGAGTATAGCATGCAGATACAAATTTTCCTTCCATAAGTAATCCGAAGTTTAGCATTGATTAACATTGTTCTTGCGCCTTCCACTAACGCTCGTTTCGCTCTTCAACAACTCGCTTTTGTCTCGTGTAATGCTAATAGATGTTTGATGCTCAATTCCCACTTTCTCATAGTATTCTCGAAGATTTTGGTTTACAAATTCCGCTTTATCCTGCTCAATTTGTCCGACGGTTTTCCTCGAGTGAACTTGAATTTTCGTGAGAAAGGTGATGATCATCCGTGGAGCTTGATCTTTGCTTCGAAGAAAGTAGACCCAAGTCCATCGTGAGTATTCATCAACAATTACCGATGTAGCGCTTTGCCATTAATCGCTTACATTATCACATCCATGTGAAGAAGATGAAGCACATGCTGAGAGCTGTGGTCCACCTTTGAAGGAAAATGAGCACTAGTGCTTTTCCCTTGTTCACAAGCTGAGTAAAGGTGATATTTAGAATATCGAAAACTCAGGAGACCTTCAACAAGTTTGTGTCGAGCAAGGTTGGTGATGGTTTGAAAGTTTAGATGTGAGAGACGACGGTGCCATAGCCAGATTTTGTTGATGTAGCCTTGAAAGTAGACAGATAGAGATGAAGCAACCATGTCTTGCATCGAGATGTGTGTAGATTAGAATTGGCGTAGAGCCGCATATAAGATCGCTTTCCTTGTAGATCACAAATGAAACAAGTTTTCTCCCTAAAAGCAACTTCCAAGTCTCCATCACAAAATTGACCGACTGAAAAGAGATTGTGACCGAGGCCTTCCACATAGTAAACCCTACTAATTTCGAGATAAGCATTGATATAATCTCCGTGAGCCCATGATAGCTGCAAGTGATCATTCCCCGACCATTGCCAATGAATCCGGTAATAAAGTTTGATAACAGCTTTAAGATTGCCCGTCATATGTCGGGAACATCCGCTATCAA